>JAGFMF010011555.1:933331-960077 GCA_019455555.1 Galemys pyrenaicus
TGACTCCTCATTTTTGGTTTCTGTGTCTTTATTGCTGTTATTGTTATTATTAATATTGTTCTTATTCCTTTCCTTGATCCTCATTTGGTTCCGTTATGTGATTGTTCAGTGACCACATTCCTTCCATTTCATTCTTAACTGCCATCTCTAAAGCCGGTGTTGTCACCTGGGGGAACAAGTATAGGTCTCAATCACATGTGTGGGACAGGAAGGGAAAGGGGATAGAGGATCACATGCCTAAAGTGCTGAAACCCAAATATAGTAAAGACTCTATAGTTCCCACTTATTGATACAAACTTGGAAACAACCATTGCTATCTGCAAGCTCTCTAACTGGCTATTATTTAGTATAACTTTATTAACAGTACTATTTTCAGTTATTTGTTAAAACTGCCATGCCCAAAATAATTTATTGGCAATGGCTTCCTTTTTAACTTTTAATATAGCATTTTTTTTAAAAGTTAGGGTAAGCTAGGCTATAGTTTGATGCAGATGATGGAATTACTCATTTTCCAAATCTTTGCTATCAATAACTCTATTGTATAGGTACTTAGTTGTTTTTTTCAATTCTTTTGATTTTGTATTTTATTAATTTATTTATTTTTAATTTTTTTCATTGAAGTTACGTTGCATTTTAACACTGTATAGGTTTCTGGCATGTATGACTAAAAATCAAAATCTGTATATAAAGTATTGCATTCACCATTAAAATTCCAACTCAATCCTTCACCACACAGTTATGTCCTAATATCCAATTTACCTGACTTCTTCCCTCCTTCATTCTGATAACCACTAATTTGGTCTTATAGTCTAAAAGTTCATTTTTGGTTTATTTAGTTCATTAGTTTATTTCTTTATGTAACTTATTTATGGAATTTCTCCTTATAGCTAATGTTGCCTGTATTTCACTTGACTTCCTTATAAACCCAATGGTAATTAATTATGTCATCTAGACACCTTACTTTGACATATGCAGCTGGCAACCAGTCTACATAAATAAAAATAATGTAATGCAAATCAGAATGACTGAGTAACAGAACTCCTGTCTTGAGTTGTAGACAAACCCCCTGGCTTTAATGGCAGTTAGAGAATCATTTTTTTTCCTGATATGGAATACTCAAATTTTCTTTTATTGCACATTGCAGGCAGACTGAGTATAACTCTATTATACATCAAATTGGCATTCTCAATGCTCTCTGTATTGTTATACCCTCCACAGGCCTGCAATCTGCATTTCAAGTTATCACACATGGAACTTATATAAAATTTTTATAGTGACATAATAAAGATATTAAGTCTTCAAGTCAGTAGTCATTGTATCTTTGTTGTCCAGTGTTGAAATGTTTGATTGACAAATATTTCAGCGCTTATTAGAGCAACACCCCCATTCAAAATTCCACTAGTAATTTGTGTGTTGTCTATGTGTAAAGCTAAATTTCTTTAACAGATACCCTAAAATAGAGTTATTTAAATAATAATTTAGTAATATTTTTACACACTAGTGCCATGATTTGCTGCTGGTTGTGGGATTATGCAAGGATCTAGACAGGATGTCTCTATTATCATTTCAGTCATGTCATCAGACTAAAGGTTATCCTTCTATCCTGATTCCACTAGTTGTTACCATTAAATGTACAATGAAAATGGTAAAAGGTATGATCTGTTCAATCAGTGTGTTTTGCAACATATTAAAAAAATAAGATGATAGAAAACAAGGGAATTTTTTAAATTCCTACTACTTCACTGAGTGTGTTTTCAGTAACAGTATAACAAATGAGCTCTACCAGTTATTTATTCTTACATAGAATCAGTTAATAGCTCATGCTTATTGTGTATAAAGGCATTCATTAGTAATCTCCATATACTCCCCATATTTTTAGTATCTTTGAAGGTCTATTAGTCCACTGGTATAGTGATAGTCAGAAAATTGACCAAAAGAAGCATTTAAGGGATTATACTCAAAATTACTATTTGCTCAGCTCCAGATGTACTAACCAGGGAATATTGACACTGAGGTGACAAAGTGACAAAAACTATCCAAACAATGTTGCTCACTGAATCACCAAATGAGTCAGGCATGACCTGGAGAGCCATCAGAAATATGTTAGAATATGCATTAGTGTGAAGTAAATCTTTGTTGATATATAGCATTTATTTGTATCATCACATATTCTTGCATATTCTAATATGATTTTGTAGAGGATGCGGGGTCCTCTGATATTAAAAGAAATGTAACATTAGCTTGGTAGATAAATTATAGGCTAAGAGAGAAGTGATAATAGAAGCTGAAAAATATATAGGTTGATATTATAAGGGACTTTCACCTATGGATACATGGAAGGCTAGTTATTTTTAATGAATTTGTAACTTAAGGGAAAGCAATTAGAACAAAAAAATAATAATGTATCAGCTGGCCTCTCTAGCTCTTAACAGTAGAAATTCTATATGGCCTTCTGCCCAGATTTTGGCCTCTCACCTTCAGCTGAGAAATGGCCAAGGTCCTAAGAGAAAATAACAGCAAAAAAATGCCAAGTTACACTTTGAAATTCAGTGGTTACTGGGGTACTGGTCCTATGAATTCTGTTTTCCTAACAAAAAAATTCTGAGTTTGAGTGTGTGTCCACTTTTCTGTCTTTCTTAGTTGTTCATTACTAAAACAATAGTAAACCAAAGACTCTTCCAGTTTATGAGAACTAGAAGGCAAAATATTTTATAATGTGATAGCCATAAAATTGAATAATATATATATAATATTGACTTTAAAAGCATTTTTTCCAAAGAGTTCTTTTCCAAAGAGTAATTTACTGGAAACATTCAAAATATCTTATGTGCACCAGTGCTACACCAAGCTTATATCATATAAAGTCCCCACTAAAAGAAACCAAGTGTCTATGAGCTCTAGGAAATCCATATATTTATTGAGCAAACACAGATTGAGTGTGAACCGACCAGTTGTTTCTCAAATTCAACCATGTAAATGAGAAAGGAGGCAAATGATTGGCATGCATTACTAGTATTAATGGCAGTAGTTATTTGAGTAAAAAGTGTTTCTAAGACCCTTAGCTCAAAACAACAAAAAGTAACAGTAGAGTAACAAATGTTAATTGCAGGCCAAATACAAGTATATATCATATTTTTGAATATCAGTATGAGAGTAAAATATACAGACAATTATACACATTTGGGCAAATGGTTTATAAAGTATATGAGAGTAGATGTGTGTTTGTATGTATATATCAAATTAAAATTTAAATATTAATAGATTTAAAAGAAAGATGAAGGTCTAGTCAACAACACGAATCACCACAACAACCTATTAAAAAAGGTTTGAATGTGTGTGCCAAAATGATAAATTAACCACATGTTCCAAAGACTAAAATCAACTGCATGGGTTCAATCTCTCATCTCCATGCAGATGAAACATCTAGATAGCATATTAATTATAGTGAAATTCTGATTAGGTAAAAAGAAACATCCAATAAGACTCAGATGCAAGATCCATATATCATAATGACAGAATAATGAGTTTAGAATGTTGGTCATGTGAAAGTTAATGTGTGTATCATTTCCCCAAAATACATTAAGTTTGCAGCATTAAATGCATGAAAGTCATGAACTTAAACACTGACTGAACTAACAGTTGAGATTTAAAACTTGCTCAGGGCTGGGGAATTTGTAATAAATATTTGATTCCTTGACTTTACATGAATCAACTGTTGATCTACAGATCCTCCATGCGACTATTAGTTTTTCATGATTTCTAGAATCTTTGAAGGTTTTTGTAAATCTGATAAAATTTTCATTCTACAAACACTAACTATACTGTGAAAAATATGAAATTTTATCTGTTCTATAACTATGATGGAGTCCTATATTGTATGTACTCATGGATATATATTCAGTAAAAAAATCATACTTTATATATAAATATTGACAGGTGGGAAAATGCAGGCAAGATGGAAGTGACTATTATTTATGTTTAAATTTTATATTTTAAAATTATGAATTTATTCAACAGTCAATATAATTTTTAAAAGTCAGAAAATTTAAATACTTAGATATAAGACAAAATATTCTAGATTTTAGTTATCTTCTAATCGTTCTATATTATATATTATTTAATAACCATACTCCTTGTATAAAATTAATGCATTCTTATTGTGCTAAAATTTAAATAAAATGCATAGGAACATGAAAAGGAGAGCTAAAATCACACTTATTGTACTTCTGCAGCTTTAATTATTACAGCAGGATATGATGATTGAATTTATACAGTTCTATTGTATTAACAAATATAGAATATTGGTGAAGAATGAACCTTTTTCCAGTAAAATGACCTGGGTCTGAAGTCCAGGTACACAATTCACCAAATCAATAAGGAAAGTTTTATCATTTAATAATGATGAGTCTGTTTCCTGTGAAAAATAGGATAGTATGGTTTGGAGATTATACAGATGAAACTTTTACAATGTATTACATTTTAAGAAATTTAGTCAGAGAACCTTTGTTGAACACTTTGAGTCAAAACAAAATAAAACAATAGGCAAAAACAAAAGGGGTGCTAGGGTTTAAACAAGAATGAATTATAGATCTGTAATTGAATGCTCACATTTTTGATTAATATAAATCATGATTCAAAGACAACAATGGCTAAGCCATCTTGTTGCTTTCCATCAAATCCTTCTTAAACTCATCTTCATAAAAGTCACTTGTTTCATATGGAGGTAAATTGATTAGGAGCCAGATCCTGGCAAGGTGCTGTCTCTGTTCTCCTTACACTGTGGGCTCTTAGGGACCTTCAACAGAAACCAGCATCTTCGTCAAGCACATGGAGGGTGACTTTCTGTAGAAGGTATTGAAAGACACCAAGAGGATTCATAGAGATCCTGGGGAAAATCAGCAGTCCATTCTCAAGTTTTTCCATGTCCTGGGAATTGTAGTAGATGTCTATAGCACCAGTAGATGAAATCTTCTAACATACTTGTCAACACCACAAGGCAGATTAATTGTATGATTTGGGGGTAGTAGACTACATCATCAGCTCCTACATAGAAACCAGTCTCAGAAGCAGTTGCAAAGCACTCAATGTGCCATGCAGTTGGACTTTGGGTGTTTGCACCATCCCTGATGAAAATGCCAAGTAGATGCAGGTCACAGTTGTCACACCATTGGTGAAATGGATTGGAAAGAGAGCCTCACAGCCTCTCACCATGGCCAAGACCCTGGGTGCCCCATCAATGGACACTTGTATGGACAGTCATCCATCTATGGGTATCTTCAAACTTCTGGACTTTATTGCATATGAACATTCTCCCAAGCTGTCCAATGGAATTTTCACCCTACACTTATGAGAGTTTATAACTAATTGCCTGATTAAGAACTCAGCAGGTACTCACAGTAATGCATGATCTTTTATGTACTATGTTTACATTTAGAAAATGAGAAACAATTTAATGTATCATTTGAGTGGCTGAGATTTGCCAATACTACCTAGATAAAGGGTTTAGAAAAAAAATCAAAAATCCATATTAGCAAAGGGCTGGAATTCTAGATCATGTACAGAAACAGTAAACTAACAATTACAAATCAGCAGAATAAATGTTATAGAAAGATTAGGTAATGGTTGCTCAGGAACAAAAAAGTGCATATTTATGTAAGTAATATGTGTGTGATTATACAGTAGCTAAAATTTTATCAAATGTGCCTTCTATAATTTGTATATATGTATATATGTGTATTTGTATCAATACAAAATTTTTAATACCATTGCTATATGGAACTTATATTTCTTAGGATAATTATATTTGAGAATGGTATTATAGTAAATGTTCAGTAAATAGCAAAGATATTAATTAGAGAGTTATTTCAGAGAGTTAACTCTCAGAGA
Source organism: Galemys pyrenaicus (assembly GCA_019455555.1). Classification (NCBI taxonomy): domain Eukaryota; kingdom Metazoa; phylum Chordata; class Mammalia; order Eulipotyphla; family Talpidae; genus Galemys; species Galemys pyrenaicus. Next base: position 939,218 of record JAGFMF010011555.1, read on the forward strand.
GTTGGATAGGAAAGTGGGGAGAAAAGAAAAGAATATTTAGTTCATTCTACAAATAATGAAATATAGCTAAAGATAATGGATGGATTTCTTTTTTATGGCTGAATAATATCTGATCACACATACCATACACCACAATGTTATCTGTTCACTTGTGAATAATGTTACAATGGACACTGGAGGGCAGATATCACTTTGAGATACTGACTTCATTCCCTTTTGCTGAAACCCCAATCAAAAATTAGCATTACTAGCTCATATGATCAGTCTATTGTAATTTCATTGAGAACCCCATTACTCTTCTCCATATTGCTATGCCAATTTATATTGCCAACAATAGAGTATCAGGGTTCCCTTTCCTCCATCTCATTACCAATATATGTCATAGCTTATCTCTTTTGATAAGAATTGTCCTGGTAAGTGTGAGGTGGTATCTCTTTGTGGTTTTGATTTGCACTTACTAATTAGTGAGTTGAGCACCTTTCATCTATCTGTTGGCCATTTATATGTCTTCCTTGAAAGAATATCTATTCAGATTCTTTGCTCTTTTTGAAAATTATTTGGAACTCTTAAGTTCCATGAGATATTTTTGTTTATATTAGTACCCATTACCAGATATAAGATTTGAAAATGATTTTTCCTTTTCCAAAGATTTTCATTCATATTTTGATTGACTCCTTTAAAGTTTGAAACACTTTGATCTGATGTAGAAACACTTGTCTATTTTGCTTTTTTTTGTTTTGTTTTTGTTTTTTTGTTTTGTTTTGCCGGTGCTTCTTGTGCATGTATAAGACCAATGCTAAGAGATTTTTGCTTATACTTCTAGGAGTTTCAGAACTTTCACTTAAAATAAATAATTTCAAATTATTGTTTTCATGTGGTGTAAGATATTAGTCCAGTTTTATTTATTTGTATGTGGATATCCATTTTTCCCTGAAACCATTTATTGAAGAAACTATCATATATTCTTTGTGTTCTGTCAAATATTACACATATACATGGGTTTATTTCTATACTGACTGTTCTGTTCCATATCTATTTTTATGCTGATACCAAACTATTTTGATTACTCTGGTTTTGAAATATAATGTGAAACCATGAAATGTGGTGCTTCAATCTTTTTTCTTTCTCAAGATATATGGATAACTTGCCTTTCATCTGAAAAGCTCCTTGCTTTATAATGTCATACACGTATCTTACTTATCCTGTTACTTTATTATATTTTACTGTTTTGGTTAAATGTTTATTCCATTGTGACATTCCAACACCTTGCATTATTCAGGAAACATAAAATCTTTAAGATATTAGAATGAACTCATTTTAAAGGGTACAAGTTTATATAGTTACATTAGATTTATTTTCATTTGCTTTAAGAACTCTTTAATTTTGAAAATTTTCATTGAAGCTTCTTGAAATATTTCTGTTATTTATAATATTTTGTTGACTATCACCAGTCTTTCAACTCTTCACTTGAACCCTTAATAGCTGTCAGTATCACCTGAAATGATAAATTAAAAACAGAGCATCAAGCTGGTCCTTAACTTCAAGGCTCATTTAATATAACTGATCACTATGAAAGCAAACAATGACAAATTAAAAAGATATCCCATCCATATAATGTTTATCAAGTATTTTAATTGTCTTCATTAGAGATGCATGAAAAAGCCAAGATGTATTTTGGTTGTGGAAGTAATGATCCAAGATAAAAATATATCAACATGGGAGAAAAAGAGCACATATAAACTATTTCTTATTTGTGATCTGGAATCAAAAGCACCTTTTCATGACATAAAATTGTCAGCCCTTTGATACAGTTATTAAATGTGCGGATGATTAAAACATATTCTGGTCAAAGAAATCTAATTAACAGTGAAGGATGTTCTCAGATGTGGGCTATTGCACTACACATACGTGCACAACTTAAAATGCTTCACAATGAGAGGTCATAATGTAAAAGGAAATTACAGGCAGTAGGCATCATAATACAAAGAGTATCCATTAGTCTATAAGTTTCAAAACCATACTCGCTTTGATAAATAATACTCGATTTTTTTATCACAGACATTTTGGTTCAGATAAGATTTTGTTTTGTTTCACTTTATTTTACTCTGTTTGTGAAGCTTCTCTGTTTGTTGTAGGATATTAGCATCACTGGCATTAACCCAATAAGTACCAGTAACAATACTCCAGTTGTGATAAATAAAAATGTTTCTGGAAGGTGTTAAAACCCCTTGAGGGAAAACCATTGCTAGCAGAAAAGCAACTTTGAAAAGCAAAGTTGTGTATATATCTTCTTATTTATTAGAAAACACATAGTATTCTAGACTAGCAGGAAATATAAGCATGCATAATAAACTTATTTTGCTAAAATGTGGATTTAAAGAAGCACTTACTTAAAATCTAAAGTTTAGAGCATGAACCACAAGGTAAATATCCAGAATTCTTCTTTTGCACCTCCCTTTCCTCTGTGAAGAAAATATTTGACAGAAATTATACTGTGCTTTTCTGTCCCTCTCTACTTTTCCACTGAACTGTCAGAAATTTGAATCAAAGACCAGAGGTATATATTGTTTATTTTTTATTTATTTTCAGCATCTATCATCATGCAGATACATGATAGATGTCAATAATTATGTGTTAATCTAAATATATTAACCAATCAAAAAAGATAAATTAGACTCATTCACAGGAACATGGATGGAGCTGTAAGGGATTATGCTCAGTTAAATAAGTCAGAATGCAAAAGGAAAATACCAGATGGTTCCTCCCCTAGAAGGAATATAAGGGAACCAAAAAAGGATAAAGGAAAATAACAACAACAACAACAACAATAATAATAGAAAAAACAAAAGACAAGGGCAAATTGGAGACACTTGGTGGGGAGAAGGGAGGGAGAGGGTTGAGGGCACAGGGGACTGAGGTGATGGTGCACTGGTGAAATGGTGATGGGGAATGCATGGGAATTACAATTGATGTCAAATATATATAAAGAAAGAAAAAAAATTCAGGGAAATAAATGCAAAATTCCTGCCTTATATAAAATTTTGAAAATATATAATGACCTGATTCTCCCTCAAAAAATAAATATAGTAACCTAAGGAAAAATTAAAATTGATCTTTTCTAACCAGTGTACAGACAATATGAGATGTTTAGCAAGAGCTTACATGCAAGCTTTTGTTCAGTCCTCTGACTTCTTCCAGTCTATTAATCAGTGTTTTTCACTTTGCTTCCTTTTTTCAGACTAGTTTGCTTAACAAATGCAATAATTTTGCAAGGAGAAACTATGTCTCTAAGCCAGTTTATATAACTACAAAATTACAGTCTCTGAATTAATAAAGTTCTAGGATCTTCATTACAGACAACCACCTTAAGTTAAAACTTTCTTTTTCATGCTGAGCATTTTTGAATGTGAAAGCTATAACCAGCTTACACTAATGCACAGCATCTTTTCCTCCATCTCCCATAATGCATGTGCCCCTGTGGACATATAAGCTGAGACTCTCGGGTATAACAAAAACACCCTTAACACAGGTCTTCTACATGCATCACAGTTAATGCCTAACCAGCCCAACAGTACAATAATCCATAGTGGTTTATGCCCACCTCAGATAAGCCAATTTCACTTTATAATATACACCATTTACAATACTCCAAGCAACCAGATTTTCAAAAATGATTTCAACTATGATTACAGGTAAAAGCATTTTGGAAAATGTTTTTATTTTTTAAGATTTATTTATTTATGCATAGAAGAACTGGGATGTAGGCCAGAGGTGCTGCATGGGGTTGTTGAAAGGATTCACCAGACACAGAGTAGGGAGAAGAACAGGCAGAGTTACTGAAATTCACCGCTGTGGGGAGCAGCGGGGGAGACAGGAGAGGTCTGCCATGTCAGATGTGGATTAGCTCCTTGGCAGGGCATTGAACTCTGGCCTTAATGCTGATAGCACGGAGCCTTGCACCTATGCCACCAAGAAGTCTTCTGGAAAATAATTTGTTAGTTTCTAATGTCACAAAATATAATACCATTTCTGACCTAGAATTGTTTTCCCAAAGACATAAATCATATGTATTCATACACATACACACACACACACACACAAATCTTGTACAAAAGAAATCATAGCAGCCTTTTTCAAATTAGTAAACTAGGAGCAAGACTAACTAACTATGCTCTGTACTCTATTCATATAAGGGAATGCTATGCATCTATAACTGATATATTCAACTTAATCAATGATTTTGATATATTCAACTTAATCAATGATTTTGAAAAGCACCATAAAAAGTTAACCATAAAAGATAACTGATATATTCAACTTAATCAATGATTTTGAAAAGCACCATAAAAAGTTAACCATAAAAGAATATATGCCCCCAAAGTTCCAGTGTATCAAGTTAAAGAATAGTCCACCTGTTGCAATGAAGTTAGAATACAGGTTACTTCTGTATTTGTATGGTAGAGAGGTTTGTTTGGATCTACATGACATAATCCCTTACTAATGTAGCTTTTTTTTACACATACAAATTTTTACTGAGCAGGATACAAAAGTTTTCTGTGTTTTAATGGATGCCAAGTTTATCAATGAAAAATGTTATCAATGAAAAATTCAAATAATCAATCAAAAATTAAATTTATTGACTTATGAAATTCAAAACTTAGGACAAAAATCTGATTTTTCATAAGATGGGTATCAGAGGCTATGCATGATCATTTATTGCTCAATACCTCTATTCTAAACTCTGGTTACTATGCTTATTGCCATTGTCATAAACCTCTTACATAGATGGCAGAATAACCACAATGGTATTGGATTTATATCAAAATGCCTGCTTATCCTAACTGCTTAAGGCACTGGTCTCCACTATCTGTAGAAAAATAATATTGAGGAGAGTTCTAATTACTGAAGCTTAGATTAGAAGGTGCTTTTACATTTGTAGTTGGAAAACTGTAATTGGCAGGTAATTAGTCATATACCAAGCTGGGAGGTTTAACTCCATCAGACCAAATCAATCAAAACCCCTGGGAAGGAACTATTTGTTAAGAAAAGAAAAGAAAAGAAAAGAAAAGAAAAGAAAAGAAAAGAAAAGAAAAGAAAAGAAAAGAAAAGAAAAGAAAAGAAAAGAAAAGAAAAGAAAAGAAATATAGTAGTACTAAACAAGTATTGATTTTAATGTCACTTGGGAAGGAAATGAAAACGATGGGATTTGAACCAACACTTTCAATAAATACTGAGAATGACCAAAACATAATTATGCATGATGGAAATTAAGAGTATTACCACCGTGTAATACTAAAAGTATTACACGGTGGTAATGCTAATAATTAGAGGATAATAAATTTCTTCAGTACAAATATGCAATTGAGAAAGTGTGAGTTAGAAGTGATTAAACACTAAGCTGAGACCCAAAATTATGCCTGAAACTTATAAAAAATATATAGCTTCTATTTAAAAAAGCATGGGAGTTGACAATATATTGAAGAGTTTATCTTCATTTGACACCGGAAGGTCAGGAGAACAGTGTGAAGAGACTAAAGGAGAAAGATGTTTATTTACTATTGATTCAGGCAGAGTTGGAAATTTCCAGGGAAGCAGAGAAGAATAGGATAGTAGAGAAAACACATGAAATTGAGACTAAACATATAGAGGAAATAGATAACAAATAAGTCTATTTAATTAGTAATTAAAATAATAAGAATCTGTGACTAATGAAATTTGATGGTCTAAAAATGTCAAGTAGAAATAGAAAGTGATTTCATTGAAATTGTTGGCTACTTGTACAAGTTGTGTAGAAGGTCAAGGATATAATCCCTGCCAATTCTATGACTACTGATGCTCATGGCATTCTAGCATACAAACAAATTAGGGAAAATTAAAATTAAATATAAAATGACATAAAATCATGGCCAATAAACTGTTTGGTCAGGTTTTCCAAAGGAGCAGAAATATTAGAACGTATGTGTGTGTGTGTGTGTGCCTGTGTACTTGTAGGGGAAACAAAGTGAAGGAGTGAGAGAAAGACAGAGATTTTTAAGCAAATGACAATTGTGAAACTGGCAAGTCTAAATGAGAAAGACAGTCCAACAGAGTGGAGAAACAAAGAAGAATTAGAATTTCTTCTTCCTAAAGGGACCACCCTTCCTTTTTTCTTAAATCCTTCATCTGATTGTCTAAGGCCCACCCACAATTTGGAGACTTATTTTCCTTACTCAAAGTTTACTTTAAGTCATAGTCACTTTTAAAAATACCTTCAGAAACATTTAGAGTGGTATTTGGCCAAAAACTGGGCACTGTGACCTGGCCAAGTTGACCCATAAAATTAATCATCATCCTATGCGGTATTATACACCGTCAATAAAATTTTAATAATTTGATAGTGAAATGGAAAATGAAACAAATAAACATGCATACTATTCAAAGCATGACACTATTTTCAAAGATTCGGTGACAGAAATGGGATTTTTCCCTTTCTTTAAAAAAGTTTTTACTTTTTTAAATTTTCTAAAATTGAGCATTTATTTTCTTTAAGAAAAGTAAACATTAACTACAATATGAGTTTAAATATAAATAAATCAAACAAGTGGAAAAAGATGCATGCCCCACATTTAAGACATTTGAAAGCAAAACATCCATATTACCCTCTATGTGTCTCCCTTGCTCATTGCTATAGGATGAATTGTTCCCCCCAAACTCATTTACTTAAGTCTGAACCCCAAACCTCATAATGTGACCGCTTTTGGAAATATGACCTTTAAAGCAATAATTAAGTTAAAATGAGTTCATTAATGAGTGGATCCTAGTCCAGTATGACTGGTGCCCTTCTAATAAGAGGTCATCAAGGAACAGAACATAGGAATTTGTGCTTCTTGAAGGACAGGCTTGCCAACCTTGATCTTGAGCCTCCAGCTTCCACAAATGTGACATTTTCTCTGTTCTGATAGCTTTCTCAGTCTGTGGTACATTGCTGTGGAGCCCTAGTGAGCAGATATACTCAGGCTAGTCATGAATCACGCAGAAGAGCTTGTGGGGCTGCTCTTGGTTACACAAGTACTTGGAAACTCGGTCTCCTCGCTACTTTATATTCAAGAATTGTATATTTAAGAAAATTGTGTCTGTGGGTTCGGCTATAAATCTGTTAAAATATTCTACAGAAAGACTATCAGACCCTGCCTCGCTCTCTCAGGTTTTCTCTCCCTCCCTCGAGTTTACTCCTGTGGCATTCAGAGTATGAATCTCTTTGCAAACGTTAAACTGCTGCTGTAAGATTTATGATTCCTGTATGGCATTTTGTATATACTAATTGATGGATTGATTGATTGGACAGGTGTTCTGCAATATTTTATTTCTTTCTGCAATCTTAGCTGTAATCCATTGTTCAACTTCACTGCTTAAACATTGAATATACGACTTTTCATATATGACTTCTTTGAATAGCAATTTGTAAACATTGTGACCAAACTTTAGCAAACTTCCTAAATGAAAAAAAAAAGTTATTCCATAGATATTGAATTCGGTTCGGGAAATCATAAAGGTGATATGTGAGAAATGACATCCTAATTTAGATTTATGGAAAAAAAATCTAGATCAATATTCTCGTAAAATTTGTTCCATATGCTACCATGGATTTTATAAAATAGTTTATATCGGCATGTACCTTTGCAATATTTTATATACTTTACTGGATTTAAAGTAGAAGTGACTATAATTTAGAAATAAGACTGAACCACCTTGGTGGCCTAGGGGTTAGGCTCACCACTATCACCACAAAAGCCCAGTATGTCAGCCTAAGTCCCATCCTGGCCAGGGAGCTACTCCACAAGGCGCAGCAGACCGAGATCTCCTGTGTTGCCTGCTGCTCCCCTTAGCAGTGCATTTCAGTAGATCTGCCTGTTCTGTTTCCAGTCTGTCTCTGGTGAATCTGGTGAATCGTCTCACCCCCTCCCCAAACTCTCCCCACCTCTGCCCTGTACCCTAGATCTTCTATGCAAAAAAAAAATATATATATATTTAAAAAAAATCAAGTGCTCTATGTTTTTAAAAATGAAACTATTTTAGAATGAAGCTATAATTGGAAATGATTACTCTAAACTTAGCTGTGAGGTCTGCTTCTGTTGTAGAAGTCAATCACTCTAATGAAAATAAACCACATGTTTGAAAGAGTTCTGGAGATGCTTTATTTAATTTCCTCACACAATTAAATAAATCTTTCTCTCACCTTCTTTGTTTGACCTTACCAACAGGAGGTAACTAAAATAGTTTAAGTATTTAGATTTATGAAACTTAAAGCAAAAAGACTCATTGCAAAGCCTGAGATATATTTATGTGTGTATATATGTATAACATATAGGTAAGTATACACACATGTGTAAATATGAGAAAATAAAATAGAAATATCACTATTGCAAAAAAGTAAGTATATGTTTCATTTCTTGTGAAAATAGAGCTCTAGAAATGTTTGAAGTCACTAAACATCAACTAATATAACCAGATGCAAGTAATTTGGAATTTATTGATTTGGAAAGAAACTCTCAGAGTTTTATGATGTTCTATTTCTGTCCGCATTTTCTGACAGAGATCTCCATTTATTACTCTGAAGGAAAATTCAAAGGTTTCAATATTTTTCAGATTCTTATTCATTTTATGACTAAAATTAAATGCTAACAAATAATCCTCAGATGACATTTGTAATTTATTACAGGTGGGATGTTCATAATTTTAATTTTTGAAAGTAGTGTTATATTTTTTTAAAAAATATTAAGAAAGATAACTGTTTATAAAATTATTTCTAAGAGTTCTGATTATTTTTCATTTCACTTTTCTATCAGACATTATGATATAGATGTAGAGACAAGCAGTAGGCGTTTACTGGATAGTTTTACTCTTGGGATGACAAGGGACTCAGTAACAAGTGGAAAGATGGTTTTGGTAGGTGACTCCAGGTCTTGGGACTGAGTTTTCCTGGCATTGTGCTCTGTATGCTGTGGTCTCCTAACCATATGTTTACAGAAATTATCACTTTATCAACGATTGAGACTGCTAATGTCAAGGAAAATCTATAGTGATTCTCATTAAATAGGTGTAATCCTTTAATTGTATAGAAATAACAATTCCAATGCATACTTTCACTTATGGGGTCAATGCATAATTTTTATCAGGCTATTATATTTTTAAATATTTATTTGGTTTATTTATTCATAAAAAAATTGGGATGTAGGTCAGAGGTGGGGGGTAAGAGGAGTCACCAGAGACAGAGTGGGGAGCAGATCAGGCAGATCTACTGAAATACACTGCAGAGGGGAGCAGTGGGAGAGACAAGAGAGTTCTGCTGTACTATGTAGGTTAGCTCCCTGACAGAGGATTGAACTCATGCTGCAGTGGCTGGTCATAGTTTGATAACACTGAGACTTTAACCTCTGTACCATCAGGGAGACCCGCAGGCTATTATTCCTGATATTTCCTTTTTTGCATTACTTCATTCTCCATTTAAATCAATCATAGATTTTTGGCATTTACACCTTCAAAACATCTGGCAAAACCAAGTTATTGAAAATTACTATTGTCATCTTATATAAAGGTAAAATCCTCTTGGTACAGATATCTGTCTTCACACAAATCTATATTTTTACAGAGTGGCCATTTCCTAGTTTTAATATGTTTAAATTATTATTTTTATGCTTGCAATAAAGAATACTTACTTAAACATGATTTTAAAAAGTCATGAACAAACCACCTTGAAACCATAGGCAATCCACTGTCAGCCCGGACAGTTATGCATATTTTAAATACCTTTTGAGCATGGCTTCACAGAGGCAATAGAACTTGACATATATCTGTAAAACTTATAAACCAAACACGCACAGAAGCAACTGACCTTGACCTATATTCCAAGCCAAGTGGGACCAAGAGGCCAACACATAACCAAGAAGAAGAAATAAAGCAATTGTCTGGACTACATTCAAAAGTGAAGAGTCCATTAAAATGGAAAATTTACTTGTAGCATCCACATCCTACCATTTTTACACAGTTTTCTTCCTTATCCCCATGTTGGGGAGCTATATAGATAGCCCTCCTGTCTCTGCATCAGTCAATCTTGTAATAAAGCTTTTTCTTTTCTTAAGTATCTTCCATATCACCTCACTACACTCTTGTAGATCTGAACCTTCCAGTGACATTGAATTTGCTGTTCTTTAACTGATCTTCCCTCTGCTGTACAGGGCATTTGAATATATTGTGCTCTCCCCTCCCCCCCAGCATGGTTCTTGATTTAGAAGTATTTTCACTTCTCTGGCACTGATATCAATGAAGATCAGATGCAACTGAGTAGTGTTGTTTCTTGCATTTTCTAAGTAAACTAAGAGATTCTTAGTTCTGCAGGGACCATAAAGTAAAGGTAAGTGAAAGTCCCAATTTAGTGATGAATCATTTTATTAGGGACTGAAAGTTCTTTTTTAAGGGATACTTTCTTGAAAGTAGGTGCAGATCTTCAAAGATTTCTCCAGCAAATCTATGAAAAGGCATTCAGGTTGTTTTAAATTTTTATCTGAAATTAGAGCCCTAACTAATATTTATTATCTTACAGCTCAAGTGATTTCTTATTCTACTTGAAGGGATTATGCTCAGTGAAATAAGTCAGAAGGAAAAAGAAAAATACTGGATGGTCTCACTTATAGGAGAAATATAGGGGAACAAGAAAAGAAAAAAATAATAATAAAATAGGCAATAACAACAAAAACAAAACAAATATAGACCAATACAAATCAGAGACATGAGGGAAGAGGTAGGGCGTGGGATCTGGCAGGGACAGGAGGAGCACAAGGCACTGTGGTGGTGGTGAATTGGTGGTGAATTCTAAGGGGACTACACCAAGAAAAGAAAGCAAACATTGTAAGAAAAATCAATCAATTAATTAATTAAAAATATTCTACCCAAAGTCTTTATGTTTTGAAGTATTCTACTCAAGAATTATTATTCTCATCATAGTAAATTTATTTAGAATAACACTTGCATATAATAATGTATATAACATGAATCAGTTATAGAAATGATTTTACTATAAATAGGAACAACACATTCTACATGATTTTAATTTGTATTGGTTTGCTTAAGTTAGGTATAATGACAGATAATTCTTCTCTCACATGTATATAAAGTATTAAACTGTATATATATGCATAATTTATATAATATGCATGTATACATATATACTCTCTCAATATTCTCATTCTGTTAAGTTTAGGGTGAAATATCAAATTAGTATACCTGTTTGGGTAACTTTTTAAATCCTTCCGAAGTTGTGCTTCACCATAGGAAATCACAGATGGGTAATCTTAGAATAGTTTTAATGTCAGCAGCACAAGTATAAATTCTAGAAATCAAAGCTACTATTTTATGGTTGTTTAATTACTACAATTATTTTTTCCAAGAATTCAAAATTACAATGAATTTCTTTGTCCCCAGGACGAATCTTATGATCCTCATATGCTGGTAGTCACTGGTATACATCAAAAATTCCAAGCTCACATGTTTATCTTGGTTGCATTTTGGAACACAGAAATAATCAAACATGTTGACTTTGGCAACTTTTATTAGTTTTGATAAAAGTGAACATATTATTTTGATTATTGCATGTGCTAAAAACAAGAAAAACAACATATGGATGATTTGAAATAAAATTCAACCCATATCAAATTATTAAAAACTATATAAAATATATGAAACAATATAAAATTATATAAAATGAAAATATTTTTGTAAAAAATATTTTTAAATTTAATTTTTACCATGTAAATGTTTTCTTTTTTTTTAAGATTTATTTATTTATGCATACAAGCACTGAGGTACAGGCCAGAGGTGTGGGGGCGGTGAGAGGATTCACCACAGAGAGCAGGGAGCAGAACAGGCAGATCAACTGAAGTACACTGCTGAGGGGAGCAGCAGACACAGCAGGAGAGGTCTGCTGCGCCATGTGGGCCTCCCTGGCCGGCAGCAGGGATCGAACTTGTGCTGCAGTGGCTGTGATTTGCTTCATAGTGCATTGCTTAACCATTGCGCCACCAGGGAGGGCCTCAGTGTTTTCTTTTTTAAAATCTTTTACAATATATTTTCATTTGAAATGTGTGTAAATATTTAAATTACTTCTAATATTTTGTAAACTCACATTATTCTTTTACTGTTACTGTTTTACTGTTTCATTGTTTCAGTCAGCTAATTCATACCATCTTCCTTTCCTTAAATTTAAAATATCTCTTTCATCACTGCTTTCCTGCTTGTTTCTAGTTGTCTGTGATAAAAGCCATAATTAAGAGATTGTTCACAGGTATTGCCACCATATTTGCCTTTCAAAAATGCAATTATGTTTATATTCTATTCTTTTGCTTGTTCATAATGAGGATGTGATCTAAGACAGAGGAACATTTTATGTAGCAGATTTCATTTTTTATTTCTTATGCAAGAACAACAATTTTCCTCATTAGTATACCTATTTCTTCAGCAAATCTTAAACTAAGAGTGTGTACCTTTGTGGGTTCAGTTCTTCTCTGCAGTCATTTTACTCTATCCAGGTAAATCCAACCTTCACCAAAACAGATTTTTTTAATTGCTATTATTTTTTTCTTTTTTATTGAATTATAATTGATATATTAAATTTTAGTTTATGGTATACAACGTAATGATTTGATATTTGTTAATGTTGTGAAATATTTACCACAATAAGTCTAGTTAACAATTGTCAACGTAATTTTTATTTTATTTATTTGTTTATTTCTTACAATGCTTGTTTTCTTTCCTCAGGTATAGTCAGTCCCCACAGAACTTCCCAAAACACGTTTTTTCTAAAGCTCACCCTTACCCCAACATTTTGATTTGCCTTGGCTAATTTGCTATCTGAATCTTACTTGATGAAGCTGTAATGCTCCTCTTTTGGGAAGCATTTTCTTTTTCTTCCTTCATTCCACTGTTTTAGTTTTTCTTAAGCTTAGTGGGGTGTTCTTTGTTCCCCTTTGCTGATTTCTCTGGATCCCTTTATATGTAAGAGTTTTATTGATACAGGACTGTGAAAACTTTCTAGAACACATTCACTAGATATCCACTTACCTTGTTTCTTCATTTCTTGTGTTTCTGTGAAAACACAAATTAACTATAGACATCTGCCCAGATTATATAAAATAATGCCACTGTACAAACAATAGTTTTTCCTTCATTCTACATTTTCCCATAACATTTATCACCATATAATTTACTAATTTATTAAATAATAATTTATTAATTTATAAAATTCTGTCCTAAATAAAAAGTAATACCCCTGGAATATCACAACACACATATTATTCATATAAAATTTATATATGTCCATGATAATGGATACCAAATGAATATTATTTGAGTAAAATAATTGTATGGCATTAGGCAATTTACCACCTTTTTTTGCTTCAATTATTTAAGCGAGTAAGTATATAGTTTTACTAATTGATTAATCTACTTATTTGTAGTCCCCCCTTTATTGAGATGACAACACTTTATATAATTTAGAGGAATAGGTTTACAGTTCTTCAGATCTATGTTTGAACCCCATTCCCACCATCCAAGCACCTATAATCATTTATTATAGACCACTGTGTCCCCCTTTTTTGTCTCAACCCTCAGTTTCCTTGCCCCTCTCAATTATGTATTTTTAATGCCTTTCTAGTTCTTACATGATAAAAATTTAAAAAAATGATTGAAATGTCCAAAATATTGTTTGACCAATATTTTTTTTTATTGAGGTAATTTATATTTATGGACAGTATGGAACTTTGTTTGCCCAAACATCACTAACACAACCTGTTCATAAGATTCAGCTGACATTATTGATTAAAAGAAATTCCTTCTATAAATCTTGGGCTATTTCGGGGGACTGAGGATGATGTTAGAATTTTTTAAGAATTGTAAATTTGTTTTAGGCCATTCTTTAAATATGGGGAATCATATACAATAGCCAAGAATTTGTGAAAGCAGGAAGGATAGCATCCTTAAAAAGGCATACAAATAACTTTGGGGTGTAAACTATTTATTCACATTTTCTATAAAGTACTGATGGTTTTCCAGGAAGTTCCTAATGAACTATAGCCCACGACTGGGACAGGTCAGTCCTGACAATAATAATGATGGTGTAATAACAAAATATTTTACTGTGGACATAGAGATGTGAGATTCTCAGTGTTGGATCTGAGTATAAGAGTATTGGTTTTGAGGTACTGGATCTCCATGGTATAAGTTTAAGTCATAATTGTGTAAAGTGAATTTAAGGGTTAATATAACAATGAAATTGAGAAAAGCATATTTTAAGAAAACTTTTAAACCACAAATTTCCCATTTTAAAAATGTGTCCATATCAGAAAATCCATATTCTCCATTATACCAATACTGCCCAAATCTTCCCATCTCCCTGTTCTGGGCTGTTGAAAGTAAAACTCTGTGTCATTTTGGAAAAGGAAGACTTGAACTAATAAGTTGTTATTGCTGCTGTTGTTTTAATTCTTGAATGATTAAGAGTAGGAATACCAACATTCCCTTCAAACCTGGTAGTACATGCAATGCATGTATTGAATTAAATGAAAATTAAAGTAAATAAAAATTATTTCATTTGTATCATAAAGTATATTAAAATTAAACATAAATTAAGCAAACTAAATAAAAATATGATGTTTCAAAAATCTAGAGTAGTATATAAATACAGAAAAATCCTAGGATGCAGTGGATACACACACATGAATTACTCTTACATGTTTACTTGCCATGTTAGTTTTTACACATTTTCCTCTGAACAATCATCATTAAAGGTATACATATATAAATACGCATGTATATATAGATATCTATAGATGTATAGATATATCACATACTTATTTACCGTGCATCTTAGAATGAATATAACTCTTAATGAAATCCTACAAAACCACCCCCGGGCTATTAAGGTGATGTAATGTATCAAGATTATTACCACAATTTCTCAAAAAAATGTCATTCAAGCTTTGAATCAATTTATTTTCAATTATTTCCATCATGGGAAAATTATCATTTTTATTTTGGAATAAGATTCAATTTTTTCCAGAAACAAATCAGTAGAGAAAAATGGGCAACTGAGCTGGATAATGCTATGTTGTTTAAGAAAAGTTACAGAAGATAAAATCAAAACTAATTTGAAATAGAGAATTATTTATCTAAGTATATAGACTTTCAAGGTAAATACTTTAAGGGATCCTTTACTTTGAGTTGTATATTTTCAACTGAATAGCAATCTAGTGACATAACATTTAAATGATAGCCCTTAAAATTGTCTTATTTATTTTTATTCACATATATATTGATAATTTAATATTTACTATATATTAAAATATAAACAATAGTAACTTATTTTCTCTTCATCTTTATCCATTCCTTACTTCAAAAAAATGTATCTGTCAATGTAAAAATAAGCTAGAAACTCATAAAGCTGTTGCAACTAATAAACCAAGGAAATTATAATTTTTTTTTTAATTTTATGAAAGATGTACATATCGACAGATGCTATTTAAACACAATGTTGTCAAAAACATTTTAGAATTTAGAATTTTAACCAGACTAGGTAGAAATTCCACTCAAAGATGATGATCCTAAAGGAGTACAGTCTGGAGCAGTCAGCCAGGGAGGGAAACCATGGTGCTGGAATTAACTACATAATCAGAATTCACAAACCACTTAACCCCTGGGAACTTTATAACAAGTAAAATACAATTCCTTCTGATTGTATAGTAATAAAAAAAGGCCTTCCTACTTGAGTGGCTTTGCAATGGTCAAACTGAATTACAGACTTGTAAAAGTCTTGCACATTATGAACATCCTTCTAAATATCTATCCTTCATCTTTTTCAGACAGATTTTGCCTCATAAAAACAATCTCCACATTTCTACCTTCTGGTTTAACCTGTCCTATTTTTCAACCTTGTTTTTCATCCAGTTGTTTCTCCAACACTTAACTGCTTTCTTGCCTGAATATACTTGATTCTCTGACCCTGGGAAAGCTGTTTATCCCATGAGTATTAACTCTAGTTTGCAATTGGTAGGACAACATTCCTGTGCTAATAACCACTACTTCGCATATTAAGATGCTAATTTTATTGTTCCTGTTTTGCTTGAAATTTGTTCACTTGAAAAATATCAAGTCTGGGGCCTCTCTGGTGGCGCAGTGGGTTAAGCAACGCACTATGAAGCAAACCGCAGCCACTGCAGCATGAGTTCGATCCCTGCTGCCGACCAGGGAGGGTACCCACATGGTGCAGCAGACCTCTCCTGCTGTGTCTGCTGCTCCCCTCAGCAGTGTACTTCTGTTGATCTGCCTGTTCTGCTCCCCACTCTCTGTGGTGAATCCTCTCACCCCCCACACACACCTCTGGCCTGTACCCCAGCTCTTGTATGCATAAATAAATAAATCTTTAAAAAGAAAAATATCTAGTTTATTTTTCCACTGGAAATGTTGGTTCTATATTTCTTCTTTAGCTGAAGGATTACCAGCATCCTAGTTTCAAAAAGTTATGTGATTGTAATGCAGAATCCATTTACTTCACAGTAATTGGAGTACAGCCATCACTGTGGGAATAAAAGCAAGGCTTACAGTTCAGAGAAAGGAAGAAAATTACACCACACAGCTCATACAAAAAGGGAGAATGTAACTCGCCCCAGTGACACTCTGAACATCAATGTAGAATTTTAATTGTAATTTGTCTTTTTTGGTGGTAAGAGTCTATTCTAAACACTTTCAAGTAAAACTAATTCCAAGCCAAATTAGTCTCTCACACTATAATTTTAATTGATATAGCTGATGTCCCATGCCATAAAAAAGGCAGTGTACAGGTAATATTGTAGTTATATAGTACATGCAGGTATTGCTCTCACAGGAAATATTTAAATCTATTCAATTTCACTGTGCAGTTTTCATTGTTATGATGTATGACAATAAATGCCACTAATAATGAGTATCATATGACCTATTTTATCTTCTTACACCCTCATATTTCTTTTAATTTATGGTTAATACCACTTCTATTCTACCATAGCTAGGAGTCCAAACTAGAATTATTTGTCTTAGAATATTTTCATTTTTATATTCATCTGCATTTTATTTATTTTATATGTAATTTACATAATTCACTTTTGTACAGTGTATACTCTCCTCTCATGTGTAGTTCTGGTGAATTTCCCACCACCAATTAACCTGTGTCCAATCACCATAGTCCTTTGTGCTCTTCCCACTCCTGTTTTGTTTTAACTCATCAGGGAAAGCACTTTCTTGTTTGAGATGAAATCTTTAACCAAATAAAAACTATTTTTGTCGTGTTAACCATTCATTTAAATATATATCATTCAATAATTTATAGACAGATAGGTACCAAACTCTTTATAATGTTCTACTTAAATTTTCTTCTCAAGACTGTATTCTAAACTAAGATAGCTATCAATTCCTACATAAACTCAATACCAACTCTGACATCACTATCCCACCATCAAGTTTTATTTTCTATTTCCTGCTTGCTACTAAAGTGATTCAGATTCACATCTCTAAACAGCTAAACCATTGCAATCAACTATTCGGCTCCAAACAAGACTCTCTGTATGATCTGCTTGATATATTTCCATTATTCTTTTTATGAACTTTAGGGTTTTTAGTCAAGAATCCATCCATGCATTCTAGCATCTACATTCTTTCAAGTTTGTTAATAGCTTCTGACTTTTATTTGACTCATTGAACTCCTAACTACGTGCTATCTCTTCTTTCTCTCTTCAATCTAAATGGCTGATCTACAACAGTCTGTGAATATATTGTGTCTCCTCTTATGCCTGACTTATTTCCATGCCTGTAATCTGCATGGTACACTTGCTCTTTTGGAAGTATTTTAGGGTTTCACAAAATAAAGAAGAACATCGAGGATTGTTACTTCCTTTTTTACGACATAAAGCCATTTATACCCTGTTGTTTTTTCCAGAAAGACTGCATAATAATAAACCACCTCATTTTAAATATCATGTTTGCAGTTTGATCACGTTATCTTGACTGGGTATTTTTCACTTCATAAATTGCTTTTGAATAAAACAGTTTAAAATTATCCAGGGCAGGAAATAAAATTTTGTGAAAGAATTCAACACATTCTGATTTATTATATATGCAAATAAACTTTTAAGTATCATTGTATTCAAATGCACATGAATCACATAAATTGTTTTACAAATTATAATAATCGTATTTGTTTCAAATGAAATAATTGAAAATGAGGGGATAGGTCTGAAATGCGCTAACTCAAAAGCTTACTTTGATTAACTGAATGATATCTTTGTGCTTATAGTTTCAAAACAATGACCAATTTAACAAATTAACTCAAGTAGTCATTTGCCAGGGGAACATTCATATAAAGCAATTACTTATCATCATGTAGATGTACTAATTGCTAGAGTAGTAAACTGAATGGCATTTGTAGAAATAGTCACAACAAATTTTCTATAATAAAAATCACTTGCATATTTCCATTGTATTAATACAATAGCTTCAGTTGTATAAATACATTTGTATATTATACAATCATGCACTTCAGTGTTTATATCTTCACCTGACCATCCAGCTCCATCCTTCATTAAATTGGACAGGGAACAAGATACTTCCCTATCTTATGGAGATGTTTCTCTAACATACTCATTTCATCACCTTAGCTATATCTGGAGGTAGAAATGCATACCACTTACTAAGTTATCATTGTCTAGGAGCATGGAATTCACCCTCCACACCTGTGCTACTAGGGTTACACTATGCAAGCTGCATTTCACCTCTAACAGCTGCTTCTCTGAATTTTTGCCAATATAAAGCACTTTAGAGAAAATAGAAGGCAGACTGGAGGACGGACAGATAAGCTTCTAATGTTTTTATAGTTCCAGTCCAGTCAATGTTGCCTTACCAATAATCTTCACATTATCAAAAAAAGATTTATTTACCCTCTCAAAGTGTTAGACTCAGAGTAAGTCTTTCTGTTCCTCCTTAGGGGTACCAATAACAGAACTACATCCCCGAAGTTTGGATTCATATCCACAGGACCTTTCTCTAAGTTTCTAGGTTTTAAAGACCCGAGCTCATACTTTGTTTTTTTCTCCTAGCCAACCCCTGACTGTGTCCAGCAGTTTTTTATTTTAATAGTTCATTTTTAGTATTTCTTTCAGTTATTTAAAACCTAATATACAATCTCAACATTTAATTTTCTCTATAAAATACCTTGTCTGACTTCTGTTTTTCAAATGGACCCTAAAAACAAAAGTATTTTGTTTTTCCTGTATGCCTGTGGTCACAGAATTGCTTAGTGGACCAATTAAACTGTAATTTAAGATCTGTGACCAAATAGCTCTTGCAGCTAACAAGTAATCTCTTAATATCCTGAATTGCTATACATGATTTTATCAAAATTATTAATTTAGATGTTTTGCATTTCAAAAGCAATCTCCTTGACGTCAAGATAAATCAGATTAATAAGAAATAGAAGTTTACTTAATATCATTTGTAAAGTAATTTTGAGGAGACAGCATTTGTAAGGTAGAGTTAAAACTATAAAAATGTCAGTAACACCTAACTTTGCACCCCCCTTCCAAATTAGTATGAGTGGTGGATATTGGGTTGCCCTCCCCCCAAAATTTTCAGATATATTTTTACCAGGAAGTTCAGAGCTGTTGTTTATGGTTTTGTTTTTTTTTTTTCCTATGCATGTGACCTTGGCATGTGAAGCTAAGGTTAAAAAGACCTTCTGATCCTTGGGAGGAACGATTACCATGCCCTTTAAGAGTGCAGAAGTATCCAGATTAATGTTCATCTCCAGAAATAACCATTTTCTCTATCTTAAGGCAAAATAAACATCTAGAGATAGGGCTTTGTCTTCTGATAGATTTTCCTCAGTGTTACCAGAGAAGCCTCCTTCACCTCTTTCCTTGACACCTATGTTTTAAATTCCATTTCTCAGATTAGGATACTGACTCTTAGTCTGTCCCATTGACTTCAGCATTTATAGTCGTATAAATTCTCTAAATATATGTAGTTAAATTTTAACTTTTTTCTCTACTAATCAGTCTGTCGTTTGCTCGACCAACCCAAACATAATCTAAGGGGTGGAAGGAATTGTTCCCTGTCCCTCAATATGGCCCAACATTTACATATGATGTTGACAAGTGATATTTTATACAAAAAATAAGTAGTTCATTAAGAAGCAGCTCTTGTCTTATACTCTGAAACTGCATTATTTAATATTTTCCCAAAACCCCACAGATAATTCCCATAGATTTATTTAACATACAGTCTTGGGTATATTTCACTAAAATTATTCTATACATGAAGACTAATACTTTGAAATATCATTGTGTTTATAGTAAGGTCTACAGGGTTTTAATGAAATTTTACTGGACCACTTCTTCCTCTGGTCTGTCTCTAATAATAAGACAAAAAAAAGTTAAGTTCACTGCTAGCCCTTTTTTACACTAAATGATAGTTGGTTAAATGTTTTACTTGCTTTTGTGGTGTGTTTGCCTATTGTAATTTCAATTGCATAGGGTTTGGAGTTATACTTTAAGAATGACATAATTCTACTTTTATTCAATTATAGTCTAAGGATTTATCATGTACTCATTTATTTAAATTGATTCTTTTATGTTGTTGATGTTTTGGAGTCTTTGTGAAACTTCACAAAATACCATTAATTATAAAATATGTATAAAATATATATATATTTGGGCCTCCCTGGTGGCGCAGTGGGTTAAGCAACGCACTATGAAGCAAACCGCAGCCACTGCAGCACGAGTTCGATCCCTGCTGCCGGCCAGGTGGG
>JAGFMF010011555.1:960161-985049 GCA_019455555.1 Galemys pyrenaicus
CTGCTCCCCTCAGCAGTGTACTTCCGTTGATCTGCCTGTTCTGCTCCCTGCTCTCTCTGGTGAATCCTCTCACCCCCCCACAACTCTGGCCTGTACCCCAGTGCTTGTGTGCATAAATAAATCTTTAAAAAAATATATATATATATATTTGGAAAGATGATCTAGACAGATGACAGATAAATACATAGCTATATAGATACATAGAGAAGAGAAAGAGATGAGTTAGTGGAAAGAAAACAAAGTCCAACTGGATTTAGGCAGAATATTACCAGGGCACAGAAAAGAACATGAACTTTATGTCCACATTAAATTCCTTTGTCCAACAAGTCTAATGAGAAAGATGTAGAGTCTTCTTAGACCGATGCTGAGCATATGGTGCTGGAATACTGGGAAATAAAAATCACCTTAGCAAATCCTAATACTACCAGGAATCTTTGAATAACCTGTCCATACTCTGTCCAGGAAGGTTTTATCTTTTATTTCCTAGAATTTAAGCAAATTTTCTTCAGGGGATAGAAAGATATTTGTCCTGGAAAATGGCCATGGATGAAGAAATATGTTCATGGACCCATATTGAGACAATATATCTAGCTTTCAACATTGTTAATGCCTAAGATTATAGACCTGCCAGAAACATGGAGCAGGAGATCTCAGTAGAAATCCATAATCATATATGTGACATGCATAGGTGGTCCTACCTATGGGCCTGATGTTATCCCATGTAAATACAACCATATGTTTGAAAAACTGATGAATGATTTTATTCCATCTTTCAGAGAAAATATTGAGAATAAATATTGGGAATCCAGTTATCCTAGATTTCCCATTAAGTAATACTAGAATCCTATAAAGCACAGCAAGGATACTCTGTCATTCAAAAGACCATAAAATGTACATCCTAGTTAGTCTTGTGTAAACCTAGCCTCTATATTCATAGCTCATAGGTTAAGAAATGTGTTAAAGAAAACAGAATCTGACTAGCCTTCGTATATTCTCTTTGTTAGAGTGGAAGCAGCTCACCATCAAAAACCATCATTAGAGTCAACTTACTGGCTTTCCATGCACTTGTTTTTCTTATGTAGCTCTTACATTTTACTACTAAAACCTCATTGCTGCTAGAAAATAAATGATATAAAAACATAATTTGTGTTGAACTAATAGTACATACTCTCCAGACTTTGTAATTTTAGCATTTTCTTCAAAATGCAATAAAATATTAAAGTAAAATAAGCAAAAAGATCCTACACCCCTATGGCATTCCCTAGAAACAGTATGTTGTACATCCTGAAATGCAAATCCCAGGTGTTATTAAATATAACAAGCCACATTTCTGACTCGGTTAAAAAAATCTGAGTTGCAAGATTTAACACACACACATAACATGGTTGATTTCCCTGAATGAGAACTAAAAAGTATAATGAATTATAGTGTAGTGTAAGAGAGGAAAATGACTTTACACAATGACATTCAGACTAACATTGGTGTTGGACATTTATTGAGGAGTACTACACCAAATAAAGCTGACTTCACATTTCATGTTCTTTTTTTCCTCTTTTTTTTTACTTTCACACTTTTTTGATATTTCAGTTTAGAAATGAAATTTAGGCTGTAAAAGATTTATCCCATTACTTATGGTGATATAGTTTTGTTTTCCCCTCACTTGGTAACATTTCTAGGGCAACATGAATTGTTTATAATGTATCATACATCTTGCATATTGCTGAATCTGATTTGCTATAAAATCAAATTAGCAATGTTTGCATCTATGTTCACAAAGGATAGTAGTCCATAATTTCTATTATTTTAATGACTGTTTGGTTTTAGAATCAGGATAATGTTCCTGCAAAATAAGGTAAGCAATAGTTCATTCTATTTTAATGTTTTGGATTATTTTATATAAATAGTTTATTCTTATATGTTTTCTAGAGTTCAACATAACATAAAATGTATAGTGCAACATTACCACAAATGATTTAACCCAGGGATGTATACAACATTCAAAATTATGTCAATCAATAAAATTCACTTTCTTAGAAAAAAAGCTATTTCATTATTCTGTTTACAAAAAAAAGCTATTTTTCCTTACTGATTGCTTCTGTGAATGGCTGTCCACATGGCTACTCAACATGGTTAACTCTATGATCTCCATTTTCACTCCTCAATAAAATAAAGGTAAATTTTCAGTTAAAAAAAAAGCTATTTCAGTAGCGGCAATAAGAGCACTTGAGAAATTCAACATCTATTCATAATAATAAACCAAATAGCATATTAGAAATAAAAAGACATTGTCATAAATGAGTAGGTAAGCATATTATGTATCATACATTGGGAAAATCTGCTCACAATATTTATTATTTTTAATAAATTTAGTTGAGTGTAAAGTGACTGGCATATATAAAAAGTATGAAGTTTTATGTAAATTTTGATTTATGAATTCTATTAATGTGAATTTGATGGATGAACATTGTGTGATGAGAACATTGCTTCACTCTGGATGATAGAGATCAATGTAAATGGAATGAGAGACAACTTTCTGAATGGAAGGCCATGTTCTGTATACCTTGATTGCAGATTTGTTTACGTTTGTCAAAACTTTTACACTTCCAGTGTATACATACCAGAGCACATAGATTTCCCTGAATAGAAACCAACAAAATAAAACAACCTAAGAACATTTTTTTAAAGATTTATTTATTTATACAAGAACTGGGGTACAGGCCAGAGACGTGGGAGGTGAGAGGATTCACCAGAGACAGAGTGGAGAGCAGAACAGGCAGACTGACTGAAACACACGGCTGAGGGCAGCAGCGGGAGAAGCAGGAGATGTCTGCTATGCCATGTGGGTCCCCTCCCTGGCCGGTGGCAGGGATCGAACTCATGCTGCATTGACTGTGGTTTGCTTCATAGTCCGTTGTTTTACCCACTGTGCCACCAGGGAGGCCCCCAACCTAAGCACATTAATGAAAGTTAACTAATTAATAAGCAACTCCCTGACTGAAAGCGTCACCTATTTCTAGTATGTTGAATAAGAATATAGATCAATTTTTAACTTTTTGTGACATGAGTTAATATTTCTCACATGCATACATTTATATTATGTGCATTTATAAAAGAACTATTTAAAATATAATTAAAGTATGAAATAAATCTATTTTATATAGATTGCCAGTACCTCTTTATTATGGGGATATTAGGAAAGGAGAATAGATCTAATAAGAACATCTTGTTCCAATTTTCTCAAATATACAGCTCTGCTATAAATAGGTTTCCACAGAAAAACCTACTGCTTATCAAAGTTTGAACCAAGAAAATCTCAAATGTACTTTTTTTAATCCAACTGAAACTTTGTGATTGAAAAGTTTTCTTTTATTGTCTTCCTTAATATTCTTTTAATTTTACCAATTCCTCTGAATCCTCAACAAAAGTGTCTGTATTTGGGAAAGACTCCCAAGTGTTCAGGTCTCTCAAACCTTACTTTTCATTCTCTTAACTTCATACCACAACTAAATATTTAAAAAACCTTTTAACTGCAGTGTCAGTTACCCCTGTTACATCACAATAAAAGAATTATAACCCTAAACATAATTGTATTAAAAATATTTCTATACTAAAAGTTTACATTAAATATTTTGTTATTGTTTGCTGCTAGTTGATAGTTATGTCTATATTTCTTAGTTTGTTATTTTCAGTATATTAAATTAATTGGTGACAAATAACTCAGTATGTTCTACCTAATATAGGAAACAGAATCCTATCCAAGAAGATGCAGATAATTTTGCCAATGAAAAACCTAAAAAATAGAAGCATCTCCCTTACCAGTCCTCAAATCCGGTTAGACAGAAAAATTTGCTTAATTCTCTGTCCTAGATCTTTCTGAGAGCCATAATATGTCTGTGTGTGTGTTCATACACTTCAAATCCACTTATCTTTTGTATTACTTTGTTTTGATCAAAGCCCCAGTTTTCACCTTTACCACAGCTTTCCAGGCCACAACCATTTCTCTCCATCCTCAGATTCTTTGGTGATAGTCTTTTATTGTTCTCTCCTTAACTTAATCACTTTCTTGCAAGTGACTCAAATGATAATTAGAAACTAATAATCTTACAGAAGTAGAATAGACTGCAACATGATTTCCTGGAATAAAAACAGTAGGTATGTAAATAATCGCCTGACAATTAACAGGTGCTGATAACATATATGAAGGCCTAACAAGTCAGATTCTTTAGGCTATCATTGTTTGTTACTGCCAAAGCATCTGACTGATGACTTGTTAATTGAACTAAGAAAATGAATCCAGTGATTTGTTTCTGTTTTTGAAGTTGAAAAAATGCAATTTATGTAATGTTGGCTTTGTCTGGAAAATTTCTAACATAGAGCTTTGAAACACGTGTGTTAACAAATGTTCCATTGTCCATTGTCTTTACTTAGACATTAATAGACTACTTAAACATTGTGCTTCATAATCTACAACACTCAGGTTTTATTACTTATACTTACTAACATTTTGGTTATATTATTGCATTATATATTTAAGAATTGCCATGGCATATTGAATGCTGTGGGGTCATTTATTAATTTATTTGATAAATAAAAATAGGCAGTTTATTAATAACCACACATTTTATATCTGTGTATGTGTGTGTACACATATATATGAAGAGAGACAGAGAGAGAAAAAGGGTACACATATGTGCTTCTAGATTTTTTAAATTATTTTTAAAAGGAATCATTTTAAAGATATTTATTTGCTTGTTTATTTATTTATACAAGAACTGGGTACAGGTCATAGGTGCTGGGTGGTGGTGAGAGGATTCACCAGAGACAGGGTGGGGAGCAAAAAAAGGCAGATCCACTGAAATACACTGCCAAGAGGAGCAGCCGGCAAGGCAAGAGAGGTCTAGTGTGCCATGTGGGTCCCCTCCTTGGCTGGGGATTGAACTCTCCTGCTGTAATGTCTGCCAATAACTTCGTAATGTTGCCGCTTAAGCCCTTGTACCACCAGGGCGGTCCATGTTTCTAGATTTTAAATAAGACCAATATGTACTGATACCATCATGCCTTAACACTCCCAAGACTCTATGGTCTTTATTTATTTATTTTTTTGGCGGGGGAGTTTTATTATTCTGTGTAAATCAGGAGCATCAATCAAAACAGCATCTGAAATGTAAATGGGCTCTATTAGCCTCTGGATGTGAGTGCTTCTGTGTTGTTTCTTTTAACACAGTAGATTTTCCACTGAGTACTCCCTGGAATTTGCTTAGTAAGTCATTAAAAAATAAAGAAATAAAGGACATTCATCCTAGTTCCAGAACAACTAAGTTCGCAGTATTACCAATGGCGATGTATTGATATCATCAAAGCTTCCCAAATTAATTTTCTATGCATCCAAATGAAACGGCTGGTTTCATCCTTCCCTCTCCCTCACCTGCTCTTATCAGCAACATCTCATAGTGATGATCTTTTGTCCCTGTGGTAGACGTACACCACACACAGTGGCTTTCTTTTCTTCTTCAAATGCCTGTCACAAGACTGGAAGATGGCTATTGTTTACTTGATTACATCAGTTTTTTTTTTACCCTTCAGTCATTTATTTTTTTCCCTTTAATTTATATATATTTGACATCAATTGTAATCCCCATGTGCAGAGGTTGGTAATTGTGAGGAAACGTTCCTTTAGCCAAATCATGGTGGTCTTCAGGAAACTGTTTCTGATCAAAGATATATTTGTAAACAAAGCTTGTCCATGACTTAGTATTTCACATGGTATTACATTTACTTTGCTGCTCTATGCGTAGGGAAATCCTAATAGAGTCTGTCAAAGCTCCTTTGCATCAGACCAATAATGATATTAATTTTCCTCATCTTTCAGGATGACATACGCACAAATAAATCATTACTTTGTTTACATAAAAAACACTCCTCATTTAGAGTAGAAATGTTGGTAATCATACTCAAATACCAGTAAGTCAACTCAGTTTAAATTAAGGATTAGTCTAAGGTTATTACTTTTAAGTAAAATACCTCCAAAATGTTAATATGACTTTTTCAAACAATACCCCTGGCGTTTGACTTTATCAAGTATGATGTCACTAGATGTGCTTATATGGTGACCTTAAGATTTTTATAAACCCTGTAATTTCTCATAATTATTTTTTCTTTAAAATTATATTTCTTTATTATATTTCCCTCATCATTATTTTTCTATATTCTATATCAAGAGAGCATGATTGACAACCTCTACTATGCCAGGCACTGGCACTGTAACTGTTTTTCTCACCAGAAATCTGTAGATTCAGCCATAGAAAGTACAGTATTACTTTATATTATGCTAATTGTGCTAAAAGAGAAACAGTGGGATATGATAGAATGGGTGAGTGTGCTCAGAAAGACTGAGGGTGCTGGGTTCTGACCTGCTGAGCTGGTCTCAGGCTAATTCTTAAATGATCACTTGGCTTTCAGACTAGTAGATGACAATACATGCTCTTTTTAACAATTCGGAAAAGTCTGTTTGGAAAAATCTACAAGTATGAAGGCAAAGAAAAAATCTATAGGTTAATAAATGTATATAATTTATAGAGACTTAAACATGAATCTGCACCATAATGTTTAGCTTTCTTTAGTGCCACATGTTTTTAATAAGCATCCAGCGTGTATGAGCCATTGCAACTGAAATTTAAGCATTCAAAAGCATGAGGTGCGCAGATCACAAATTGAGGGAGTTGGAAAGGCGATAGATTTTTGGATACGTGCCATGCATTTTAACAGAACTCTTCGTATTCAAGACATTTTTTTCTAACTTGAACTATTGAATCCATTTCATAGATGTGGAAGCAGAGCACATGCAAAGTTAGACAAATTACCAATTATCACAGGATGAGTGTGAAAGATGATTCACACCAAAATCTTTTTATTCTAAAGCAGATTTTGTTAGTATGTTTGCTTTCCCCCTAATTTAGAAATTCATCAGGGATGCTGAGAGCTCCAGAGACACACTCTCACAGACTGTAGTTGTCAGTTGCAAACACATATTTCTTTTACATATTTACACTTTTAAATCGTACATAACCCTAAAAAAGGATAGATGCTATGTTGCCTGTGAAGCTTAATTTTCACTTTAGTCCAGGTTGGAAGACCACAGAGTAGGGTCTAATTGCAAGAGTGACAGAGCAGAGGAGAGTAAATGAGTGACAGGCAGAGGCAGTGAGAAATGTGATCAGTATAATTTCAAGATTTTAAGTGGTCAGATATTTTGGCAATTATCATAGCAATTTCCAAACACCCTTTTATAACAATATTCTCAGTCACAATTTAGAGAAGATAGTCATCTTCAGAAGAAGATATCTGAGGAAATATCATTAAGATATAGCATTTAGGTAGAAGTATATTGACTAAACCTCAATCTGAAATTGTCTCTTAAGCCACTTGTTAACTTTGCACATATGCAAACTAAAAAGGAGTACAGATTTTTAATATTTAGTATCTTTGTTAATCTATAGAACAAAAGCTCCTGGAACTGAGGTATATATCTACAGATGTGGTCCTTATTGTGCAAAATGTCGTGCAAAATGTATAGAAGATCAATGGAAGCAGAATCACTAAAATGCTAAATATAGACAACATGATTGGTGGGAAGACAAATAGCTTTGATTTCTTTATAATTTTTTAAACTGCTCAAAAACTTGCGTGCCCATTTTCTTTTACTTAGTACAATTCAAAACTATGACAACAACTGCTAGAAGTCAAGCTGCATGCTCCCCAGACTTCCACCAGCCACAGCAGACCACGCGAATACTCTAAGGGTAAGACGAGATAGTCTCAACAGGAACTTAGACATGGTTTTAATTTTTACTAGAAGCCTATTTTCCTCCAATAAGCTAATTGTTCTTTGTCTACCAAAACATGAATATTGATAATTTTCACTTCTCAGGATAAATTTTTCATGACACCTTCTTCTAAATGCTCCCTCTCCTGGCATGCTATTCTGCAACTCTTAGCTTTTGTCTTCTTAAGACATCATACTAGCTTTGATTGTTGACACCTTCAGCTCTGTGTGAAATAATCTGATACCTTCTACTCTCTCCCTCTCTCCCCCTTTCTCTCCCATCTATGTGTCTATGAGTTTATCACCTATCTGTCTGTCTATCTGTCTGCCTATCTATCTATTATCTATCATATGTAAATAACCAAATTTCAATTTTGTGAGATGTAAAATTACCTTTACAACACTTACATATAATGAAAAATTCAGTTTTATACACTTAAAAATGTGTTAAGAGGGTAGATATCATGATGTGTGATCAACACATACAACCATAGGGATAGAAGGAATTGGTGGAATGTGATGATGCTATATATTTATCTCTAAACTCATCAAATCAAACAAATTAAATATGAAAGTAAGAACTAGGCAAAATTCATATATTTCTCTATTGGATCTAAATGAAAATATTGAATTGGAATCTCAAAGACACCAAACCTCCCCTATTCATTGTACTCCCCTGTTTATTGCTGCACGGTCATCAATGAGCAATATGTGGGAACAATTGCAATGTGTATATCCAAAGAAACTGTGGTATGTAATGTATGCTGAAAGTTAACTGAAGGAAGCAAAACAAGTGAGTTATTGTAGAATCAAGAGTGAGGACTTAACCAGGGAACAGCATCCAGATAACTATGGAACAACATCCAAGCTTTTCAGTATGAATTTATACATAGACAGGGGGTCTGGGAAGGTACTTCAATGGTTTTCTGTAGAGGCAAAGAAAGTTTGCACCAGGGTCCAATTCACATATCTATCTGATATTATCTATGTATAGAGGGAAACAAAAATCATTGTTAACATGGGTACTACCCATTCAGAGTCTCATCCTGTGGGAACTGGGCTTTTTAATGATCTCAGAAACTCTGAAGTCTATCTTTCTTTAAGGTTACTGACTTGCCAGGACACAGCTCTTTTCAAGTGATGCTCTTCTTGCAAAGACAGCCTCTAGTGGAGGCAGACTCTACAGAGGCTCAGGCTGGCTGGCTGTGTCCTCAACCAGCTTGTGTCCCATAACTGAGAACCAGGAAAAGTAGTACTCTTTCAGTTTGTGATTTTAGTTAATAATACATACAATGAGATATGTTTAACCTTTGAAAAACAAAGAAGTTCTAACTATGTGGCAATAGGGATGAAACTGAAGAAAAATTACAGTGAGTGAGATAAGATTGCAACAGATTTAAGTGTATAACGTGATGTTTTAAATTCAGGTACAATGTTGCACACCAGATCTTTAGAACTAATTTATTTTGGGTAACTGACTTTATACACTTCTTTAGCCCTGCTTTGATTTAATGTTTTTCATTAAATTTGAGATCAGAAGGGTGTTATAGTGATCAAAGAGTTCAGTGTATTCAGAAGAAATTTGTTTAAAAATTCAGCTCTATCATGGAAAACCAAACTCACATCTTAAACTCTGTCAGTGTCAAACTAACCATAAATATCAGACAAGTGCATCATTGCCTGGGCATAAAGGATGCAGAAATAACTTGATGGCCAAAGATAGCAGATTCTCTGCTGCAGTTATTTATCTTTAAACCAGTAAGGGCTAAAGCTGGAGATTTTCATGTGGTTTGGTTTAGCTTATACACACAGCGCTGTTTGATCTGTGACTCATCAAGTAATCAGAAGTTGTTAGCCCACTGAACATATGGAATGAATGAGTCTGATTCCAAGTCGAAGAGTTTTCCACAAAACTACATATAACCCTGCCACAAATATTGAAAATTTAAAAACAGGTATTAGCTGGTTTATAAGACTCAATTTTCAAAATAATCAACCCAAGAAGCTTAATCAAATAAGATCAGAGAATCATCAGTTTTCATAGATATGCTGTACATGCTGAGGATGAAATTAGTGAGTATTAATTCAAGATCTGCCAATGAAAGCTTTCAAGTTTTAAAAGTTCTAGTGTCTCAGAAAGGAATAACTATAATTTATTGTAAAAAGTCATCAGTGAAAATGTTGCCAAGAAATATTTTTCTAACAAATATGCTTCATGCAAACTTAGAGCTTAGTTTCCCCAGACTTTGTGATGTAACTCATCTGATTGAGATAGTTTAGGATTCTAGAATAGTCTACTTTAGAATTTAGACAGTAAGTTCTGAGTTGCATCAAACTCAAGATTTTCTACTAGTTTGAATTGTCTTCTTCCCTTGTACTCTCATGAGCTGGCATCTTGAATTATTTGTTTAATGTTTCTGGACTTCAGTTCACTTGTCTGTGAAGGAGCAGTTCTAATGTTCTCTTTAGTATTGTGAACCGAGAGAAAATGTATATAAATTCCATATTTCTGTAACTGAGACAATGAGTAGCAACTAATATAACTGATTGAACCTGTGATTTAGACATAATTATCTGATTTATCTATACGTTTTGTGATCTCAAGTTTGAGGTTGAATTTCTCTTGTACATTGCTCCAATGGCTGAATGTTCTTCATAATGTTTTACCTAAGTTTTTATGACAGCTCTCATCAAAGCACCTATATTCCTAGGCAAGCTTTAAATTGATATTAAATTTAAAAGTGATCTCAACTGAACTAACACCATATCAGATCACTGGATAGTAACAGAATATTTCAAGTATTGTAATCCAGGAACAGATAATTTGGTAAAAATACCCATACTTGCTGGCAATAACATGTTTACAAGGTGCCCCTATTTAGGTCATAAACATAAATTCCATATTACATATTAGCTTTATTTTCTAAAAACAATAAATTCTGTATGGAAACATTTAATTAGCAAATTTGTTTATAGTTAATTAACATGGACAAACATTTTTAAAAAAGAAATTATGCATACAAGAACTGGGGTGTAGGCCAGAGTTGCAGATAGGTAAGAGGATTCACCAGAGACAGAATGAGGAGCAGAACAGTCAGATAGACTGAAATACACTGCAGAGGGGAGCAGTGGGTGAGGCGCAGGAGATGTCTGCTGTGCCATGTGGGTCAGCTCCCTGGCTGGGGATCGAACTCAGGCTGAAAATGCTGGTTTTCAGCCTGTCTGATCTGTGGATGTCATACTTGTCTGCATGAGAAAGGCTATAATCTGATGTTCTGTACCAAAAGGTGATGAGAATATTAAACTAGCCTATAGGAGAGACTACAGAATCTTTTTTCTTTCTCACATATTATATCAGAAAGTATGCAGGCACCACGATCTGCTACTTTGCTCTGCTGCCAAAAGATGGGATTCTCTAGGAATTGAAAATGTCCAGGAAGCACAGTCAGTGAAGCTTCCTTATAAAGTAGATCACCCACAGGTGTCTCTCCTAGAAAGGATGTGGAATTTAATTCCTATTATTAACTTTCTGGAACAGAAATTGTGATTCTATGGTAATATCCAATTATAATTTATTTTTTATTAATTATATTTGATATCATTTGTATTCCCCAGGGAGTACCCACCACCATTCCACCCATGCACCATCACCTCAGTCCCTTGTGTACTTTCTGCCCTCATCCCTGTTTTTGCCCTCCCCTCCTTCACCTCCCCCCATTTTCTCTTTGGTTTATCTTGGCTTTTTGGTCTTGTTGAATTTTTTGTTTGCTTTTGGTTATAATTGCCCATTTCCTCAAGCTTATTCTTTGTTGTTATTATTCTTTCATTTCACTGAGTATAATTTCTTCTAGTCCCATCCATGTTTCTATAAATGTCCTTAGTTTCTCATTTTTTATTGCTGAATAATATTCCATTGTGTATATGTACCACATCTTCTTGATCCAGTCATCTACTTTTGGGCATTTGGGTTGTTCCCAGATCTTACCAATTACAAATAGTGCTGTGATAAACATAGGAGTACAGGTGCTCTTTTGGATCAGTGTTTTTGTGTCCTTTGGAGTGATTCCTAGGAGCAGGATCGTTGTATCATATGGTAGTTCCAATTTTCTTCATCCATTTTTGAGAGCATGGAAGTAATAAATAAACAGATAAATAAATAAATAAATGAATAAATATCATTTATAGAAATTTTATTGAAGGGAAAATTTGAGAAGTTTCTGGATAAAAAAGCATCTATCAGGGGATATGTAAACAGTAAATGGGTAAATCTATCTTTTTTTAAAGAATATAATAAAGTTAACCCAACTCTGTTGTTTTTGTCTTCTATAGATCAAGTGCTGCTTGTGCCCAGGGCTGCTACTACTGCATGTCTTTGCTTCTTCAGAGACAAGTCCTGCTCCTTCACACCCTGTGAATTATTGGAGTAGATTTCTGTTTATTACTTTGAATTTTGTTGCAATGTTTTCCTAGGGTAGGTATGTGCATATTTTTTGTGTTTGGTGTATCTTTCCTAACAGCTATAAAACTTTAAAGGAACCGAAGGTGTTCTAACTATAAAAATAAAAGTATTTCGATGGGATTGAAATAATGTCAGAAGCCCCTGAATTAATCTTCACAGCAATATCATGAGGTCAACAAGACAATTGGTATTTTATCATATGTCACTTAAGAGCAAAGATACAGGCCTCCCTGGAAGTACAAGGGGTTGAGCACTGCACTATGGGGCTTCCACAGCCACTGCATTTAGCGTTCAATCCCCGGCCAGGGAGGGGACGCACATGACACAGCAGACCTCTCCTGCCTCTCCTACTGCTCCCCTCAGTAGTGTATTTCAGTAGATCTGCTTGTTCTGCTCCCCACTCTGTCTCTGGTGAATCATCTCACCCCCTGTTCCTCTGACCTGTACCCAGCTCTTGTATGCATAGATAAGTAAAATCTTTTTTTTTTTTTTTAAAGAACTTCCTTTTAAAAAATAAATAAATAAATAAAAAGAACCTGGATTCACTCTGAGAAATGTGTCCTATGCTGTGTGAATGTTGCAGAGAGTAATTTGTGGCCTATAGATTGCTCTGTGGGCCACAGAGTACAGTGCACCCTGGGCTGTTAAATCGAGGGCTGTGCACCACAGCTTCTCAAGCCAACACTGTAGAAGTGTATTGATCAAAGCATCATCAAGGAATGCTTACTTTATAGCCAAGCAGTGCACCTAGAGATGTCCTGGTAGTTTGCCTTGGCCCCTATTAGGTCATGAGCAGCCACCACCACGTCGAAGGAAGACCACGCTGTCAGCCAGCAGATCATGCAGAATAGACATCCTTCCCCGTGCCTTGATGTCCTTGTTCTCCTCCACCTCACAGCTCTTAAATTCCTCTCCATTCCCCTTTTAATAAGAAAATTCCAGAAAAAAATTGTCAAACCAAATTTGGAAAATGGATGTGAAAGTCTTGTTCACAGTCATTTTAGTAACATGATTCAAAAATATCTGTTAATTTCAATAATTAATTACCTGATTAATAAATATCTGTTAATTTCAATAGTTGTTTTCTAAAATATTTTACTTTTTAAAAAAAATTGTTGTATTTAATTGAAGTATACTGGCTTACAATACTGTATTCAGATGTATGTTACCGTGCCATACCCATCACCAAAGCACCTGAAGTCTTCCACCACAGTTCAGTCTTTTGTGTGTGGTGAGAACTTTTGAAATATGCTGTCTTAACATCTTAACATCTTTAAAATATGAAGTAATGTGTTAACTAAATTTATTGCGGTAATCATTTGTCAAGATATACATGTATGAAATC
The DNA here is from genome assembly GCA_019455555.1 of Galemys pyrenaicus. Lineage (NCBI taxonomy): Eukaryota > Metazoa > Chordata > Mammalia > Eulipotyphla > Talpidae > Galemys > Galemys pyrenaicus. The sequence goes on from JAGFMF010011555.1 coordinate 973,788, forward strand.
ATGTAAAATACATACCTTAAAGTATGTGATGTTATATACTCATAAAAGCTGGAATATTTGTGAGAAAAAAAATCAATAGGCACTAGTTCTTTTTTTATAACATTTATATGATTCTATAGCAATATTTCAGTAGTCCATGTATTTAATGTAAACCACAACTTTTTGTACTAAAGCTATAAATGGAGAAGAAAATGGAATTTATAAAAATTTAGGAGGAAGGCAGTCACTTAAAATCATCAAATGACTGAAGTATAAAATGGTCTAATTGTCATAGCAATACATTTTGTATTATTTTGAGTAGATAACTATAGTAACTCTCAAACAGAAATTATTTTAAAATGATGAAAGTAGACATGCAGATAATTGTCCTATGAATGAAATAGTTATAGAAAAATTCTCTTTTTGATATTTAAATGCTTTGGAGGTATGTGATGATACACTAGTATAAAGATGTAAGTGGCAAAGATGTATCTCTTAGGAACCTTTATAAAGCTCCTTTACAGAATTATGTGAAATAAACTGAACAAAAAAGAAGGGGAAGCTAAAATGGTTTTAACCCATTTAATCCTCACTTAGACTTGAAGCATTGCCTATTTATGCATTAGTTTATCACAGTGGTTTTATATAAAAATCTCTATAATATATGCCTATTATCTGTACTTGACAGATCAAGCAGAAAAATTCACATTGGTTTAAAGTCACATATTAGCTTGTATATTTTAACTGAAAACTGTTTTCATTAAACATAAAGGTGCTATTTAAAAATGTATACCTCAATAGATCAGGAATTTATGGTTCTCTATATTAAGTCATCGCTACACATTAAATTTGAGCGTAATTTTAGTTGAAAACATTTGGCAATTAACTGCAATAGCAAAAATATAAAAAAAATCCTGTAGATATCTGTTTAAAAAGATCGATGTGAAAGAAATGTGAGATTATGAGGATATTTTGGTCAATTGTCTTTGTAAAACTCTCAAAGTTTCTTTCCTTTCATACTAATATCTTCAGCAGATATCAATGCTTATTATGATAATACTACCTGACAATTTCAAATTTTTCCCACATTAGCATTCAAACTTACAACAACAAAAATGTGTGAGATTAATAAGCAGATATTTGTAAGTAGGAAAAGAGGAAAACAAATCAAAGACACTCAGCAATAGAAAACTTTAGTCTTTTATTAGCAAGTAATTTTTCAATGCAAATATTAATAACAATATCAATAGCATCTGCCATTTTTAGACTCACTGTGTGCTAAGCTCTTTAAGACATGATCTCAAATCATCACCTCAGTGATGGCAGGGTACCTCAGTCATGAAGCTGTTATTGCTAAATGTTATGTTTTGGTTTCAAGAAGTCAAGTTTCGTGTCAGTGATCAAGTAGCTAATTCCTGTCTAATCAGGAAAATATTCTTATTTAAAGTGATCCAAACCTGTTCATTCCCATTATGCCATATTTCTTCATCTAATTATTTTAATATAGCTATTGTGCTTGCATACTTTTACAAATAAGAAGGCAAAATATTAGAAAGGTTAAATAGCAACTTAGTTAAAATTAGAGTTTAAATCACTCTCTGATAACAAAACAAAGTCTTTCCATCTAAATGATACATTGCAAGAAATGTTCTAAGAAAATCGATGGAGAGGATCATGTCTATTAGACATTTCTCATTAGGCAATGGGTAGCGATCAATGGACCTAAAAAGCCTGCGGCAAGAAAGAAGAAAAATGATGGTGATATATAATGTATTTTGAAAAATATTAGTTTAATGGTTCCTTGTTTTTTTCAGATCTTGACTAGAACTGTAGATTCGGTAGTAACATGATCGCACTGCCAGACCTGGTATTCAAGAGCTGAACGTCACAAGCCCGGCATTTTCCTTTTCTTGCTTACTCCTTCCCTACAGCTTCCTGAAGTTTATGTCCCCACATCATCATGTTACACCATTTTTCCAGGATGGTTTGATTTTTTTTTTTTTAACCTAGATTAGGAAGTTTTCTTCTCAAATCTTAAATGCCTGATTTTTAAATACTTGGTATTGCTCTTAATAATTCACTTGAGGGGCCTCCCTAGTGGTGCGCCGCACTGTGAAGCTATCCACAGCCACTGCAGCTATGAAGGTATTTCGATCCCTGGCCAGGGAGGTGATGGGCATGATGCAACAGCAGACCTTTCCTGCCTCACCCGCTGCTCCCCTCAGCAGTGTATTTCAGTCTATTTGCCTGTTCTGCTCTCCACTCTGTCTCATGTGAATCCTCTCACCCCCATACCTCTGGCCTGTGCCCCAGTTCTTGTATGCATAGATAAATAAATATTTTAAAAAATCACTTGAGGACATTAAGTAGGACATGTAAAGGCATCTTTGGGTCAGGTTTTTAAAAGATCATGAGAGGCAAAGATGGATGTACTAGGTCAATATTTAAGTCCGAAAAAAAAAAAAAAAAAAGGGAGGTACAGACATAATTCAAGGAAAGTAATATCAGGATTCACAGGTAGGCCTAGTAGATATTTATATTAAACATTTATTAGTAATATGCAAAATCATTAACCTCATATCCAACATCATGTGTGAATGCACACAGGTATAAAATTGTTTTGCATCAAGGGTTGCAAGCAGTTGTATTTACCAGGACAATAAGGTCCAATAGAAAGTATAGGGTCTCAGGACACAAGAAAAGTTAGAGTTAGCCATATTCACTTATAAACCCCTACACATACACACACAATTATACACACACAAATGAAAGCATTTATTTTTTCTCTTCAAATATTTTGAGGAATAAACATGGAAAGAGAATGCTCCTGAGTAATTCCACAAAAGATGTACCAAGGGCTAATGAAGAACATAGAGGCACAATATAAGACATCTGTAATAAGTTTGGCTGCTAAACAATGCTAAAATATTCACCATAAATAATGTTGAAATGAAAATGTCATGTAAATCTATGAAAAAAAAGAGTAGAATTAACTATGTTGAAACATTGAGTGATATAGTAGATTATTTCACTAGATAATTTCTCTTTCCTCATTATTTATCTTCATATTAAGAGAGAAAGCAATATGAGAACACCTGGAATCAATTATACATGTAAAAATCAATCTAAGATACTGAATTTTTAAAGGTCTTTAGCATTTTTCTTATATATTCCAGTGGATATATTTCATTGAATTGCAAAACTTTTTAGCTTACTAATCCAGCTTATTAGAGGAAAACAATCTTTTGAAATGTTTTCATACTTACTTTGTAAAAACTGTCAGGATAAAGAAATTATTATGGAGGCAAAGTATTAAAAAAGCAATTAGAAAGTGACATGTTATAAATAAAAATGCAAGCTTTTATGAGAGTGTCAAATATAATATTCATATAATATGCCAGTTTAGAAAAATGTTGCCAAAATGTGACATCCAGCTCCTTTCTCCTTGATGAAGTTAAATTTTCAGAATTTTGTGAGTTGATATGGGTATAAATATTTTATTATATATATATTTCTTTACCTTTAATTCCTGTCATAAAGCTAAAGTCCATATTGATTATTCCACACCTGTCCAAATTTTAGACATTCTCTTAGCTCTTCTTTCCATCCTACACATTATACATTTCTAGACATTAGGGTTTAGTATAATCAGATATTTAACATATATCATGTAGACATATTCAATTATGGTTTAGATATTATATGCTTTGGTTTAATGATTTGAATTGATGTAAAACACACATAAAGGTAATGTTAGTCTGTCTTTTCTTCAATATATTTTATACTAGAGAGACAAGAATATATCTTTGTTTTTAGTAAAGGTATTCCATACAAATCTATAAGCATGATTTCATGTTCAGTATTTAAATTACATTTTGCCAGACATTAATAAAATCATTATATATTGAATTATTCTAATAATCCCCCAACCTTTTATAAAATAAGTGAATTGTTCCTTTTGCACACCCATCCATGACTAGGCTGAGCTTCTTACATCTGTACCCAGAGTTGCCTTTGTCTAGTCTGAAATCTGTGGATGTCTTTGAAGGTGTAGCAGGTACAATTTTGAGTAGACTCAAGAGCAAGACCATCCAAAAGCTTTGGCATTTACCAGTATAAATTCATTTTCTTGCCCACCTATGTAACAAGTATTTATTGTTTGTTCATTTTTGTCAGTTCCTAAGCACAGACTTTTTGGAGGCCCCAAATTGCAAAATAATAGTTCAATAAGATTTGTTTATTGGGAGTACATATAGATATTTCCACAGCATATATGTTTAAATTATGTATCGTAACAACATTCCATTACTTTAAAGTACATAAAATATGTTTATCTCTTATATGAAATGCATATTTTCTTAAAGCATTTGTTTTCTCTCCTTAAAGTACAGCTATGGTTCCTGAGTGACATTTGTATGCTCAGCATTTCTGAACTTCAAAGAAAATGCTGATGGGTGGCCAAATTTGTAGCTAAACTTTTATTCTAAGGTCACTTAGGCTTCAGTGATTAAGAATGCTCAAAGATGCACTTCATATTAATCTTGGGAGGAGCATGGATTGACTGACCTCTGCTGAAATTAAGTATAATTCAAAAAGCTGGATCATTCTTAAAAGCAGCATCATTAAAAATGTTTGTCCTCAAATTATTTTTCATTTCATTACTTTTATGTGGAGTTCTTATTTTTATTTAATACAGTATGTCCTACAAAAAGAACATTGATAAATGTATTCAAACTGAAAATAGTTCCATAACAGCAACAGGAAAAAAATAATAGCTCCAATTCATATGGTTTCTTCTCTAAGATTTAAAACATGCTTCAGTGAAAGTTTTTCTAATCTGGAAAATATCCCTGAAAACATTGCATTATTTTACTGATGAGGTTACTACACCAAGGTCACTGAGCAAGAAGCAGCATGGTTTTATTTGAATATATTATAGTTTATGCTTTTCTTTCCAAGTTGTATTTTTTTCAATAAAGTCAGAATCTAGTAAAAACATGTCTGTAGTATGTATCTGAAAAGAAAAAAATACATTTTTGACCTTTGCCAATACTTAACTACAGCATGATGAAGTCGAGCTCAGGCTCCTGATTGCTCTCATGTAGTAGTAATAATAATAATGATAAATGATAATAATAATAATAATGAAAGTGATGATGATGATTGGGTAGGAGATATACCTGCCAAATCAGGCTAATGGTTGATTTCCAGACATTCTTGGAAGCATTAATATAAAGTGATTTTTTCATATATTTCATTTGGGCATTTTACTAACCTCTGTGGATAGAAAATTTTAACATTATCTGGATGCTCTGAAATTAGTGTTTAATGTCTGCATTTGGAGGATGTTGGGAAACAGGTGCTGAAACACTTTCATATTTTAACTTGACAAAAATAGAGACTCTGAGGAATGGGATTTTTGTTTTCAGGAACTGATTGATTTTTTTCTTTACGTGCTTCATGTGGGGAACATTTCAAGAGAAAATATGTGAGACATCGGAGTTCAAAGAAAATTTCTGTGAACTATTAACAAACTATGTTTGATGAAAAATGTCACTGCAGACCTTGTGGAGTGGGAGCGGTGGTTAGATTACCGGCTTTTTGAGATGACAGGACCTGTGAAGTCAGCCATGTTGGTTTTGATAAAAATGCGGCATGATCCAGGGACACCCTCGAGAAACAGCAGGGTATCTTTATGAATATCTGTTCCTTCATTTAAAAGAGTGCTTACAAAATGTAAAATTTTGGAGCTGGAATGGCTTCTACTCAGTGAAATAAGCCAAAAGGAGAACGATAACACCGGATGGAGTCACCTATAAGTGGACTATAGTGAAACCAAACAGAAAGTCAGACAGAGAAATTTTAAAACCAACCCTTGAAAGCTGACCGAAGATCTGAGACTTCCCAATAGACTCACGTGGAGGACTGTGGGAGCGCTGGTGCCGGGAGACTACAGTGACCACACCTGAGGGGAGACGCCCTATACTGACACAATGTTATCAAGGATGTGAAACAATGGTATCTCATTAAAAACATTTGACAATTAAAAACTATATGAGATTGGGCCTCCCTGGTGGCGCCGCGGGTTAAGCAACGACTATGAAGCAAACCGCAGCCACTACAGCACGAGTTCGATCCCTGCTGCCAGACAGGGAGGGGACCCACATGGCGCAGTAGATCTCTCCTGCCTCGCCCCTGCTCCCCTCCCTCCTTCCCGGCAGTGTGTTTCAGTCAGTCTGCCTGTTCTGCTCCCTGCTCTGTCTCTGGTGAATCCTCTCACCTCCGCCACTCTGGCCTGTACCCCAGCTCTTGTATGCGTAAATAAATAAATCTTTAAAATATATATATATATATATATGAAATTCATGATTTTAATGTGGGCATTACATAAATGTATGCACATAAATGCTATATGTGAATAATCTCAAGAACTGTTATTTTCCCCCTCTCAAATATTTTCATTTTACTTATGTGTCTATAATATTCATGGAACTAAAACATTGTTAGCTCATTAACTAGTCTATATCTAGAGAGGCCAATTAGGAATATTTGCACTTTCAACAATAATACAATTAGGGCCTCCCTAGTGGCGCAGTGGGTTAAGCAACGCACTATGAAGCAAACCGCAGTCACTGCAAGCACGAGTTTGATCGCTGCTGCTGGCTAGGGAGAGGACCCACATGGCGTGGCAGACCTCTCCTACTGTGCCCACTGCTCCCCTCAGCAGTGTACTTCAGTTGATCTGCCTGTTCTGCTCCCCAATCTCTGTGGTGAATCCTCTCACTCCCCCACACCTCTGGCCTGTACCACAGTGCTTGTATGCATAAATAAATACATCTTTAAAAAAACAATAATAAAATTAATTCCTTTCTAGTAAAAAGGTGGTTTAGGAAGCTCAGAAACCAGAAAGTACTTTATTTTGAGTATTTCAAAGATATTGACCAACAACACAATGAAGTGATCTCTGACATAGAGGAATGTTGAACAGCTGTCTATAATCATTTGTTATATTTTTAAAAATCTTAAGCATCTTTAGTATATAAATAGATTCTACATTTATATGTATGTTGCATCTTGTCTACTAACAAAAATGAGCAATTAAATCAGGACAGCACTTCTTTTTACATTTATGTCTATGATCCAGTTTGAGTTAATTTTTTCTGCATGATGCAAGGTATAATGAAGATCATTTGGTATTGTATAATTAGGATAATTCATTGAAAAGACTATCCTTTCAACAGAAAATTGTCTTTATTTCTTTATCAAAATTTAGTTATCTAAGCATAGAAATATCTATTTCTGGGTTATCTGTTCAGTTTCACTGATCAACTTGGTTAACTTGATATCAATATCCATTTCTTTGTTTACTGAAACTTTATAATTAGCATTGAGTATGGTAATGTAGAACCTCAAAATGTTTTTTTCTTTTAAGTTTTTTTAATTATTCAAATTCCTATAACTTTACATATGTTGGGCACATGTGTATTCTTCAACCCTACAGTGTGGTTCCTCCACTTACGATTTCAACATGCCAGTAATAGGGGGCAAATGACAGAGAGAGCTAAAGTCCACTTGCCTGGTTCCATTGCTCATCTGGCATTTTTCTGTCCTTTTCGTGGTCAATGCTATCCAATGATATCCAATGCTATCCAAGAATGTGAAGATACTGTGCCCAGTCCTACATATCTAGTACCTAGTATCATCACACTACACACTGCATGCTTTATTTTTTTTCCACATCTTCTTTTATTGTTTAAACATACTTGTTTATTTTTTTTTTTCACTATATGAGATTTCTCCCCTTAGGTGTAGTCACTGTTGTTTTCCAGCACCCAAAGTAGTGCCCACAGTCTATATCACACTTCATCATGGTCTCCTCCCCACATTAGACTGTCCCCCACCCTGCCCTCCTTCTCTACCCCTGCCTCACCCTTGTCTTCCCTCACCATCCCTTCCTGAATGTCTCAAGTCTACTGTCTGCTCTCAAGGGTCAATCTTATAGCTTTGTCTTTGTCTCATGCTTTGTTAAGTTTCTCTATATCCCACATGTATGTGAAACCACCTAACATTAATCTTTCTCCTTCTGGTTCACCTCCTTTAGAATAATCCAGTTCCATCCATGTTTTCACAAATGGCATCATACTTTATTTTTAACAATAGCATAGTATTACATTGTGTATATGTACCTTCACTCCTTTGTACCTGTCTTTCTCATTTTTCCCAGGTTCTTTATCCTTTTAAGGCTCAGTCATTTGCTTTGTTGAAAAGTGAATGTGTGTCTGACATCTACATTTTTTTTTCTTATAAAATGGATGGTCAGATGCAAAGTTCTGCCTTTTGGGGAATTTTATTTAATCATTGTCCCTGAGGACAATGAAAAGAGCCTGAAAGAGCTATTGTCCCTTGAAAGAGCTTCATCATGAAGCCACAGCCCTGTATTACAAAGGCTCTCAACTATGAACCAAATGTCCGGTCGTCCTAGGAGGTGAGTGTGGAACTGTCCAATGTTGGCAAACCGTGATGGGTGGCAGGACAGCCTGGGTGACCTGTTTATGGAACTTGTTTATACCCTCTGGCCCTCCTTGTATTTGAATGTGGATGGACGACCTTGACATTCAGCAGATTGCTAATAGATACCCTTATTTATTATGTGGTGGGTGTAATAAAGTTATTCAGGATGAGGGGTTCTGGCCACAGAGCTCTTTTGTGTCTGGTCAAAAGTTCCTTTTCTACAGTAATACGTAAAAAATTGTTTCTCATATACTGTTTTAATAATTGTCTATGGCACGTGGCCTGGATATACTCCAGGACACTAGAAGTATGCGTTTTGTTTCTCCTAGTGGGACTTGCTAAGAACTCCAATAGCACTCACTTATCTTCCACAACATTTGCAAAAACAGAAGCAAAATCACTCTATCCCAGCCCAGATTTGCTGCAGAGCCCTTTGCTGATAAGAACACTTCTGAAAAGTTGCCCCTAAGTACAGAGGCTGAAGCATTATAGATAAGAAGATGATGTTGGCAGAACAGAAAGAAACTTCCCAGGCATCGTACTTGGTTCTTTATGATAGAATATGAAAGAAAAAATAATTTGTCAATTTTCTGTTCTCTGGTCTGTATGCCTTTTAGCAAGACCCCAATTTTTAGCAATTCTTGATATTCCATTCTGACAAGGGTGATTTCTATCACTGTAGGCTAGTTTGTTTATTCCAGAGTTTGCAGCACACATTTTTGTGTGTCTAGTTTCTTTTGCTCACATGATAATTGTATATGAATCTAACAGCAGAAGATATTGTAGCTCCTTTCTTTTGGGCTGTATCAGCAGCTTCTTTCTGTTCATGAATAATGTCCCACTGAATACATATGCTATCTATATAAATATAAATATCACCTTGTTGATGTATATCAAAGCTATTCTTAATTTTTTAGTACATGAACAAAAATGTTATGAAAATTCTTACAGTAGGCTACTTGTGGGTGTATGCTGCAATTTATCTTATAGGGGAAGCTTGAGGTTATAGCATAGAAAAAAATCTTAATTTAAAAAACTGCCTGGGGCATCCCTGGTGGCATAAGTGGTTAATCACTGCACTATGAAGCTATCCACAGTCACTGCAGCATGAAATCAACCCCAGGCCAGACACAGCAGACCTCTCCTGCCTCGCCTGCTCTTCCCCTCAGTAGTGTATCTCAGTCAGTCAGACTGTTCTGCTCCCAAATTGGCCAATACCCAATTTCTTGTATGCCTAAATAAATAAATATTTAAAAATATAAAAATTTTTTAAAAAATAAAAACTGCCAAAAAGTATACCCAAATTATTACTCCATGTTAAGTTCTTATCAGTAATGTATGAGAGTCTTAGCTGTTTCATTTCCTTACATTTTGTCATTTGGCATTTTAGCAATGGGTTTATTCCCTTCCGTAGAGTACGCATTCAATTTTTTGTCCATTTATCTTTGGATTGTTTCCATGTTTATCATTGACTTGTTTATTATGTATTCTGTAGTTAGGCCCTTATTTTCTCCCAGTCACTAGTTTCTTGCTAATATTCTTGATTTGATTTGCACAAGCTTTAATTTTGATTAGGATCAATTAATACTTTTATGATTTGTGTTTCCCGTATCCTTTCTAACTAATCTGTCCATCTCAAAGCATAAAGAAATTTTCCTTTTTTTTTTAGAAAATTTTTTTGTTCTACATATATGTCTAACAATCCTTAATTGATTTTTGAGTAAGAACGAATGTATGAGTCAGGTTACTAACTCAACATATAGATATCAAATTGTCCCAGTATCATTTATTGAAAAGATTTTCTTGTACTCATTGTTTTTACTCAGTTTAGAAAATTTGTACATTTAATAAAATATATATTCAATATCTACATATGTATGTAATATGTAAAGTATTAAGTGTGTGTGTATTTGTATATTGTTAGACTTTCTATTCTGTTTCATTGATCTATTTTCCCTTACAACATCATCACCTCTAGGTCTTTAGATCACCAATTTATTACAAAGGATATAAAAGAATATAATTCAAAAGCTGAATAAAATATATGTGTGTATATATATATATAATCTCTGTGTGTATATATACATATGCATATATATCCTGTATATCCTTCAGAGCATATGATCCTGACAAAGGATCTTCTGTTCTAGCAGTGTCTGAGGCCCAGCTGGGCAGCAGGTGAAAATATTCTGGAAGTTCTTATATTATCTTTTTATACTTTCTATTATTTTTGTTTGCTGCATAACAGATTACCATAATGTAGCAATTTGAAATAGCATCCATTTATTATCTCCCAATCCTTTATGTGAGAACTGTGTGGTTAGTTTTTCTTCATTTTCTGCTCAGCATCTCAGGAGACTGAATTCAGAGTGTCAGCCAATTATGCTCTTATCTGGAGCCCAAGTTCTTTTTGGTGTGTGCCTCCTCTTTGCAGAATCCACTTCCTTTCAACCATAAGACATCCTTGTTTGCTGTGGACAGGACTCACTGTCAACTCTTTTCAGCTGTTCTCTGGTGCTTACATGGACTTTATTCATTGAAAAAGTCCGCAATAGCATTTTGAATCCTTGGTTTAAATTTATGAAACTAACAGCTGCTCATTTGTTTTTTTTTTTAAAGATTTATTTATTTATGCATATTTATTTATTTATTTATCTATCTATCTATTTATTTATTTATTTATTTATGCATACAAGCATTGGGGTACAGGCCAGAGTTGTGGGGGGTGAGAGGATTCACCACAGACAGAGCGGGGAGCAGAATAGGCAGATC
>JAGFMF010011555.1:1003804-1044408 GCA_019455555.1 Galemys pyrenaicus
CTGAGGTGATGGTGCACTGGTGAGATGGTGATGGGGAATACATGGGGATTACAATTAATGGCAAGTATACGTAAATTTTAAAATATTTTAATAAAAAAAGGAAGGAAAAAAAAAAAAGAAATATACTGCTGAGGGTTGCAGTAGGCAAGGCAGGAGAGGTCTGTTGTACCATGTGGGTCATCTCCTTGGACAGGGATCCAACTCATGCTGAAGTGGCTGTGGATAGCTTCATAGTGCTACAGTTTAACCCCTTGTGCCACCAGAGACCCCCTATATGTATCCAGTTTTAGAGAAAAAATAAGAGCATGCTTAATTTCTGTTTCAATATCTAAATGACTTAGAATTTCTAATTTGGGAAGTAGACTGAAAGCATATATATACTCCATGCTTTTTCTGAAGTTTGACACCTAACTTTGAAAATAATTTAGAAAGCATGTGAAATATAGTGATTCTATAATGTTATATACTATGAAAAGGACTACTGTAAGTTTAGAGAAAAATCAGTAGTTCTCATGAGAGTACATCCACACCATTTGAGAAAAAAAAATGTTTAAAATATTACTATAGTGATTCTTTTAATATCTTTTATACTTCTTCACTTTTTGGGAGATATATCTACTCTCTACATTTTATGACAAGTAGTCACCTTTCTTCAATTCCATTTGTTGTTTTGTTTTACTGGAATTAATCCATGTATTATATCACAATCCTAAAAGTATCTTTAGTGGTAAATCTGAGTTATTAATTTGTAAACATCACTGTTTTGCTGTTAAATATAATTGATTGTATGGACATAGATATCACGTTTCAAAATAATTTCCCTTAATACATTATTTACTTTATATACTTGTAAGTGCTGTCCTTTTATCTGTCATACTAATATTTTTGTAGTAGGTAAAATGTTCTAATTTTTAACTTTCTTAAAAGATTTTAGGGATTTTTTATTCTGTATTATGAAAGTTTATAAGGAAATGTTTAAATATATTTAAGACTTGGATTTTGTGGTTGTTTATGTGCCATTTTAATGAAGATTTAATTAAGAATCTATCCAGTGATCTACTTCTCCCCTGATATTCATTGTTGTCCTTCTAGAAATTCTATTTTTCACTTTTTAATCAAAATTCTTCAAGATTATAATATATTCACCACTGATTTGTTCTCCATCTATGTTCATTTTATTCTCAACTCTTTTATTGGCTCTTTGCTTTTATAAAACAAATATTATATAAAATAATGATTTAGAAATCTGAAACTAATAATATTTTTTATAATACTACAGTTGATCATCAATCATAGATTCACCAAAAAGTCAATATTATGATCTAAAAACAACCAACCTCAATAACTCAGTGATAAAGAAAACTCAGAATATGTCTAGTTCCTTCAGTGTATCCCACTCAGGTAAGTAAGGGACTGTTGTTCATACAGTCATTGAGGGTTTGCTGTCAGTGAGAAAGTCCACCACATTTTGACTGTACTATTTGAAATTCAAGGTCTCTCCATTTTCCACAAAAGAATAAAATAATAGAAATTTCCTGATAGGACTTTGAGTGTCACAACCCTATAGAAACACACATTGACTTTCTGTTCCAACTGCAAGGACATTTGTACAAAGAATGTTCAATATTCCAAAGGATCTGTAAGGGAGAAGACCAAGTTTTGATGAGTGCTTGTAATGAATTCCAAAGTTTACCCCTTTCTGTGTCTTCCTCCACACAGATTATATTGACCCTCCTTAGGTAATAAAATACATTTTTAAAAGTATTCATGATATTGAGTTCAAGTTGCAGGATACCTTTGTAATAAGCATTCCTCTTTACAACAGATTTGCCTTTAGATTTGACTTCTTTTCATCCAGACATTTATGATAGACACAGAAATTTACCTATCCATTTCATAATCAACATACAAGGATGGAACAGACAAACTACAATAGTGAACCTATTGACAATGTGAAGAAATAGACAGTGAACTTAAGTCACTAAAAACATCTGAAATCCTGTTGGGAAATTATTATATAAACTTATATTCCTTAGAGGAGGACTAACGTTCAATTCCATAGGTCTACTATTGTGGGTGAATTGTCATTTTTTTATTTTTGTCCTTGGTACCAACCTTCATTCTCTGTGAAGTTGTTTCTACCATATTATCCTTGGCAACATATGAAGAGACTTGACTCACTTTAGTAACTGAATCTGAATAGGTTTATCATCCCTGTTTTCACACATAGATGTTTGGAAGCTCAAAGAGGATGTTATCTTATGAAATATTTTATTATGTAAAACTTCATAACAAGAACAGATTTCATTTAATTGTACAGTGAACTTCTGCATATCTACCATCTGGAGTGTATCATTAACATTTCACTATATATTCTACCATACACCTATACAGCAATCTATTCATTATCCCTATATCTATTAATCAAATTTAAATATAAATTGCAAATATGAACTTCAGTCTCATCATGAATCATTAATTTGAACTCAAAAACTGTTTGCACTTTTTAACATAAAATTTGTATACAAGGAACTATAAAACACTCATTTGCTGAGTTTTTACAAATGTATGTTTTTGTAAATCAAATTCCTAAATTCCAAACTCAGAGAATATTGTCATCATTCTAGAAAGTTTCACATTTTTCCCAAATTTGTATTTGTCCCACATCCTTGAGGCAAATACTCTACTGATTTTCTTCACCATTGATAAATATTTTGCATTCTAGAACTCTATATAAATGTAATCATTCAACACTCTTTTGTTTTAGAACTCTACCTAATGCCTTTGAACTCCATTCATGCCATTGCATGCATTTATAGGACAATCTTTATTTATTGGTGAGTAATATTCTATTATCTAAATATAAGTATTTTGTTTTTCCATTCTTCTGTTAATGGACTTTTGCCCAATTCTTACTATACATTTTTTAAAAGTTCTACCAATTTACATTCCAACTAATACTGTAGTAAGTGTGTGGTTACACTACTAACTGAGGTGATGGTGCACTGGTGAAATGGTGGTGGGAAATGGGGACCAAATTGATGTCAAATATATATAAAGAAAAACAAACAAACAAACATAGTTGTCCGTCTCTGTCTTACCTAACCAGGCGGCAGCATTAAAGTGGCCTGGAATTAAAGAAAGAATATTCAAAGTCTAAGTGAGAGAGGCCTAAAGGGGATTACACCTAAAAAAGTGTAATCTCTGATCTATGGGCAGTCTCATAGTTAATTTAGAGCCAGGTTTAGAGAAGATGGGAAAGTACACGGATACCAGCAACAATTTCATCTAATGGTTTATTATAAAATAACTTAGATTGATGTATGTCTGGCTTCCAATATCACTTTTTTAAAAAAAATATTTATTTATGTATGCATACAAGCACTGGGGTACAGGCCAGAGGTGCGGGGTGGGGGGGGGGAGGCGGAGAGGATTCACCACAGAGAGCTGGGAGCAGAACAGGCAGATCAACCGAAGTACACTGCTGAGGGGAGCAGCAGCGGGCACAGCAGGAGAGGTCTGCTGCACCATGTGGGTCCCCCGCCTGGCCGGCAGCAAGGATTGAGCGTGCACTGCAGTGGCTGCGGTTTGCTTCACAGTGTGTTGCTTAACCCACTGCGCCACCAGGGAGGCCTCCAATATCATTTTTGTCCAAGAACAATGAGTTTGATGTTTGTGTTATGCCCTTAAATACACAGAAGGTCTCTAACCCATAAAGTCACAAGATAATATTGTTTTAAGGAGAGCATAACTGAAATATGAAGAAGCAACAGTTTCCTACTAAAAGGCGTCCTGTTGTTGCAACTGGTTTTTCAAGACCATCTTCTTAACTTAATAATAAACAGTGTTTCCTCCTAGGACCTAGTATACGACAGGCACCCAAGTTTATTGTTGAATTATTTTAATTAAATTATAATAATACCTACTGGTTTCATATATGTAATCTCTTATTTATTATATATGTATATGCATATGCACATATCTCTGTCTTGTATAAATATTTTAGTAAGGTGTACTTATTTAATAACATAAGAAAAGAACATGAATACTTATATGTTCTGAAACAAGGTCAAAATAATCCAACTTTTGAAAGTAACTTGGTCCTGAAAAGTTATATTTTTTAAATTATAAATACAGAGTCTAATAAAGTAGAAAGTGGAAGAAATATCATTTGCAGTGTAAAAACCTCACATCAATGGCATGTAGAGTGAGAGGAGTTTTGAAATGTACTAAAACCTTACCTTTACTTAGTACTGCATAAAACCTGTAACCTCTGCTTTTTAGACACATAAAAGCTAATGTGAAATTGCTTGAAGCATAAGAAATTGACAAAACTTTAATGAAGCTTTCAACATTCACACCTTGTCTTTCATGAATTGAAAGTCAGTCTCAAGCAGGAATGCACTGGGGTCACTAGGGCGATAGCTTCTATTTATTGTTAAAAATACTACCTTTTATCTGTGTACAAATTGCTTTTGAATCTGGTAAGAACCTCACATTGATCCTGTAACTTGCTATATGATAGATCTTATTAGACACATTTTTAAAATTTTAGTTTTATTAATGCATATTTTCACTTCTCCTATCACATGCCTAATTTATTTTAGTCAAAGGAAAATATATTTGATATATTCTAATTTAAACAGTCATCATTAAAAATATTTTAATGAGAATATAGGGTTCAGTATATAAGAGTGCAACTTTTTAGATGTTTAGAAAGGTATGCATATTAAAATAATGCACAGTAACAGAAACATTTAATACTGCTATCTTTAAAAATGTAGATTTTGTTAACTGTTTAACTTTATGTGAGAATGTAACCTATTAAAAAGGGGTAAACCAAAAGTGGCCAGACCCTGGCAGGAACTGAAACTCAACTTTTAGCCAAATAATCCTTGAAATTAGGTTGCATTGACTCTGGAGTGCTAGATGATTTTTTTTTTCCAAAAACAAACCTGTATCTCTCTGGATACTAGGGTTAAGATAAAAGTGTCTCTAAATGATGACAAAAATAATAACTTTAAATAAAAGTGTCAATTGGATGTGTGCGTTGAAAATTAAAACTAATCCCCCATCTCACACCATAAGTCAAAGTCAATTCGAGTTAAATTCCACATTTCAGTTTAGGGAAAATAAAAAATATTCTAGAGGGAAAAACAGAAAGCTCCCATGACTTCATAGCTTGGATTTGATGATGTAGTAACTATTTACTTTTTGAAAAACAATATTTTATTAGAAATAATAAAATTAAGATTATCTGCTCATCAAAAAATAACCAAAATGAGCAAAAAGAAAACCAGTAGGAAAAATTACAGCATTACAAGTAGCTATACACAGATACACATACACACACTGAAGTGGACAGGTCGTGGCAGGAACACAAAGGAAAAAACAGTTAACAGATGGAAAGTTTGGCACGAAATGTGGCAGGTACTTTATAAAAGGAAAAGTTTTCCAAATCACTAATAAGATGTTCAGTCTGTTTCAAATATAGGGAAAACAAATTAAAGCATAGTGAATTTTTGCCTTTTATTATTGTATATGTATGTGTATATATATGTATGTATATATACATATACATGTATATATGTATATGTGTATATATGTATACATATATGTGTGGGTGTGTATATATATGTGTGGGGGTATATGTGTGTGTATCTATATCTATCTATCTATATTTATAATTGGTATGCAGAGAGAGAGGGTTTAAAATATTTTCCCAATAAACCCCCAATTTATCTATCCCCTCATGGTCAAAGGCCCAGTCAGACAAACTGGGTCTTAAATGGGGCCCAGAAAGTCTGAGGTAACTTTTGACAAGAAACAACAATAAAGGGGAGAGTCATGTCCCAAACTGTTGGGACAGGAGGAGAGAGTAAAAATTTTAAAATATAACACATAATCTACTATGAGGTCAAGATAATGGCTGCCTTTATCCCTGCAGAGGAATAGAAATAGCACCCTCCCGCTCCCTTCTCCCCCAACCCCATGTGGGTGTCTCCCTCTCACCCATATCTCTTCCAAGTATATCTTCTTCCAAGTCCAGCTGATGGCACACTGGGACTTTTAGTCCATGGTGCAGCAGATCTCTCCAGTATGGAGATGGGAGAGAAGTTCCTCTAACGTCAAAAGATGTGATGACTGTGATTACCCTTAATATACTCAGCAAAAAAATTAGATGCTTGCATTTACATTGATAAAATAACAAGAATGACAAATTGTAGTCAATAAAACTTATTTGTGACAAGTCAATGGAGTTATTATAAAGACAATAAATGATAATTTGAACAAAATGAATCATAGCAAAAATAAATAAAATAGAATCAAATATGTTTAATATAGTGGTGAAGGTAATCCATAAACAATACCTCTGTGGATGGAAATCACATCATTAATAATAAGTAATTTCCATTAATTTGTGTAATTGAATAGCCATCACATTCCTGAATATAGATTGGCCCTTAAGTTTTACTTTTCCCAAGTTTCCAATGACAAGACACAGTAAAATTTTACACAGTAAAATAATCCATAGGTGCAATCGGAAAGAAATCTATTCACAAGTTTTTTTTTTTAATTTAGATTAATTCACAAGCATGCCAAAGTTAAAATCATTTGAAGTTGTTTCAACTTAAATGCTGCAATTCCTAAGTGGGAATGTTATTTAAGCATTGTATTGCCCTATTGTTACAGAGCATTCTGGCAGAAGGAAGTAGTCATTTCACCTTACATTATTATATGTTCAATATTATAGATAATTAATATTTACCATCATAGATATTAAAACACCAAGGGTAGCATATTTATTGTAATTATTATTTAGTTTTAAATAAATGGAAAAATAGTGAAGTAAATTGAATAGCAAGATATATCAAGAAGGATCAAGATATTTTAAAAATATTAAGACATTTTGTAAATCTGGAAAGCCACATCCAAAGAGACTTAATATAAAAAGGACACTTCTTCGTAATATGTGAAATCAATAAGATTATATTTTTACTTAAAAATGTTTGTATTCTCTTGCATGTCTGAAATTGCACAAACTGCATGAAGTTTAACCTAAGGAAATGATACAGGTTAATTGTGCTGCACTAATATTTGAGGTCATTTTTTAAGATTTCCGTGTATGACGGTATACTTGAACAAGGAGAACATCCTTAATTAGTTCATGCAGAGAATACGCTTAGGGTTTCTGATCTAAGGCAGATTTTGATTTATTATTTAATACCAAGAGATTGATATTTCCTAAATAGTGAGCATCATAAAATCAAGAGTTTTCTATCCATTTACACCATGAACAGAATACTAATTTCCTTAAGCTCTATAGGGAGTCAAAACTTCCTTTATGAAAAAGAGTAAATCATGTATTTCTTTCAGAAATAATGCTCTCAGGGTAAAAGAGGCAAGTCACATATTTCATGAAAATTATCAATAGAAATAGCTGCTCACAAAAATTGAGACAAAATGTTTTGATAGAAAACCAAAGTGAGATTAAATAGAATCATTCATTTAAAGTTGAGTGTAACTCAGCTGTCTATGTGACCAGAGCCTCCATGTATGACCCAGCCTCCACTATTGTGCGTGACACAACACTGAACACTTTGCTCCAAGAGCTAAGCTCAGTGTGACTGCAGTGAAGGAAATTTCCACAGGGCCTGGGACTAAATAAACTAATGGCATAGTAACTCATCCTAGCAGTTTTTGCCCCTTCTGATAGATTTTTAAATATTTTTATATTCAATCAAAAATTAATAAATGAGAGTATTATTATTATTCAGTCTCATCCTTGTATTAAAAGCTGAAAATATTGGTATCTGGAAAATATGACTGTCTGACACTTATTACAAGTCCCACTATCTTGTAACTGATACACTGAGGCTCTGCAGGTTAAGTGACTTACCTGGTGTGCAGAATTAAATAATTTACCTGTCTGCAATATTGATATTTGACATACTGTTGAATAACAAGTTTCCATTGTTCAGAAATGTTAAAGCATTGTTTAAAGTTCTATTGTGTATGAATATTTATTTTGACTACTCAACTTTGTATGCCCAAGACAGGAATATGTATTTCACATAAAAGTTTGAACACAGAATGTAACTTTTGAGTAACAGTGAATTTCTAAGTACTACTAAGTTCTACTTTTCTTCACTAACCTATGTTGTCTAAGGTACTCATAGCAGCTTGGCTACATTAACATAGCATTTATTTTATTGGTCTCAATTTTGCACACTCAAAACTCAAAGCAAAAAACACTATTTGAAAATATTTCTAAAATGGGGAAAAGCTGGAAATTGGATATGTGATTTCAATGCTTGAAAAGATATTGAATTGATCTTTTCTCTCATAACAATGGCAAGAGGTATATATGCATGAGGAAAAATATCACTGTATATTTATATGTAATATGCAATATGTAGATTTATATGCCTTGCAAGAGTATGTTTGCTCATCTCATCCAATGGCAGCCTTTTTGCTTCCTCTGATTTGTCTCTTGTATTGACAACACCACACTGAAAAATGGGAGTAATGGAGCAAGTTGTAGGGTGCAGGATGCTGCCTAAGAGTAAGATTCTTGCTTGTTTATTGATAGAATAATCATACAGTATCAGTTGTGAGGGAAAGAGGGGGCAAAAAGAAAAGTGAAGGATAAAACTAGAAAATGTGTTCTGTCCTCTGTAGTGTCAGGGCTGTGAGTCTGCCCTCTAGGTACTTCTCACCTGCTTGATGACTCAGTATTGTAACAGAGATCAAGCCTTGGTTTCAATCTTATTAACAAGGCATTCCACTGATCAGCTTTTGGGGTCCCTTGTCATACATTGGTCCTCAGCCCCTCCCAGCCCCTTGGCATTCCTGGTCATACCTCCAGATGCCTGATGCAAAGCTTTCCCAGAGTGAACAAGATTTCTGTTCTTGGCTGATTTGAAAGGCACCTTATAAGGTTTGGCTGCTAGATAGATAGACCAGGCAGTTCTGACCTTGTATAGAAATGCAGAACTGCAGGTAACAAAAAATGGTGGCCTTATATTCCACTTAGGATTAGCAGACCCACAAATGTCTTTGCTGAGAAGCATTTTGCTCAGTTTTAGATCAGATTTGAAGAAAACTGGTATAAAATAGCTCATCTATTCTCATTCAATATGATATGTGTTCCTGAAAGCATATATAAGTATATATGCACATCTTTATCATCTATTTAGCTATCTAATATCTACTGATCTGTAATAATCTCAGGAGAGATTTTTATCATAGTTCCTTACAACTTAAACACCTCATTAACATCTTGTGCCAACAACTATACACATTAATTTTTAAGTATCTTTACTTATGGCTAGCTCTAAAAAAACCCAAATAAACAAAAACAAAAACAAAACCATACTTTGTTATAATGTACATTGTATGAGCTTATTTGACTGCTCAATAATATTTGTTCAATGAATCCCCTTCAAAATATTCTGTAAACATTCTATATTTATAAACATCTCCAGATCATTTATGCATATCATACCTCTTAAATGCATAAAATACAAATGTGTACTTTAGTATGTGTGTATGCATGAATGTACATATACATAACATTTTAGCCATGTATTATTTATCAGTGGCATATACAAAATTAAGTAGTACCCACCAATTTACACACACACAGATTTTAAAAAAGCAAGCCAATTTAGCCAGCAAGGTTACAAATAGTAATTTTAACTAAATATTGCAAAGCACTGAGGTGTTCCCAAACTATATGCCTATTGTGTCTTAGAAGGAGAAAAAGGGAGTTGGAACTAGTGTGGCAGAAATAGTGTGAAAGAAGCACCAAGAAAGGAGGTCTCAATGGTCCATTTGAAAAATGGTGTGGTATTGTTTAGATCTAGTTTGTTTGAGTTTCTTTGCTCTTAACATTACATAATTTTGCCTCTGTTTTGGTTTCTGAGTCAATTGATAATTGGGCTAATGTGAGGCACTGAAGAATAATAAATTGACTTGGTACGAAATCTGCAAGTGAGTTCTTTTTCAAAAATAAACAGCACTGTATCCCCCCAGGATTAATGCATGCAAACCGAACCATCTAGATAATTGGTCCATGTGAAAAATTAGGGACTAATGAACCATGCAGTGTATTTATCCTACTTAATGTATAAGATACTGTAGAAGCAGAAGGTACATGTGATTTGGGTAAGGGACCACATGTTGCCATGGAACTCCTGCTCTAATGTTAACTTTAACTTTCCCCACAGCTTTAGTGTTTCTGAACTTGAACTACAGCTATAGTTCCCATACAAAATTTTCAGAGAAAAATAACAGCGTATTAAAGACTATATATTAAATACTGTCTTAGTCTGAAGATTAAAATAATCACTTCAGAGATGCAGATCCCTGTGTCTGTTGAGGACCTGGAATTTACAAACATACTTTTCAAATGGAAATTTTCTCAGTGATACTAATCTTAGAAATGCAAATTTGAAAATTTGAAACAGTAAAAAGGACAGTTCAGAAACCAGGTTGAGAATGTCCTGAATTCATTCTCTTGATTCTCACTGATTCTGAGAAAGCCTGGCTGTCTGCCCATAGTGATGTGGCCTTCTATTAAGCAAGAATTTCATTCAGTTACTAACGTATCATTTAGGATTTACTTTCTTTGTTTTAAATATGAATAACAGTTACTATGAAGGGGGTATTTTTATGCTAAATTAGAACAGGCAATTTATCTGATCAGTAAATGTTAGCTCCTCTAGCCTTAGCTATAATTATATGCATTGTTTATTTTCAATAATTTGGAACTCAGTGTGGAGCACAGAAGAAAAGTAGCATTTGGGCACTCAAAATCAAGACTGCCATCAAAATTGATCTATTTTCACAGAAATTATGTACTGAGCACCTATATGGTGTCTGAACATACAGGGCTCTAATCCTCAATCCCATTGCTCACATTAAGTATAAGAAATGTATACATCTTTTACCATTTCTTTAGACATAACTATAGGTAAGTTTCCTTTTGTACATTCATTTGAAGTTCCAAAATTCTGCAATACTACATATTTGAATCTGTCTAATCAAATAGCAGAATCATGTGGTGAGAAGTGAGGAAATATTGAGTCAGATGGGGATAGAATAGCACCTGACCCACATTTGTCTGGTCTTTTCACTCCCAGATAAATGAAAAGTAAACATACCCCCTTGTTGTAGGGCAATAACTTTGATCGTATCAATATAATACATTATTTTGGAATCACCAGCTTAGCCTGTACATGCATCTCCCACTATATCTGTGCTTTCTTAGCTGAGCAATCACACCTTAAATATATTTGCCTTAACTTGAGAATCATAGTAGAAACTCTAGATGATTTTTTAAAATTAACTTAATTAAAAAATGTAGGAATGTGCCTGAGTAACAATTTGGTTTAGATTCCATAGAACATAAACACATAGTGAGAAGGGGAAAAATTACAGGTTAAATGAGTTACATATCCAAAATGATATTTAGGAGTGCCGGAGTCCTGAATCTTCTATATAATCTTTGCCAATAAGTCATAAGAAATAATAATGAGTGCTTAGATAAATACAATTCACAAATTTTTAAAAAATATTTATTTATTTATGCATACAAGCACTGGGATACAGGCGAGAGGTGTGGGGGGGTGAGAGTATTCACCACAGAGAGCGGGGAGCAGAACAGGCAGATCAATGGACATACACTGCTGAGGGAAGCAGCGGGCACAGCAGGAGAGGTCTGATGTGCCATGTGGGTCCCCTCCCTGGCTGGCAGCAGGGACTGAACTCGTGCTTGCAGTGGCTGCGGTTTGCCTCATAGTGCATTGCTTAACCCACTGCACCACCAGGGAGGCCCAAAAATTTTTTTTGAAGTATCTCTCAACAAATTAAAAAATCAGAGATAGGTAATAATGTGGACAGAAAGGGAGTGGATAAAGAGTATAACGTCTCCTTAGTTTAGTATGTAACTATACAGCTTAAAACTGGTTTTACCATATGAGGAATGCCTACCATAAAATGAGTTGTCCATAATATGAGAATACTGTAAGCAGTGCTAATACTATAGTGCATGTGTTCTGTATACATGTTGAGAGAAATCTGATCTATATAGACAGATGGGAAAAGCATGAAAATAAGAGTGAAGATTGGGGGAAATGGCATTGCTGATCATCAAATTTTGGTTAGATTTTTTCTTCTATTTCAATTTTGTATTTATTTATGCAAATTTTAGGAGAACCCAGACAGCCTGGTATCTTTCACCAAATACAGAATTCAGGAGCCCTTAAGATGGTCCTCCGATTCAATATTTAGTAAAGGACTCACAGAAGTCAGCATATATGTTATAGACATGGCATGGAACAACAGAAAATACAAGAAAATAACTACAGAGGGGAGGGTTTGGAATACACTAAATTAGAACTTCCAGTTCTCTCCCAGTGTCATTACGCAAACAGAAATTACTTCTTTGTGTGACAACATAAATGAAGTATTGAGAGTAATATAAATTACCTTAGTCTTAGTTTCTGGAGTTTCTACTGGGGGTAATTTGTGGATATGTTGTTAACTGTCCACATGGCTGACCACAGTCTGGAGCTCCTCAGAGCTCAAATGAGTACCTTGTCACAAGGAGCACACACCTGAAACCTCATTGTTAGACCAAATACTGTGATTCATAACTTCCAGGTAAACAAAGGCTGAGAGATCACCTCCAGGATTCATGAGCCAAAGACCAAACCTTGCTTTGGGCTAAGTTAATAATTGAATGTTGAAAGTTCTCAGTAAAGAACAACCCAAGATTCTCAGTCAGTCTCTTCAGGATGCCTGCTCTGAAGGCAGATAACTTTGAGTTGTGATGATCACTTTCAGAGCCTGGAGTTACCCTTTCTTTAATAAAAAACACTATTACTTGCCACTACTTTTTATTAACTAAACAAATGAAGATGGGTAGAGGATATTATTCATTTGTAGAGTTATCTTTAGAAAGATGCTCTATTTGAGAATACTTGTGCTAGCCACTGATGTGAGTTTCCTCCTTTCTCCTTAGATCTCAGATAATAATATTAAGCCCTCCCTTAGTTCAGTATTTAAACCCTGTTCTCATATATACCCACAATTCATGTGTTTATGGAATATTTTTTTTAATATTTTTTTTCCTTTTGCCAACCTGGTTGGTGATATTTTATCACTAAGCTAGCTAAAGAAGAACCCAGAGAGGTGAGAGAAATTTTCCCTTGACCCCCCAAAATGCACAGTAAACATTTTGTATTCTTGTTTTTTCTGAAACTGTCTATTCAATGAATGACTGCAGACTTTAGAATATGGTGTACCAGGGGCCCTCCTTGGTGGCCCAGTGGGTTCAGCAATGTACTGTGAAGCTAAACCAAAGCCACTGCAGCACAAGTTTGATCCCTGCCACTGGCTGGGGAGGTGACCGACATGGTGCAGGCAGACCTCTGCTGCCTTGCTTGGGGCTCCCCTCAGCAATGTGTTTCTGTAGATCTGCCTGTTCTGTTCCCCACTCTGTCTAGTGGATTCTCTCACCCCCTGTGCCTCTGGCCTGTACCCCATTGCTTGTATGCATAAATAAATAAATCTTGAAAAATAAATAATATGGTGTACCAGGTATGATCTGTGTCTTTAGAATTAAGAAAAAAATATTTCCTTGGTATTTCATAAATAAAGGAAATAGTAAAACAAATTTATTGCCGTTTTAACTGAGAATTGGAATGGCTTCTGTCGAGAAAAAAAGAGTAATTTAAATGAATTACATTAAGTAGAGGGCAGATAGTTTACAGCCAGCCCTAAAAGTCAAATGGGTTAAACTGTTTGATGTTAAACTGATTAGTTTTAAAGAAATGTAGTTACATCAGCATAGCAGTAACAAGAGAAAAGAGGAATTAGGATGGATTGGTTACTCAAATTTAAACTAGAAAGACCTATGAATAGTTTGTGAAATGAGACAGTTATGGTCTGGATTAATATTGTGGTTTCTTAATGGAAAGTTACACATTGATAATATTTTCCCAGCTTTACTGAAATTAACTGACAAAATTGTAAGATATTTAAAGTGTGCAATGTGATGATTTGACCCCACCATGAAATTAATTAACACATCTATCACATCACATATTTACTTTTCTGTGTGTATGAATATTTAAGTTCTACTCTCCTAGAAAATTTCAATTGTTTAGTTATTATACATTCACCACATTACATATTGGAAGCTCCGATCTTTTTTCTCTTGTAATGGTAAGTTTGTAACTTTCTACAAATCTCTCCCTATTTCTCCCACCCCAACTATAAATCTTGACTGATGAATAAATTTTCTTAGGTAATATAGTACCTTTGATATGGTAAGTGTATAAGAAATGGTGAAGTCCCTCTTCTTTTCATTGCTTTTAATACTTTATCATTTTCCACCTTCTACATACAGAGAAGCTCTCATCTCTAGAGATGTAATTGTGGTGTTTTTATCATGGAAATAGTCAAAGTTTCCTCAATTAATATTCAAGGACTTCTTTATGAATTAGAGAGGCTTCCCATTCTTAAATAGTTAATATTAAAATAAAAATTAAAGCATTTTATGCTTGAGTTACTTTTCACCTGCATTACTTACACCTGAATATTTTTACATAAATTCCCTGTTTTTGGTAAAGATGTCAAGTCATTATAAATACTCTGAATGCAAGAATAATCAATTAATAGCTTTGAGTGATACCATAATCATAGAAGCTGTGTTTAATCATGTTAAATTAAACAGATCAGACAACATATACTTAACATTATATATAAAAAAAACTAAATCCATTTAATGGTTTACTTGCATGGTTATTTATTACTTTCTTATAAAGCTCAGGATTGTCATTTATTATTTGACTGTGATAGGCAAGCTTTTAACCTTTTTACTAAATGCATTTCACAATGGCTGACAGGAAAAAAAATGCATCCATTAAAACGATGTAGCTTGCATCAGTCCTTGATTTGTGTTGATTCCTTGTTTAAAATTATATTTTAAGTCAACCTAACTTTAACAATGACATTTTAGAAAATTCAAACTGTAAGCAAAAAGGAAAATATTCATATGACTATAAAATTGAAGATAAACTTATTCATAATGATTTCAGCTATTATGCATTTATACACAAACAAATTTATGTTTCAAACAAATTTGAAGGAAAAGAAGACTAAATTATAACCATGAGTTAAATAACTAATTTATTTTTATTGAAAATTGAAATTGAATCCCAATCCAACAATTCTTTTAAAAAAATTTTATTTATTTATACATACAAGCTGGGGTACAGCCCAGAGTCCAGGGCAGTGAGAGGATTCACCAGAAACAGAGCCGGGAGCAGAACAGGCAGACTGACTGACACTCACTGCTGAGGGGAACAGAGGGCTAGGCAGGAGAGGTCTGCTGTGCCATGTGAGTCCCCTACCTGACCAGCGGCAGGGATCGAACTTGTGCTGTAGTGGTTGTGGTTTGCTTCCTAGTGCATTGCTTACACTGCACCACCAGGGAGGCTCCCCAATCCAACAATTCTAATAATAAAGTAAACAATTCTAATAATAAAAGTATTTTAAAGTCACCTGTGTTCCAGATCCCTTTGAAGAACTTTGCGTATATTATCTCAGTTATTCTTTATAATAAAACTAATCACTGAGCATTATTACATTGTGAGTTTTAAAGATAAGGAAACTATTTTTTTTAAAGATTTTATTTATTTTTGTGTAGAAAAGCTGGGGTGTAGACCATAAGTGTGGGGATGAGAGAAGTCACCTGAGAGTGGGGAGCAGAGCAGGTGGACTTACTGAAATTTACTGCTGAGTGGAGGAGTGGGTAAGATAGAAGAGGTCTGCTGCATCAGAAAACTGAAATGTGACAGTGTTTTACTTTGACAAAAATTTCATAAAATGTAAAAAGAATAGAGTTCATGAAAATAGTTGTCAAATGACAGGACTTGGGATTTTAATTTCTATGTACCCATATCTCATTGTATTGGAATTCAGGGTCTGTGGAAGTATAAGTGAAAAGCAGTTGAAATTTTGTAGAAAAGTGAGGGGTGATATACAAAAGATTTAACATATTTTAAGAAAAATACATGTGTTCATAGCCTGAGTTTAAAACATAATTCTATCATCTGTATGTCTGAGATTCAACTCTATAAACTATAAAATTGAGAAATAATGATTGTCTTTCTTAGTTGCTTATTGTGTGTATATATATGTATAAATATTTAAGAACCCCATATTAATATGTAAGGTCTACTGTGAAGTGGTTTATAAAATCTATGTTTTA
This sequence comes from Galemys pyrenaicus, assembly GCA_019455555.1. Lineage (NCBI taxonomy): Eukaryota > Metazoa > Chordata > Mammalia > Eulipotyphla > Talpidae > Galemys > Galemys pyrenaicus. Next base: position 1,020,090 of record JAGFMF010011555.1, read on the forward strand.
TCTAAATTTTCAGCTCAAGTGAACCTTAAAGTTTAGGCATAATAAGGTGAGCAGCTTTTGGCTGGTAAAATAATGTAGTGGAATAAGCAACTTTTAACTTGTCAAATCTTAAAATAAGCTAGAGATTACTTAAAGAGACACATCTGTATTACCATGCATGTAAGAAAGTGGAATTAATTGGTGATGGGCTGAGATAAACTCTCCAAACATTTATACTTACTAAACATTCATTATGAGCATAGCTCTGCTATATATACTAAATAGAATATTAAAAGATTATAATTATAATATATTTAATAAGGCCTTAAAGATCTTACCAAGGAGAAATAGTATATCATAAAAATAAAAAAAAACAATATATGCCAGGTTGTCTATGTGATATTGATAGATAAAAATGGCACAGAGTTAAGAAGATCGGAAAGGTAATGGACTGAAAGATTTGGAGAAGTACTCTTAATTTAGGGAGGACGTACTTTAAATAAGGAGTAAAATTTGTTGAGTGAGAGAAAAGGAAGCAACAATGAAAACTTAATATGTTTTAAAATTAGAAGTTACCTGAGAGTGGGGAGCAGAACAGGTGGATTTACTGAAATATACTGCTGAGGGGAGCAGTGGGTGAGATAGAAGAGGTCTCTGCACCAGAAAACTGAAACATGACAGTGTTTTACTTGGACATTACTCAATTCCTCTATTTCCATGAATTTATTCCTATAGATGCATTTCTCTTTCTGGAGCTAAATCTTGTGACAGAAATGGGAGCTATAGTTTATAAAATGAGTTTTGGATATCTAGAAGAAATAATTGAAATCCCAATTGGCAGCTTACATTTTTTCATACATATTTTTCAATTAAGAAAGATAACATTGATTTACAATACTGTATATGATTGAGAGATAGAGGTTCACACCACCTCAGATGTATGTTATCGCCTAATACCCACAACCAAGATACCCATAGTCTTTCACCATATTTTGTTGGGTTCTCCACCCTCAATATATATGCATAGTTTTCTAACACTCAGAAGATTCTGGTATCCTCAGTTCCATAGTCTGTTTTCTAGGGTTTGTGATAGATTTGGTTTTATCTAACCCTTTGTTTTGTTTCTTTATTTTTCCACATTAAAATTAAATGGTATTTCTCTTTAAGATCTATTTTGTTTAGCATAATTCTTTCCATTTTCATTCATGTTGTCAGAAATGCTAAGAGTTTATCTTATTTTTTATAGCTGAATACTAATCTATTATGTATATATACGATATCTTCAGAATTCACTTTTCTGTTTTGGATACAGGTTGTTTCCATAATGTGGCTGTTATAAATAGGCCTACAATGTACACATGACTGTATTCATTCCTATAGAATGAATGCTTTTTAATTATTTGCATAAATACCTAGACATGAAATTGATGCATCATATAGTGCATCTATTTTTAATATGTTGAGAAATCTTGATTCATTTCCCATAGGGGCTGGACCAGTTCATGTACTCACCAGCAATGCATGAAAGTTCCTTTTCTCCACATCCTTGCCAACACTTATAGTTTCTGGTATTTTTGATATGAGTCATTTTCATAGGTGTGAGGTGATATCTTGTTGTAGTTTTGATTTGTGTTTCCCTAACAATAAATGGCAATGAAATGATGAAAAGGTTTCCATGTGTCCATTGGCTATTTGTTTGTCTTCTTTGAAGAAGTGTCATTTCAGCTCTTTTGAGAATTTATTAATTACACTATTTATTTTCTTTTTGTTGAATTGTATGAATTATGTATAGTAGTTGTATAATAGCCCTTTATCCAATGTACAGTGTACAAATATTTCTTTTTTTAATTGAGTGATATGGTTCCAGAGACTTTTCATTTTCATGTTATCACTCTGATTAGTTTAAGTGTCAGATAGTCCCTAAATCAAAACACATAAACAGGCTCTCCCTGGTGGCACAGCAGGTTGAGAGCTGCACTGTGAAGCACCATGGCACAGCAGTACGAGTATGATCCCGTGCCAGTAAGGAGACCCACATTGCAAGGCAGACCTCTCCTGCCTTGCCTGCTGCTCCCCTCAGCAGTGTATTTCAGCCAATCTGCCTGTTCTTCTCCCCTCTCTCTCTCTGCTGAATCCTCTCACCTCCCACACCTCTGGCCTGTACCTCTGCTCCTGTATGCATTAAAAAAAAATTTCAAAACACGTAAACACTGTCATCTATATTTCTTGGTGGTTAATTAAGCACAGTCTAATTTTTCTTTTCTATAAATGTCTACCAATACTCTCCTAGAAGATAACTTAAACATGTCTCTGAAATGCAGCCCTCATCAATCTATAAAAAAGGAGGGTTATAATGTTCATAGACATTCTATGGCATATGTGACAAGAGTAGTGAGTAACTATATTGCATATTACTTTGACAGAAAGGCTAAGTTTCTGACACTAGTAGTATTTAATCCTTTGAAGCAAATACCTATAAACCATATGTAGATATTCAATAACAGGATTTGGGACAGTTGCATACTTTTTGAAGAATGTCTCTGTCTCAAATTTACTAAATTGAGATAAAGGGGAAATAGATTGAAGGAAAGAAGCAAAGCCTATTATTTGGATTCATATTTTTCTCCTGAGACTGTTCCCTAGTCAACCCACTCATTCCAATGAGTCAGCTATTTTGCTGTGTCTCTGCCTACTTCTTTGAAACTGAGACTCAGCCTTCTCTTTCCAGATACATTTCTTGATATATTAAGGAATATGGGCTCTCTGGCCACACCTTGCCTGAATGTAGTTCTAACAGGTTAACAGGTATCCTGTCCATAACCTGAGCTTTATTCTAATCTTCTCTTATCCCTGCTACCTACCTTGCATTTAGCTATTTTCACCTGTATCCCCAGTGCAGTTTAGAAACAATTCCTCATATTGGCCACTATTTTAATTTTTCTTTGAGATAACTGTTGATTGGCAATTTCCTCTAAGAAAATAGGCAGGATTTCATTGATAAATTAATAGATAAATTGATAATAAGGAATAAATAAAAAATATGTCATCACATCTTTAGATACTGAAAAATGCCCATAACCTTATCTGTTTTTGGTTTAAGTATTTAAGTTTAAAATTAAAAGATTTTTTTTTCCTTTTTAATGATAAATTGTATAGATTCTAAGGTCTTGTACTATCTTAGTCTGCTGAGTTGCTATTGTTATTTGACTTCTCTTTGGCATTATATCTCTGACCTGACATTAGGAAAGGTGTACCCAAATGTTAGGAATTACATTGTGAGCAGGCCTGAATATCTTTTCTCTGTTAAGATCAATCAAAAGAGTCCATGCTTGGAAAATTAATGTCTCTATTGAGCTAGAAAGGCAAAAGCCTTCTACAGAATATATCAGTTAACTTAGCTTAACTATTGACCAGCAGTGTTTGCTGGAAAAAAGAAATATACTTCATTTGATAATTTCAAATTTAGCTTAGGAAGTTTCACTATTACTTAGTAAAAAACCTGTTTAACATAGAAAAATTAAATTTAATGATGGGACATTTATATAGACTTAAAACTGTGTAAAAAAAGTTTGCTGTGTAAAAAAAGAAAAATTAGTGTCTCCTAAAACCAAACCACAAGCTAAATTCTGAGAGAACATCATTAATTTATAATAAGAAAAACTGGAAACATTCTTTTTTGTTATTACTTTAAGATTTAAGATTATATAATTTGACCTTCAGGCATCTTTAGTTTTGTCTTCATTACTATACTATTTATAAGTAGCATCTTTAGTGTATAAATGGTAGTAGTGGGGAGAATTCAAATAAAATTGGGACTATTTTCAGTTTTATAGATTGCTGAATTTATTGGGATGATCTTTATAATAATATAGAACTGGGAGGAAAAGTGTCTTTTCTGTTTCTATCAGGAAAGTGAATTTGTGTTTATGATGCTCTGAAAAGCTACAGTTTGTTGTTCATACTTTATATTAAAAACAAACAGCATGGTTGGGCTATGTAGAAAAAACAATAGAAAAAAACATTGACAATATATATAGAGAGTTATAGTCTCATTTTTTAAACTCAGTACATTGGCATTATTTTTCTTATTTTGCAATATACAAGTTGAAATACTTTAAGATCTTATCAAACTTTTTTTTGTGAGATAATCATAGAATAAGCAGATCCTAAATTACTAGTGAGGTTATAAGTTAGCAGAAAGTTGATAAGTGAATTTGAAGTGATACAAGCAATTCTGTAGAATGAGTGGGATGATATATCACTTGTGTTTTCCAATGAAAATTGAAATGAAAACTTGTATTTTCTAATGAAATATTTTATACATAGCATAAATTTTATGTTTTATCATCCAAATCCATTGTTGAAATCTAGACAAGATCATTTATTACCAATGTATCTTGAATAATTTATTATCTGTAAATACAGATTACTGTCTATAGATATGGGATTTGATTTCTTATTTAGAAATAGCATATGTATAAGTTTCTAGTACATAGAAGCTTTCAAAAATCTAAGACATATTACATTTCTACAGTAAATGGTTTTCATAGCCAAGCCATTGAGTTTTTTTTTTTTCCTTATTTGTGTTTTTGCCATAAAACCCTTATTTGTTATTGAATTAAACTCATAAATATGAATCTGGACTAAAAAATCTTTAGAACAATATGCATTAAGGAAAAAGTCTCAGAAATATGCTTCTATCTCAAACCCCAAAAGAAAATACTTTCCTTTTCTACAAAAGAGTGGAAAATAAGGCCCTCCCTGGTGGTGCAGCGTGTTGAACGGCACTGTAAAGCATCCACCTCACAGCAGCATGAGTTCAATCCCCGGCCAAGGAGGAGACCCATATGGCCCAGTAGACCTCTCTGTCCTTGCCCTCAGCAGTGTGTTTCAGATGATCTGCCTGTTCTGCTCCCCACTCTGTCTCCGGTGAATCCTCTCACCTCCCACGACTCTGGCCTGTACCCCAGTTGTTGTATGCATAAATAAATAAATCTTAAAAAAAGAGATTGGAAAATAAGGAAGGGGTGTTTAGTCATCCAGTAGTAGATTCAGAAGAGTATGTGATCTGAAAAAAATTTTTGCAGAAGAAGTGTCTCATGTGGTCAGCCAATGACAAGGGTCTCATTCTGTATTTTTATGCTTGCTCAGGCTTAAAGAAAATTCAAGAGTTGGGAGTTGGGTGGAGAAAAGAAACTGATCTAAATTTGATCCACATAAAGCAGAAGGTAAGAAATAGCTGTGGACACTTGATCAAAACTTAAATTTAAAAAAAGCACCTAGAAAGTAGTTCTGCTTACATTCCAAATAGCTTGAGCTCTAGGAATATTTTTTGTTTTTACTATAATCAGTATTATACCTGCTCATGGGGAAATTCTAAGGCAGGCAATAAAATAAAATTAGTACAATGCTAGATAAATAAAGTAACCATAATTGTCTAAATTAGTGTTTGTAAAATTCAGCAAGAATTACTGAGGAGAAGAAATTATCATGGGAATGAGAACCACAGAGTTCTTACACTGTGCTCTCAGAAGCACTCTGCCATCCTACCCTTACATTCATCTTCTATTCACCTCTTAGAAATGCTACTTGAAAGGTCTTTCTGTCTGTCTTCACAAAAGGACTCTGAACTGAGTTTGCTTTCCTACATGTCTAGAATGCCCTTCTCTAATCCTGCTGCTGTCTGTCCTATGAATAATTAAATGCTTTAGAGTATTTCTCCACTCATCAAGATAATAGGAATTTTACTTTTTTAAGTGTTGATTTAATTTCATTTTTATTGAAATTGTATTGATTTACCAATTTTTATAAATCTAATTTCAGGAATACAGCTTCACATCTTAGTAGTGTGTATCCTTCACCCACAGGCTAGCTAAGCCCCAGTGCTCACACTAGTCACAAGACTCTGACACCCAGACATGTCACCCCCACTACTGTTTCTCTCTTCCATCTCCCCTCTGGGCTACTACCATATTTTTAGGGTTCAAGCTTTATGTCTGTCATGTTTCCTCAGTTTATATCTCTTTTATTTCTATAAAAATTCCAACATACTTTCTCTCCAGTAGATGCATTATGTCCTCTTAGATCTCCCTTAATCAGTTATCCCTATATTGTATTAATAAACTTTTTCCAAATTTCTTTATCTATCTGTATATAATATAGTTCTATGCCTTGCCCTCTTTTTAAGGACACAAAAAAAAATAGTGAATTGAAAAGTAAACTCAATAGCAACAAAAAATGTTTGTTTTCTGGTACATGCTTCAGGTTTATAGAAAAGTTGTGAAGACATTACAAGAGCTCCCATATACCTATATTCAGTTTTTCCTATTTTTAATATGTTTTGTTAGTATGGTGCATTTTCACAAATATTTAACCATATGGATACATTAATATTAGGTTAATTGGATACTTTAGTCATGTTTTCTTAAAATGTAAATATTAATTTCCTATGAGTTATATTTTTAAATTTTAAAACAGTCATGCAGACAGTATTACTTTTAATGATAACTGATCAATAAATAAAATTTAATATTTTATATATGTATAGGACTACTTATTTTTAGGACTTCTTATGTGAAGAAAATTTAAAACAAATGCATTTTTTAATGATCATTGAACTTTTAGAAAATGACATATTGTGGGTAATGCCCAGAATTTAATGTCATTTAATGACTGTTCGTTCTCTATAGACAAAGTTTGCCCTTACATGTATTTCAGGACTAGTGGAGTAAAAGTTTGTTACATTGATCTTAAATAAATAAATAAACAATCTAGCAGTGAAAAGAAATTTGGTAAAAGAAAATGATCTCAATAGATGGCTGCTACATATTGGTTGAGCAGGAAATCTTACAGAACGGCATGGTTCAGAGCAGCGCCAGCTCCTGACAAGTTAAACCAGCAAGCATCAGCCTCTACTTAACAGGGGTGATAAGGAACCATAGCCATGCATCCAGTTGTTTAACAGTGTTGTTGAATTGTTAAATTTCATAGGACGATATTTAAAGTCTAAAAGGACAGGATAATGTCCGTTATTTTCCTTTTTTTAAGTTGTTATTATATTATTGTTTTAATTGAGGAAGCACTGGCTGACAACACCGTGTAAGATTCAGAGCTATAGATTCTCCTCTTCAGATGTATGGCCCACACCACACGCACGCCAGGACACCGTGTACACACATTAAATGAATGTTTAAGGATCTGCCGGCCAACACATAACAATAAAACGGTGAGGTTTTCTGACTCAAGATAAATAACATACTTTGGAAACCCTAAATTGGGAAATGAAAAGTACACAAATCATATCATTCTAGTACTTATCTAAAAAGAACTAAGCACAATTCCATGGTCCTTAAGAGCATCATCATATAACTAAAGCACAAAACCTGTTTGAATGCTTCATATAGCTACAGTAGCAGGAATACTAAAAATACTTAGCTTTAGTCATCTGGAAAACTGAATTTTATATGCAGTGTATTTTATTCATCCCCAAAATACATTTGAAGTGACACAGCATGAGTTTTAGGAGCATCAGTAAATAGTAGGTAGCATTGGCTATGTAAGTGGTGAGTTGTGTATCTGTGCATTTTTTCTTTTTGATGTAGAAAACTAAGTATTAAAGGAGGGTCTTATATCTTGATTTTAAAAGTACATATTAAGAAAATAGTTTCTATCCTTCCAGTATATATGAGATATGTGTGCATAATGAAGCAGCATGCAGATGTCTTATTCAATTGTATAGTAGGAATATTCTGTTTTGTATCATATTAAGATGATATAGGTAATAAACTTCATACCATTTTTATCTCCAGCTATTCTCTCAATTAGATGGGGTCTTCAATTCTTGTTATGACAGTGAATAAAATTCAGCTATAATTTTGTTGTCATAGAGATGTGAGTATCATTCCTAGTTCTCTCCTAAAGATGCTTTGAAATTCACATGATATTCTAGATTCATTTGTCTTTATTTTTTTTTGAAGTTTCTTGTAGGATTTTATTTTTTTATTAAAATATTTTAAAATTTACATATACTTGCCATTAATTGTAATCCCCATGTATTCCCCATCACCATCTCACCAGTGCACCATCACCTCAGTCCCTCGTGTTCATTTGTCTTTAAATGTTAAAAAAATATTCATCTGAAATTATACTTATAAATAATAAATTACCTGGGACATAGCAAATACATAATCGGTCATTGGACTCAACTATATGTTTTTTTTTTTTTAATATACTCTCATCCAAATACCTCCCAACATTTGTCTTTTTTTTGGTATTACTTTTCTTTTTTTAAAGATTTATTTATTTATTTATACATAGAAGAGCTGGGGTGCAGGCCAGAGTTCAGGGTGGTGAGAGGATTCACCAGAGACAGAGTGGGGAGCAGAACAGGCAGACTGACTGAAACACACTGCTGAAGGGAGCATGGGGGAAGCAGGAGAGGTGGGTCCCCTCCCTAGCCGGAGGCAGGAATCAAACTCTTGCTGCAGTGGTTGCGGTCTGCTTCATAGTGTGTTGCTTAACCCACTGTGCCACCAGTGGTCTTTCTTTCATCCACTAAAAAAATCAACCGAACAAACAAACAAAAAAACACTTTGTGCGGGTGTTTTATATTTGTATTTTCTCTCTTTTTTAAATGTTGTATACATTATAGGAGTTCAATATTTTTATTTATGTTTTTATTAAAGGAAAAAATGATGAGACAACCTTCTTCATGGTGCTTATTTTCAAGGACAAGGACTCTCTGAAGCACAGATAACTCAGTACTTCACACACTTTTTGATAGGTTCTGCTAAGGTGACTACAAGTTCTACATTCTTTCTCAGGTTACCACATGCCAATTTTATGTTAAAATGCTTGGCAATGCATTAAAAATTAGTTGATTCATTTGATTACACAATATGATTTTGTATGTATGTGTATGCATGTTACTTGTGACTAAAGCTTTTGAAATACTGCAGTGGAGAAAAATAGAATTTTGATTACTTAAAATCAAGAAAGATATTATGAAAGTGTCCCACAAACAGTAAATGCTATTTCAGCTCTTTCTTGTTTTTACCGTTACTATTAAACACACTTTAAAAGCAAGTATATGGACAGAAAGTTGACTTTGGTGACTATCATAATGCCATTTATACAGAGGTTTTGTGATAATGCTGTGCACCTGAAATCAATATAATGTTTTAAACAATGTTGTACAAATTGCAAAAAAAAAATAAAAGAAAGAAAACATTGTTAGCAATTAAAGTGAGATACAGGTTTAAACCTTTTTTCTTTTAAGATTTTATTTATTTATGCATACAAGAGCTGGGGTACAGGCCAGAGGCAGAGGGTGTCACCAGAGACAGAGTTGGGAGCAGAAGAGGCAGATCAACCAAAATACACTGCTGAGGGAAGAGGCAGGCAAGGCAGAAGAGGTCTACTGTGCCATGTGGGTCACTTCCCTGAAGAGGATCAAACTTACATTACAGTGATTGCAGAAGCTCCACAGTGCAGTGCTCAACCCCTTGTGCCACCAGGGAGGTCCAAGGGCTAATTTCTTGTATCTATTAAAATGTTGAAGTACTCTTTCTTTTCCAGAAGTAGTCAGATAAAATGTGACATTGTGATTTTACAGATGAAGACATAGACAACTTCCTGAAATATATTTTTCTGTCTGCCCAGATTTACAAACAAAAATTAGTTAGTAATGTCAAGTCTAGTGATAGTTTTGTTGCCTGTTTTAGTGACTGGTAGTAATTGAACTAAGGTTCAACCTAATCTTATGTTAATTATCATATAAATATCAAAGTAGTTGTCTCTCAGCATTTTTAAATATTAGGTTGTCTTAGATATGTTTTATTAATAATTTTATAAAGTTTTCTGATATGCTAATTTTTATCAATTGTTCAACATTCAAACATTCAAAAATTAATATATTTTCAAAAAGGAAAAATAATTACTGAAGCAGAAAACATTTTATATAGATTACAATACTTATTTAAAGTTTCCTAATTATTTTTTTTGCAGAATGTAAAAATCTTATAAAGCACTTTTTTTCATAATCTATAATCTTTTATTACATAAAATCTCCTCCTGCAATTAACATTTGTAACAAAATACCTATGGCTATTATAAGTGATTTGCTGTGGCAACCTAATCTAAAATAATTTAACAAGTGAATTAGTTTTTAAAAAATATATATTTTATTTATTTATGCTACAAGAGCTGGGGTGTAGGCTCTTGGTACAGGGGTGGAGAGGGAGAGGATTCACCAGAGACAGAATGGGGAGCAGAACAGGTGGATCTACTACAATACACTGCTGAGGGGAACCAGTGTGAGACAGGTCTGCTGCACCATGTGGGTTAGCAACCTGACTGGGGTTCAAACTCATGCTGCAGTGGCTGTGAATTGCTTCATAGTGCTAACACTTAACCCTTTGTACCACCAGGGAGACCCCAACAGAATTGAATTTGGACACTGTTATACAAACAGAGTGTGCATGTGATTAAGCTTCAATAACCTAGTTAATCTTCTGTATAGCTATTTAAATTCCTGAAGGTAGCACAGCAGACTAAGGTTTTGGCAGTGAATGTTTTGTGGTTTCCATATCTGATAGAGGGATCCTATATGTCTAAAACACAAACACCAATGTAAACAATGTTACCTCAGTAAAGAAAATATAAAAATATAAATGCATTCTTGAAGAAAATGGGTTATTTCAATGTATAATAGAACCTTGACAAATACAACCTTGGCAGTTGCAATAAAACCGACTGCCAAAGACAAAATGAAACTTTAAGGAAGGAATCAGGGTATTATATCACAGACCTACAAAATAATTTTCATTTAAAAATAATGCATGGTGGGCCTCTCTGGTGGTGCAAGGGGTTAAGCACCACACTATAAAGCATCCACAGCCACTACAGCATGAGTTCGATCCCCAGCCAGGGAGGTAACCCTCATGGCACAGCTGACCTATCCTGCCATGTCTTCTGCTCCCCTCAGCAGTGTATTTCAGTCAATCTGCCTGTCAGAGTCAATCTCCACTCTGTCTCTGGTGAATCTTCTCACCCCTGCACCTCTGGCCTGTACTCCAGTTCTTGTATGCACAAATAAGTACGTCTTAAAAAATAAAATAAAAAATGTGTGGAGAAGATAGATCATTTAATATTGTAGTGTGTGATTATCTTCAAGGTGTTCTCTTTATAAACTATGTAGATATTTCTACAAAAGTTATTTTATAGTTACAGAAGGAGCATTGTTTTTTGACTGTAATTCCTTGCATGTGTAGTTATTACAAGGCTTTTTGACATAATGGAATTATATCCCACTTATGCTTAAAACTGATTTTTTTATGAGTTTACATGGTAAAATTTCACATTTTGAAGTTTTATATTAACTTATATTATGGCATCCAAAATCATAATTTCTTTTGTGTTTGAATTAATGTCTTTATAGAGCAGGTGACTTTCATTGCCTCAATGGGAAAAACTTTAATTTCTGATCAAATGTTTCATTTTTTTATTATTACTAAACTATTCATGATGCATCACTTCCCATTATTTGAATTATGTTACTTTCAGGTAATGTTCTTTCCTATTTGTGGTTCAAGATAGACCTTCATGATGAAAATTCACATTTAAAAGCACTAGAATAAACAGTTCAATACTAAATAGGCATCATTAATTTTGACACATTGACTAATATGGTAAAATATTATTTTATAATGTCTATAAAATATCTCTAATTACATTTACTTATGTTTACAAGACTATTAGATAAATTATGTTTATTAGGTTTTGCTGCAGTTGTTTTGCTAATTTAGTAAAATCATATACTACTGTAAAGATACTGTTTTCTGAAAAGGAGCAAGGCTTTTCTACATAACTGTAAAAGTATGTGCTTTTCTGAGGATAGCTTACTATTAAGTTGGTTCTCTTATTTTATAAAAACTAAATCATCTACATGACACATCTCAAGATCAATTCAACTCCATGTTTCAACATGTAGTTGACATTGTTAGAGTGGAATACTTGGTGTAGCAAATATAAATAAAATATGACTTCACATTTGTTTAAAGTTTTAAGTAGTTACTCCAGTATGAAGAGATAGCCAAAAAGTTATGAATAAGCATAGTAAAAAATAGATATCTCTTCTGCAAAATGCAAATTTAGGGGAAATTGCAGTGTTTTAAATTGTATGACATTTCTTTATAAAAACTTTGCCAAGCTAATATTCACAAGGCATTGAAATTGACCATTTTAATATCTTCAAGGAGGTCTATTTTATTCCTTATAGTCACTCACCAGAGAAAAACATTGACAGATAAAACCATGTTATCATTTTCTACCAGCCTTTTTTCCTCTACATTCACCCAAACTAATAAACTTCAATGCTCTTCAAAAAGTAAATGAGATTACAAAAGAATATTTGGTCCCTGGAATGTACATGGGGTGAAAACATGTCTACTTATTTTAGAATATTAAAACAGAACTCTATAATCCATTGCTATAACAACAGCATGACATTCTGAACCATCTAGAAGTTGAAAAGACAAAACCAAACTGTTTGAATTTTATTTCATAGTATTTTATCTTTAGTCTAGTATAGAGCACTGTGGATTATATTGTTGATGTTATTTTCTAAAGGAGGAAAGCAAATCTATTGTGGCATAAAGTACACTGCTAAAGCATGTTTTAAGAGTCTAACCACAAAAGATCAGCTTCACTGAAGTGACTGCAGTTCAATTTTCTTCAACCTTTTTCAGGTCAAATATTCCAGAAAGAGAGAGAACAGTAACAATAGAGAGCAGTTTGTTAGATGGAGAAGTAAATTAACCACATCAATCCCCTGCTTATAAACCTGCAAGAAATGAAGCAAGGTAGTATCATATATATATAACGACACTAAAGAGAGGGTTGATATTTTTAAAATCTTATATAATACTCTGGGAAGTGATCAAGCATTATCTCATGCCTGAATTAAGTGCTCAGTAATACAAATGGAAATGTGCATTTATTTATAAATGTTTAGTGCTTTTGAAATATTTATCCAGTGCTGTGTAATTCAATTGGCTATTCTGCCTACCTGCTATCACTTAAATCAGTATGAAAACAAACTCAGAAAGATGAGGTAATGTGTCCAAAGACTCACAATAAGTGAAATAACTACACTGTGAGTCCATTTTCTGATTAACATTTCCATAACTTTTCTTAATAAGTAAAACAATTCAAAACTATAATATTACACAATTACAATATACTTATGCTGAAAGAAAGAAGTGCTTTACTACTTTTAGGTCTTCTAATTTAAAATGATACTATCTCTCAAAAAGGGAAATTGAGTATATTGATTTGTAATAAAATCATTTTTTATGGTAGAATCCTGAATTTCAAAATATTTCCACATAACAGGTTCACGCTTTTTAGCCTGATGATTACTCTGAAGGAACACAAGAAGGACAATATATTTAAGTTGGTTTGAAGAGAACATTTAAAAGATCTACGACACCACATGCATGTAGATGGCAGAGACTGTAGAAGAAACAACAAACACATCCATTATCAATTCTGTTTTTTAGTTTCTTCACCCTTGTTTAGTTAGATTTATTTAATTATATTTGATATCATTTGTAGTCCCCAGGGAATTCCCACCACCATTTCACCCATGCACCATCACCTCGGTCCCTTTTGCTCTTTCTGCCCTCATCCCAAAAATGCATACATACTTATAAACACACATGTATAAACATCAAAATACATAACTATTTATAGTTTATCTAAATATAGACACATACACATATATGTGTTTGCATAATGGGAGTGTATGTAAACATGCATGTGTGTGTGGGTGTGTGTGTAATTTTAATATTAGCCTGAAAATGATTCAAGGAGCCATAATATTGGGTTGTGTTTGGTTTGTTCCAATGGCCACAATTCTATAGCTGATGTCAGTGGATCTGTGTTGAATGGGAACTTAGTATTATAATTTTTAAAAACTCTCAGACATTTCAGGGAATCTTGTAACCGGAGGGACCCATTGAGCCCCAGAGACAGGTAGGGACTTACATCTCTACAAAGAAATAACTGTCATTTTTGCATATTGAACAGAGAAGTTGTTGGTTCCATATCTGCAATATTTTCAAATACAACTTTCATTTACAAGCAAAAATTACTATGTTCCCCTGAATTCAGTTTTGATGAGGTCAATGGAAGTTAATATCCCTCCCCCTTCCCTTCTTTTCTGCTTGTGTTTGGGTGGCAACTGTCAAAAAGTCCAACCAACATCTCTGTATGGAAGTTTCCAGAGTCTCTAACTGCAATATATATATGTATATAATATTTACTAATATGTATATTATATTTACTTATATATATATATCATGGAGACTTATAGCTCAAAAGGTCATCAGGGTGATGACATGACACAGGTAAAGAGAATGTCATAGATTGCTGGGCAAATGCCAACACGGCCTATTGATTTGGGATTCAGTCAGAGGCTGCTCCTCTGCATGTTATTGCCCAAGTGAAGCACACATGGTCTCTAACACTTGTTACACATTTATCCCACAGCCGAAAAAGCCACTGAGGTATTAAGTCTCCTGTTTGGAATTAGAGAACAAAGAGAGAGCAATTTTTCCCTGATGTGAAGAGGGATTATTTGTGTATCCAACCATGTAGTTCTAAGAAACTTCTCTTGTGATAAGTGTCTTGCATTTTGTTGGGATTTTTAGCCATTCTTCTGAGGTAAGTGTAGTAACATCACAGACATGACCATTAAGATTGAGGTCTCTAGTTGCCAATAAATAGAACATTATGTAGTAATAGCTTTTGACATCGGGGGAAGTTCTCAGGCACTAGTAAATGCCTTTCAGCATTCTAGTAAAGCCTGGTTAACCCATTGGTGACAAATGACAAGGGGGTTTGTCCACTAACACTCTCAGATGTCCTTTCTGAAATTGTGGGACAGGGTGGTATTCATACAAGATTTGTACTTTTTTTAAATCTTAGAAACAATACGTTAAAATTTCCCAAAGAACCTCACTGAAAAGGTCACACTAGTTTTTCTCCCCCATTGAGAACTTTACCTCTTTAATTCAATTCAGTAGGGCAAATGCATACCACAGAACCAGGGGTTGGATTTTGACCAGGGTTCTTGTGTCCAACAAAACCATACACATGTGAGTCTCCCTCTATGCAGTTCTTCAACTGAATCAGGCAGGTCCACAACACTTCTGATCCCCTGTGGAAAGAGGGAGATCTTGGTCCCACATTTAAGATCTTTCCTTATCACGCTGAACATGTGGTAGAGGGAAAGTCTTTCTATGAAGGGAGAGAATACCCTGTTCCCATCATGCATGTGCTTGCTCCTTTGAGGCAATTGTGGCTTCTTGAAATTCATGTAACTTTGTGAAAATTTTATGCCACTCAATACTGTATCATCAATACTGACACCATCTTATTTAGACTTTAGAAACTGACTAAGTGGAGCCACATTTCTGAGTTGGAACTAGCAGACCCACTGCCAGTTCCTCCTCCTCCTCCTGCCTGAAGGAGAGTGAGGTAAAACCAAAACATTCCTGTTTCATTAGAATAGCTCATTCCAATACTGAGTCAACGGAGCAGCTTCTAAACAGACACAAATAGCGAAGGCCGTTAGACATTGATATATCCCTCTCCTTCAAAATGTCTGAGAGCATTTTCTAGAGAATACTCGGAAGTCTTCTCCTATCCTTTAAATTTCCCACAAGATCTCATCTATTTTCTTTTGGAAATGCATGCTCTGTTAATAATCCATACTCTTTGCCAAAACCACCCTAAAGGTGAAGATACTGAGATTTTACTTTAACAAGTTAGTTTACTCCCATTTCATGAATGCTGGCAAAAGACACATAATTGACTCCTGGATGGAACATAAAGGGTTATTTCTTACTCATAGCAAAAACAGTAGGCAAAGTAGCATCTTATTCTTTGTCAGCTTTCCAAAGCTCAGTTCCCACAGGACAATGTTAAGGACTAGTGGACACTTTCACATACACTAGTTTTGTTACAGGAAAGGAATCATGAACTTAAGCGTCCTGAATCTTTGATACTGGGCTGTAAGTAAACCTGTACATATCTCCCCATGGAGAGATGCTCTTTTTGTTTACTGGGCAGTATAGACAATGGAAGAGACATCTGTGACTTCCAAAGCTGTTTGTTGTGCGAACATCCTTGAACGTGTGGCTTGAAATGAAAGGAAATGTATTGCCTTTGTTCTTAAGACATGCAGAAATGTGGGAGATCTGTAAAAATAGTCTTATAAACTGTGATAATTAGGTTTGGCAGGAGACAGGACTTTAGCAGGTATAGGAAACAATTGCTAATACCAGATTGAGATGTTACAACAGTAAACACACACATGTACATTTGCATGTTCACATACACACAAGTTTTTATTTTTTCTATTCCTAAATAAAATTATTCAACTTTATAATATATAAAAGTCAATATCTTAATAAAAAATATCTACTGAAAATCTCTTCTAAGAAAGTTGCCAAGAGAATAAATCTTAAAAATCCTTAGCATAAGGAAAAATTTTACCATGATTGGAGATGCTAACTAGACTTAATATCATTTTTCCATAGATAAAAATATCAAATCAATATGTTGTAT
Organism: Galemys pyrenaicus; assembly: GCA_019455555.1. NCBI lineage: Eukaryota > Metazoa > Chordata > Mammalia > Eulipotyphla > Talpidae > Galemys > Galemys pyrenaicus. The sequence goes on from JAGFMF010011555.1 coordinate 1,036,701, forward strand.
ATATGTAACAAATACGTCAATGTATGCCTGAATAATATACATATGTATACATAAGTAAAGGGTTGATTGGAAGAAAATGTGTGTGAATGATATGTTGTGAAAAACGAATTAACTATTACTGGGCCTCCCTGGTGGCACAAGAGGTTAAGTCTCAGCTCTATCAAGCTGTCCAAAGTCACTGCAACTTGAGTTTGATTCCCGGCCAGGGAGCTGACCCACATAATGCAGCAGACCTCTCCTGTCTCACCCACTGCTCCCCTCAGCAGTGTATTTCTGTCAATCTGCCTGTTCTGTTCCCTACTCTGTCTCTGGTGAATCCTCTCACATACCCCTGCACCTCTGGCTTATATCCTAGTTCTTGTATGCATAAATAAATAAAAATAAATTTAAAAAAAAGCTAATTAAGTTTTGCCATCTCCATTTAGTCTAACAGAATTTTATATATTACATAATATTATATACTATATAATATACAATAGAGACTACCTAGAGGTATAATCTGCATATCTTTTTTTTTTGAGTGTTGGGCATATTTTATCTTTTATGAACTTGAGTTTTATTGAAAGTATCACTCTTTTGAAAATGCACGGGTTACACTGAGTTTATAGTTCTGGACTGCTTTTTGGTTATGATATTAAAATTCATGTTGTAACATTTCTTCCCTGGTATTAAATATAAAATAATATCTGTATTCCTTGATACTTACTATTGAATATCAGTTAATTTAATGATTCCTATGTACATGTTAATTTATTTTTTATCATTACTTAATTTACATCTCTACTTCTTGTACTTGAATTTATATAACTGCTTTCCCCGCACTTCAGCCCGTCTTAATAGTTTAACAATAGTTGCTCTTAATAAATTCTCCTTTTTCAGGACAGCTTCTCACAGTTTAGCTGTGGGCAATTGTTTCTTAGGTTATCAAATCCTCTCTCTTTTGAGAGCTTTTACTCTACAGATATCTGAAACATGTAATTTTTCTTTTGGTTCATTTCTGACTGATGCAAAACATCCTTATTTATAGCTATTACAAGTTGTATTCATCATTTCGCAAAACTATTGTGGGTTTTTTGTTTCTGTATTCTTGCTAGGCAATGGGACAATTTTAATACTTGGATGTTACCTTGGTGATCATCTTTTCAACTCTTCCAAGAAAATTTTCTTGAAATATTTGTTTTCTTTTCCTTAGAAAGTATTCCTTAGTTTATACCTATTTAGAATGCTTATTTCACCATGCATGAAGTTGCATTTTATTAGAGCTTTAAAAACTTTTCTTGCTCATTCTCTGAGAATGAAAGATGGTAAATAAATGCTTTTCCAGTTTGTCAGGGCAACAAAGAAATTCACAGTCTGTTTACTAATGTATCAGGAGATTGTTATCTTATCTGAGGAAACAAAAATGTTTATTTATCACAAAGTTGAATGATATCAGCAACCATTACTCTTTTAACATATGCTTATGATTAGTAGAAAATTACCTATATATTTTTGAAGATATAGTCATGTTAATTTTTGGTATTGTTAACAAATTTTCACAAAGTTAGGTACCTTACCACAAAAATTAATTACTTGCTATTTTGTGTATGTCGTAACTCCAGTCTAGAATGGCTGGGCTATCTGCACAGGATATTTAAAAGCTGAAATGGATTTCTGGAAAGGTTGAAGAATTCTGTTCCACGTTTTTGTCAGTCACATGCCACAGATAGTTCTCAAATTTTAGTCTTCTACATGTAATACGGCTTGCTGCAAATTCAAGCCAATTATGACAGACAATATCTCTGAATGCATTGAATCTTTGATTTCAAATTCCGTGTCCAACTTGAAAAATTATTCACTTTTACAGAAGTCATGCATTTAGGCTAAGCCTGCAGAATTAATCTCTATGGTCAATTGTGCTATCTTGAATAACCTAATCCCAGGGGTAAAATCTATCCTTGTCTGTGTCCCAGAAATTATGCTGGTGTGTACCTTGGTCAAATGCTTTATGAGACATTTCAGACTTCTGACTGCAGTAGTTAATACTGTACTTAGAAATACCTGGGTACATTTTTTACATATTTTCCACACCCAAAAAATACCTCTCAATAACTTGAAGTATATAAACTAAGTGTATTTTAAAACATATGTAATTGTCATATTGTAGATAAATTTGTCTTTTAAAAAAATGGTATCTCAATTTTCGATATAAAACATTTTATCATTATTTTAAATTGACACAGATTTTCACTTTACAGTTATATTCTTATTTTTGTAATGATTAAATCCCTAATGAATCTCTTATTAAGTTATATAGGCAGGGGCCTCCCTGGAGGCACAAGGGGTTAAGCACTGCACTATGAAGCATCCACAGCCACTACAGCCTGCGTTCAATGCCCAGTCAGAGCAGTGACCCACATGATGCAGCAGACCACTCCTGCCTCACCTGCTGCTCCCTTCAGCAGTATATTTCAGTCAATCTGCCTGTTCTGTTCCCCAATCTATCTTTCGTGAATCATTTCACTCCCCTCCACACACACACATTTCTGGCCTGTACCCTAGCTCTTGTATGCATAAATAAATAAACCTTTAAAAAATATATATAGTTATAAATAATTGGTAAATTGTTAATTAGGTGCAATTCACTATTTTGTTTGATTTTCATTACTGCATTTCCATATTATCCCTGGTTTTGGGTTCACACCAATTGTCAGTGTTTTTTGTGTGAAATTATTTGAGATTTATTGGTACTAGGTACAAATAATGCATATTTTGAAGAATAGTGTAGTGAAGACCTAGTGAAATAATATTGCTGAAATGTTTTGTCTATACACATATTTTATTTTATAAATATAAAAGTATTTTAAGATTAGCTAATTACAGAAAAGATACAAAACCAACTTAAATTAAAAAAAATAAATGCACTGAAATTTATGTTTCAGCTTCGAATTTACAAAAACTATGGTGTAATATTTGGCCTAAGAAAAACAGAATCAAAAATTACATTATATTCTTAAAATCATTTTGAATATTATAACATCCTCTACTCATCAAAACAATTAATCATATAGGTGATATATGACATGAGTTCTAATTTGCAAAATTCATCCTTATAATAGACAGATACATTGTTATGCAGCAGAATATCTGTCCAAAATTTTAAATAGATCCAAATATTATTCCTAAGAGAGAAAAAATCAGTTATTTGAACTTAAACTTAAAGCAAAAACCTCAGAAAATACAATAGATGTTTAATCTTGAATCAGGAAAATTTGATGCCTTATCTCTAGAAGGGGAAAAAATGAAATTATCTTAAATTATGTCATTCTAGTTAAGTGAATGTAATGTGCTAAGGCCTTTGTGAAACAATTCCTATTTAGAATTCAGAATTACTTATGGACCAGTTTCCTTATTAATATTTTCTTTATATCTTTATTAATATTTTCTTTACAGCTATATTATGAAAATGCAAATACCCTTACTGATAGAAGATATTGACTTATTGGTTGTTCTGCTAAGCCTGAACTTATGATTCATTTAAATCAAAATCAGAGTTTAGCATTGTAGGGTCAGAGAAATCAGGTCTTTCCACCCTCTCACCACTGGTATAATGATGGACACCTGCGGTGCTGTGTGCATGCGCAAGTGAGCACACCTGGGATTAGACATGGGCATATAAGGGCAACATCAAGAGGCCTCCAGTACCAAAATGCAGCAAGACCACAAGCAGCCACCAACCAGCAGCAGCAGGAAAAGGACACCAGAAGCAATGCAGCCAAGAGGGTGAGATGCGCTTTGGGCTGGGAGGCCTGCCAGCCTCCCGGCCCCCCCCGCACACCTGCCTTCCATGTACCTGGCCACCTCTGACAATAAAAGCATAAAAGCCACTCCTTCCATAACCTCCTCCCCTCCCTCCCCCCCCCCCCCCCGTCTACTAGAACCATCCTGAACCTGCCCTGTGACACCTATCCTGCCACTACAAGTATATATTATTTGGTTGTCTTGTAGGAATGAATGATTATATGTGAGAAAACATTCTTTAGTCTTGGGATAATTATACAGTCAGAGAATCATAACCTTTAATTAGATCGAGGATCTTGTGTAGTCTTATTTTAACTTTCCTTTGCTGCATGAGTTAAAAGGCACCAGAATTTTTCAGTTCAGATAATTTAGAAAAATCTTACACCTGTTGCTTGGAAGCTAACAACTATGAGTAGTTCATCAAGAATACATTTGTAAGAAGTGGTGGATTTTCCCTTACAAGGAAAACATTGCATCGCACCTCTTGTCTCATCAGTGCCCTGAGACAATTTACTGGCTGCAGCAATGGCCAACACTAATGAAATCATGAAATTTCTAAGTTAATGTAATACCAACTCTACAAAGAGCAATCATTTTCTATCACATTAGGCATGTATGGGGAGGCAACTTTCTTATATTAACTCCAATATCAGTAGCATTTGGTACACTCTCCTAGTATTTTCTTATGGCTTGTTTCAAACTATTCCTGACATTCATATGATTTGTCAAGTACATTATATGATTCTATATCTTTGAGTAACAACTGTTTATATCATTTTACATTTGATTAAAATTGTGATTGAGAATTATTAAATAACATAGAAGTTGTCTTGTATACTGACATAAAATATTCCTAAAATGCATGCCGTTTTTAGGATTTTCTTTTAAAGAATTGTTTATTTTTAAAGAAATATATTCTGTGACTTTTACCATATTATCTTCAAAAATGAGCAAGATAGTTATACTTTACTCAAAGATCAAAAATATTATATGCAAAATAGTCATTTACAGATAAAATTTGAATGAAGTCAATACTTTTAATCTAATCCTTCCATTTTAGTGACACATTCTGTGCCAGATAATTACTTAATCTTGGAGTCATTAGAGCAAATTGGTGAATCCTATTCAGGTTTTATTTTTAGAAAACAAAGACCTTTTTCTCAATATCTGAAAAAGTTATATGGGCTTTAATTTTTCTAGTATTTGATAGAATTGATATAATAATTCTATTGCAACATATTGAGTTGAACAGTAAAAATCATTATGTTTTTAAATATTACTTTTGTATGCATGATTAACTGACAGCTTGGTATTATAACAATTACAATAGTAACAACAAAATTCTTACAGAAAGTTCCACATTAGATTTTCAACTATAATTATTTCTGTTGTTAAGTAGGCTTTACTACCTCCTCCTGTACTGAAATAGGAACTCATTAATGAGAAGTTTGCAGTGATTAATTAGAAACTTGATGAAAAACATCTTTTCAAGATAGCTAAATTAGGCTTTTCATTTTTCCCCTAGATAGAATTTTATACTAATTTGTTTTTTTCCTATTCGATGGCAATTTGTGGTTTGGGAAGTTACTGTTCTTGCTTTAATACCATTCAACTTCAGATATGAAAAGAAAAAATAAGCTTGATTTTTTATATATTTATTTTATGTGGATTAGACTCATTCAATCTAATGCCCTATTAATTTGGTCAAACATCTGAGAGTATAACATGACCAGGGGTCTTAGAAATTTATGAGGTCAATTAATGGAACAGGTCTTTGTGACATAAGTAAAAAAGCTACTGAAATAAGGTGACCAGCAAGTAGGTGATAGATATATAGATACATAGATGATACTAGACAGATGGGTGGACAATGGCAGGACGGAAGATAACTAGCTGGTTAGCTAGATGATTGTTTGATTGATAGATAGATAGATAGATGATAGATACATCTCTCCACTCTCTATATCTGGTGACCAATTAGAAAAATTTTAATCATTTGATGTTTCATCACTAGTTCTTTGAAAATATTATCAGGCTATTATTTTCAATGTTTGGTGGCATGACAATAGATTCACTAAACTAAAAAGGATGTCACATTCTAAAAGAGAATTCTGTGTTTTTCTTTATCTTTAACATTTTGATTTTGTTTGGGTTTGTCTGTTTGTTTGTTTTTGGTTATAATTGCCAAATTCATTGAACTTTCTCTTATTTGATTTATCTTTTGTTGTAAATGTTTTTTTTTTTCATATTCCTCGTAATAGTGAAGCCATCTGATATTTTTCTCTTGCCTTCTGATTTGTTTCACTGAGTATAATTCTTTCTAGCTCCATCCATGTTTCTATAAATGGCTCTAGTTTATCATTTTTGATTGCTGAATAGTATTCCATTGTGTCTACGTACCACATCTTCTTGATCCAGTCCTCTACTTTTGGGCATTTGGGTTGTTCCCAGGTCTTACCAATTACAAGTAGTGCTGCAGTAAACATAGGAGTATGGGTGCTCTTTTGGATTGGTGTTTTTGTGTCCTTTGGGTAGATTCCTAGGAGCGGGATTGCTGGATTATATGGTAGTTCCATTTCTAGTAAACCGAGGAACCTCCTTATGGCCTTCCATAGTGGTTGGATTAACTTGCATTCTCACCAGCAGTGTACTAGGGTTCCTTTTTCTCCACATCCTCACCAGTAGTTGTTGTTGTTGGTTTTTTTATGAGTGCCATTCTTACTGGTGTAAGGTGATACCTCATTGTGGTCTTGATTTGCATTTCCCTGATTATGAGGGATGTTGAGCATTTCCTCATGTGCTGTTGGCCATGTGTATGTCCTCTTTGGTGAAGTGTTTTTTTTTTAGTTCTTCTGCCCATTTTTTGATTGGGTCATTTGCTTTGATTTTCTTGAGTTTCATGTGTCCTTTGTATATCTTTGTGATCAGACCCTTGTCAGTTGTATGGGGTGCAAAGATTTTTTCCCAATCAGTGGGGAGTCATTTCACTTAGATTAATGTTTCTTTTGCTCTACAGAAGCTTTTTAAATTGATATAGTCCCATCTGTTTATCTTCTCTCTCATTTTTATTGCTTTGGGGACTGACACCTCGAAGGCGATGTTGAGATGTATGTCTTGTTGCATTTTACCTGTTTTCTTCTATGTATTTTATGGCTTCAGGTCTTACATTCAAATCTTTTATCCATTTTGAGTTGATTTTTGTGCATTGTGTAAGGTAGTGGTCTATTTTCATTTTCTTGCATGTGGCCAACCAGTTTTGCCAGCACCATTTATTGAATAAGCTGTCCTTGTTCCATTGCACATTCTTTCCTCCTTTGTCAAAGATCAGGTGTCCATACATGTGTGGCTTTACTTCTGGACTTTCTATATGGTCTGTGTGTCTGCCTTTGTTCCAGTACCAAGCTGTTTTAATTACTATTGCTTTAGTAAAGTTTGAAGTCTGGGAGTGTGATACCTCCAATCCCCTTCTTATTAGCTGGGAGAGTTTTAGCTAATTAAGGTTTTTTATGTCTCCATATGAATTTCATCAATATTTGTTCAATTTCTTTGAAGAATGTCATTGAGATTTTTATTGGACTAGCATTGAATCTCTAAATTGCTTTTGGAAGGATGATCATTTTGATAATGTTGTTTCTTCCTATCTATGAGCAAGGGATATCAAGGATAGATAAAATGGAACATGGGAGGGTTGGAAAGAGGGGAGGGCAAAGGCAGGGATGAGGGCAGAAAGAGCACAAGGGACTGAGGTGATTGTGCACTGGTGAAATGGTGGTGGGAACTCCCTGGGGACTACAAATGATGTCAAATACAATTAAATAAGGGCCTCCCTGGTGGCGCAGTGGGTTAAGCAACGCACTATGAAGTAAACCGCAGCCACTGCAGCACGAGTTCGACCCCTGCCTCCGGCCAGGGAGGGGACCCACATGGC
>JAGFMF010011555.1:1052576-1065761 GCA_019455555.1 Galemys pyrenaicus
GCTCCCCACTCTCTGTGGTGAATCCTCTCACCCCCCCCCCACACCTCTGGCCTGTACCCCAGTGCTTGTATGCATAAATAAATAAATCTTTAAAAAAAACATTAAAGCATAACTTTGATATCATATGCCTGCTAAATTTTTTAAAATGTGGAAATATAGTAACATTCGTAAAAGTAAGCATTATGTGTTATTCATTTCACATACATGATTTTATTCAAATTTCCTAATAGCTCTTGAATAAGCCATATATTGTTGTAAAGGTAACTGATCTTCAGATCTATAAATAAATTTCCTAAATGCATATCTCTTAAGTCCATGACCTGAGTTATCTGACACCAAATTATTATCCTTGTCTTTATGCTATGTTGGTTGTTCACATTCAAAATGTGAAGAATATTGATTGAAAGTAATGTTCTTCACCTGCAGTCCAACCACCAAAGTGACTTTCACCCTTGTTCTTAGGTCTATCTTGAGACCAAAAAAAAAAATGATGTTTTTTAGTTTGGAAGCCATCAAAGTATATGAAGAGAGTTGTGTCTTCCCAACCTCTGTTCTTTTCTATTTTCAGTGGTTATTATTGAAGTTAAAGGTCAGGGTTGACCAAAAATAGATGACTGGATCAAGGAGATACACAATGGGATATTCTTCAGCAATCAAAAACAATAAACTAATGCTATTTGCAGCAACATGGATGCAACTAGAAGGGATTATGCTCAGTGAAATAAGTCAGAAGTAAACATAAATATATCAGATGGTTTCATTTATAGGAAGAATATAAGGGAACCAAATAAGGGGTCAGGGAAAAAAGTAAAAAACCAAACCAAAACAAAAATAAACAGACAACTATAAATCAGAGACATTCTGCAGAGAGTAAGGAGAGGAATCAAATTGAGGGAGGGAAGAGTACAAGGGACTATGGTGATGGTGCACATGTGAACTGGTAGTAGAAATTCTATGGGGACTACACCTGAGAAAAGAAATCAAACATTGTTAAAAAATGAACATGGATGTAATATATATATATACATGTTATATATGCATATATATGTTAAGAAAAATTAAAGAGGGGGCTGAAATTCACAATCCCTTCCATTATGCTAAAACCACTTCAGATAATAGTCATCTTGCATTGCAGTGACCAGAACTGAAAATATACATAAAATCTAATCTGATCATCTGTCCAAAGTCATTGATGTTTTTAAAGAGTATGTATATAAATGCGACATTATTTCCCACTCATCCTGTATTTTTTTAAGATTTATTTATTTAAGCATACAAGAGTTGGGGTACAGGCCAGAGGCAGAGTGTGTCACCAGAGACAAGGTTTGGAGCAGAAGCGGCAGATCAACTGAAATACACTGCTGAAGGGAGCATCAGGTGAGGCAGGAGAGGTCTGCTGTGCCATCTGGGTCCACTCCCTGGCCGGGGATGGAACTATTCGGCTACTGTGCAGCTGATGCTTCACAGTGAGGCGCTCAACCCACTGCCCACTACCCACAAGGGAGGCCCGCATCCTGTATTTTTGACTATTTTTGACTATATTGATTCACTAACCTATATAACATTTTTTAAAATTTCAGTCATTTTATTTTTTTAATTTTTATATAATTAATTTATTATATTTTAAATTAACGTTCATTTTTGTACAATGCTTTTCTACTCTCAAGTGTAGTCCCTATAAAATTCCCAGCAGAAATTCACCTATGTGCCATCACCATAGTCCCTTGTGCTCTTTCATACCCTGTTTAGATCCCTCTCCCTCCCCCTCCCCTGCAGAGTATCTATGACTTAATAGTTTATGCTATTTATTTGTTTATTTATTTATTATTGTTTTACCTGTTCCCCTTTTTGATTCCTCTATATTCTTCCTACAAGTGAAATCACCTGGTATTTTCTTTTTCTTTTTTTTAAAGATTTATTTATTTATGCATACAAGAACTGGGGTACGGGCCAGAGGTGTAGGGGGTGAGGAGATTCACCAGAGACAGAGCAGGGTACAGAACAGGCAGACTGAGGCAGGAGAGGTCTGCCATGCCATGTGTTCAGCTCCTCCTGGGCGGCAGCAGGGATTGAACTCGTGCTTCAGTGGCTGTGATTTGCTTAATCGTGCATTGCTTAATTCACTGTGCCACCAGGGAGGGCCCTGATTTTTTCTTTTACCTTCTACTTATTTCAATAAGCAGAATCCCATGTAGCTCCATCCATGTTAGTGTGAATGACAGTTAACTTATTTGATTTTTGAATAGTATTCTGGTGTGTGTGTGTGTGTTTGTATGTGTTTATCACATCTCTTGATCCAGTCATCTATTTTTGGGTATTTGGGCTGTTTCCATATCTTGCCAACTACAAGTTGTACAGCAATAAACATAGGGGTGCAGATATCCTTTTGAATTAACTTTTTTGTTCTTTGCATAAATTTCCTAGGAGTTGAACTGCTAGGTCATATGGTATTTCCATTTTTAGTAGTTTGAGGAAACTCCACACAGCTTTCCACAGTGGTTGGACCAGTTTGCATTCCCACCAGCAGGGTAAGAGAATTTCTTTCCACATCCTCGCCAACATTTCTTGTTGCAAGTTTATTTTTTAATATGTACCATTGTCATTAGTGTAAGGTGGTATCTCATTGTGGTTTTTATTTGCATTTCCTTGATTATAAGGGATGTTGAACATTTTTTCATATACCTGTTGTCCATTTACATTTGCTCTTTGAAGAAGTGTGTTTTTAGTTCTGCCCATTTTTTGAACGGATCGTTTACTTTGTTTTTGGATAACCTTATTTTTCTATTTCACATATGCATACCTTTCATTCGTGAAAACAGACTGACAGTAAATGTTCATAAATTGTGGGACAAAGGCCACAATTTTCTACAAATAAATTTAGGATCTCTTTTAGCAATATATAATTATCTTTCAGTGATTAAATTGAAAATGTTAACATACATAGATAATCTCATTTTATGATTCATATTAGGTAATATTTACTAGTGGTAGTTTTGTTTTGCATTGATTAATAAGAAGTTAATTTGATCATAAGTACAAACATGCCTTATCTTTCCTGGATAAGACTTTTAATTTAGTAGCATAAATATTAGCCAATAAGCAACACAAATTTACCTTAATTGTTCTTTTCTACTTTATGTAGTTGAGCTCCTTTATAAATACTGTAATTATACTAAAAGGAATATTTCTTCCTTTGATATTTCTTTTGCTTGTTTTAGTAGGGAGATAATATTTAAGCAAAGTTATATTAAAAACAAAGTGAAAGATAATGGAAACAATGGCAGTATTTTTGATCTATTTGATTCTTTACGTTTGTATTAGATAAAATGCGGTATTATAGGAAATTAAGTAAACTCAACTTAAGTGAAAGAATGAATCAGTCTGAGTTTGTATGCATTTATCTTATTGTTGATCCTGATGATTATTATCAATCAAAAAATAATGCTTAAAAACTCAAGTTATTATTCAAAAAGTGTTTCAGATCAAATAGTGCACTAAACATTGCAGTTAATTCCATATGGGAGAATTTCAAAGTTACTTATAATATTAACTAATTAACTAAAATGTAAATAACTTATATGTAAATATTCCTGGTGTAACATTCTCTGATTTAAATGTACTCACCCAGTAGAATAAGCTATTAGCACACTAATACCTTACCTCCAGTTATTGTCAGCATGTTGCAAATAAACACTGTTGATTGGCACTTTGTATCTACTAATTCTGAGTAAGATATGTTCTTCCACTAAATAACAGTAATTACCTAAATTTAGGTAAATTTAAATTTTAATTAAATGACTAAGCATAACAAAGATAATTTTATTACACGTTATTCTTGATCATTAAAATAGCAACCAGGGTTTAATCTATTTTGTTAAGACCTTACTTGCTGGAATGTTCTTGCAGGTTCTCATCAACATTCTAAAAAGTAAACACATTGATACCAATGAAATAAAGTGTAGTTAATATACATGAAGCCACCCTCCTAGAAAAACAACTAAATAATACTAAGCATCATGAATATATATATATACTTATATATATATACATCGATTACAATTGTTTTGCTGCAAACAATGTGTTGTGTCTTCCTACGTTATCTACAACCACATATAATATGCACCAATTTTTTGGCTTGACAAATATCAAGTGGGAAACTGCACTGGTTACCTTTAACTTGTTTTTTACTCTCCTTTGAAGTTTAACAAGTACATGGAAAGATTACTTAACAAGAGGTTGTGTAAGGAGAGATGAAAAAGTCAAGGAGGTACAATCTCAGAAATAGAGTATTATTTCTATAATAAATAGATTTACTTTCTAACTCTTTTCTCCATGTATGGACATTAACTGTCCACAATGTGTCTGTGCATCTTTACATACAATGAAATGTATGATTTATGAATAGCAAAATCATTATTCATTTTATCATTTAAGAGTATTTTACATAGTGAAGTAAAGATATATTCATGAATAATAGGTCATGTACCAAATATAAATGATAAATAAATGTATTAAAATATGTTCTATAAAGTATATTTAAAAACAAACTCACCTATGCTTATATGATACTAAGATTTATTTATAGTGGGGAGACATTTATAAAATCTACTGTTTAATTTTTCAACTCATGTCATTTTAATTTTGTATTTATTATCTTGGGGACTGAGTATGCTTCCAGTGTTTACATAGAAAAATACATTAAAATTAAAAAAATACACTATTTGAAAATTATTTAACATATGTGTATTTTCCAATTTGAAAGTCCATTTTTAATTTCAATATGTATATATAACTTTTTTTATTGAGGCAACATAGCATTACAACATTGTACTAGTTTCAAGCACTCTACTCAAAGAACTTTAAGAGATCAAATATGCTGGCTGTCCGTCCCGACCTTCAGACTGTGGCTACAGACTGATGTGATGTCCTCTCAGCCCTGCCTTGGGAGCACCTCCCGTTGCAGTGAGTTGGGCCCTGGTCCATTGCTGTTGGCCCTGAGCTCTAGGCCCTCTAGATGGGGTTGGTGCTCTCTTGAGTGAGCGACCTTCTGTTTGGAATTCTACACACTAGATGTGATGTGAGGTGAGCTAGCAGGCCACTTGTGGCCCTAAGAAAATTTTGTTCCCTCTATGTGTTAAATAAACCTATTGTCATTGCTCCCTGGGCTGTGTGGTCTTGCAGTTGTGCACATTGCACAGACAGTGGCCTGTCCTCTGTTGGACATTGTTCTAAGACAGCTATAGCCCCCCAGTTGCCCTCTTTCAATAGCACTATTACCAATTCTCTATATGCAATTTCCTCTATTTACAGATGTGGATACAACTTTTCAAATGGCTTCCTTTTAAAACAATTGTATCAAAATACCTCTTCTGATTTTTCCTACTTATTTTTAAGAAATAGTTTTCCTGTTGTTATATTTAAGTGGTTCTTCACAAGAGACTGGAAAGTTGAAACATCCCAATAAAATTATCTTTTGATTGCACACAAAATATTACCTTTGATTCTGTATGGAATATTATCCAATATTGAACATACATATCAAATTGATCTAAAGTAATCTTAATTACTGATTTTTGGAGGGACAACCATGCATAGCATACATAGTAAAACTTATATTTAAACATTTGAATCAAACAGAAAAATGCATCTGTTGTTTTGCTGCAAACAATGTGTGTGTCTTCCTACTTTATCTACAACCACATATATGAACCAATTTTTTGGCTTGACAAATATCAAGTGGGAAACTGCACTGGTTACCTTTAACTTGTTTTTTACTCTCCTTTGAAGTTTAACAAGTACATGGAGAGATTACTTAACAAGAGGTTGTGTAAGGAGAGATGAAAAAGTCAAGGAGGTACAATTTCAGAAGTAGAGTATGTGTGAGAATGCAGGAGTTATCAAAATACATTTTAAAGGTAAAACCTAGAACAATAAAAATGAAAACACTGAAATTGTTGTAGCCATAAGGCTGTTTCACAGTCAGGGAATCAAATTGAAACTCCACAAAACTGAGAGGTACCCAGGGGACCCCTAACTGTTAAAGGGTATAACCTACATTGTCCATTCTATAGAGGGCCTAGCCATCCACAGACAGAAAAGCAAAGAAAAGAGACTACAGTGTGTTCAAAGAGCTTTAATGGTTCAAAGAACATGAAGTGTGTGGAGCGGGGGGTGAGATGGATGAAAGAATTTCAAATAAAAAACTCCCAATCAAATTCCAGAAAATCACTCATCACCTAGTGGGCAAAGGCCCAGCCAAAGAGGCTGTGCAGAGAACAGGGTAGCCGAGGCCTGAAACCTTGTCAGATGTGAAAGTCACCTCCCAACAGCGAACCCCAAGAAAAAGGTTAGGCAGGTCCCAGACAGCTGGACAGAATGACATACATAAAATCCACAGTACTCCATGAAGTCAAGGTGACAGCCATCTTCCTCCACCAGCCTGCCAAGACACCAAATCAAGCAGCATAGTTTTCAAATCTGTGCTATTCTTTCAGGAATGCCTGGTATTAAGACCCTTTATATCTATTGCAAATTTCAGTCTTCAAACAGTCTTTAGTGTGGAAAACAAGATGGAGCAATAGCATTCTAAGTACAATATCTTTACAAATTTATTTAAGACAAGCAGATATAATGAAATAGACTTGATAAGAAAGTATAGCAGTCAGTATTTAACCAGAAAGGTAGAACCACTACAGAAGGGTCATGTTTGTATGTATATTCATATGTATAAATATGTAAGATAAATTATGTTTTTTCCAACCCATTTATAGGAATGCATACAAAGATGCAGAGTTATTGTGAAACTGTTTTTTCTATGCAACATGTGTGGTTCATAAGAGCATGTTCAGATAAATGCTGGAAGAAAATGGAAATGGAAGGGTGGAATCCATGAGAAAAGAATATCCATGACTCAATCTTTCTCTGACTCTTGTCCTATTCCCAGGAGATCACATTCCGAGGACATTGAACCCTTTATCTTGATCTGGGATTGAGGGAGGGTGTTCAGAGATGACATCAAGCATGAGTGAGTAGGAGAATGAAAATATAGCACCCAAAATATGTCTTTGGCAAAAGGTTGATTTCACAGGAGAGTATCTGTAGACTGGGTGGAGGTTGCATTTTAAAAAGCTATTTACATGTGGATTTGTGTCAGGGACTGTACCAGGAATACCTAATCTCCTTATCTATTTTTAATGGAGAAGGTAGAACTTAATCTGCACACCTCTCTCTATTCTGCTTTTCTTGAGCAACCTCCATAACTGACCTTTTCCCCTCCCCATAATCTCTTTCTATCTTAACTATGTTATTTAAGATGGAGTCTGAACTCATGAAGAGAAGTCACTCAGTCATATTAGGTGTCTCCCTTTTGTATAGAAAGTGTGCACATTTTTCATGTTTTCTCTTGTCAGTCTCTCTTATACTAATTCTGTTATTTGCCAGCCTAGCAGAATCCAAAGAAATGATTCCCTTTGTACCCCGAGGGGTTGAAACCATCCCACATTCTTAGCACACACATTCCAGTACAAAGCCATGGCTGCTTTGTTTGTGTCTTGAAATTCTCATGCAAAAATTTCTGTCAGGACTTCTATCCCACTAGGTCTATGCAAAGAGGACCATTCTAGGAAATATAGTTCTCTAAGAGGGCACAACAACACAAGTTCTTCCCAAAAAAGATGTTCAACATTCCATAAATCAAACATTTAAAATGTAGTAATTTCTTTTGTTCAACAGCAATGATCTTCATCCACTTGCTTTTAGTTTTCTACCATCAGGTAATTAACTGGTGCTTATCATTTTTCAAACTGCTTCTTTTATGAAATCACGAACCAAGATATGCCATTGCATGTCTTCCAACTAATATAATACTCACATTTCCATAGCACCTGTTATAATTTTTATCCAAATTATAATTTTTGTAGGATGCCTTTGTGAAATATTCTGCTTACATTATAACTAACTCTTTACAGGTTTAAAATATAATTGTGAGTGATAGGACAGAATTTGCTTGTCTGTATGTCTGTAAACATACATGCATTAATGGCGATGTGTTACCTAAGTGTGTGAGTGAAGAATTGTTCTTAATTATTCCTGCAACTGGCACACAAGATTTCCTTCAAGGGAGTTCAGAGATTGCACTAAAATGAGCATGTTTTGGAATTGTTACTAGATATGATTTAAAAGGACAGAGACTTATTTACCAGCTCCTTGTTGGAAGAATAAAAATGTATATCTTGAATCTTCACACTCAACCAGACCATCTTATTTAGAACAAAGAATAATTTACCCAAGCCATAAACTGAAATAAATGGGAAAAGAACAAGTAAAGAATAATAGTGAGGAGCTAATAGAAATAACAATTGTAGACTACTGAGATTTAAAAAAAAAAGAATAGAGGATTTAGATTCACTCAATGAATTTAAGCTAGTGTTACTTGACTATCCTCTCTACACTAAAGACCTCTCCCAAGTCAAATGTTATAAGATGAAATGCCAATTAATGATCCATCCACCACTACAAATATCCATGGAGTGGTCTGAGAATAAAAGACCACTGAGATCACTGGGGTTTCTCCTAATATGTAAGTGTTTGGAAATAAAATCTAATTAAGGAGTTAATTTTTGTGCTCCAAAAGTTCATATTGGGCCTCCCTCATGGCACAATGGGTTAAGCAACGCACTATGAAGCCAATGCAGCCACTGCAGCCCAAGTTCGATCCCTGTTTCCAACCAGGGAGGTGACCCATATGGTGCAGCAGACCTCTCCTGCCTCTCCTGCTACTCCCCTCAGTGTGTTTCAGTTAACCTGCCTGTCTGTTCTCTGTCTCTGGTGGATCCTCTCACCTCCCACACCTCTGGCCTGTACCCCAGTGCTTGTATGCATAAATAAATAAATAAATAAATCTTAAAAAAAAAAGCTCATGGTGTTCTCTTAGATTTTTTAGATTTCTTTATAATTTCTATATTTATGACTTTTCTCAAAACTCTGCTTATTGTTCTAAAAATAAATGAAAGGTGTTGAGATTTGGCACTACTCTAACCATGCCTGCTGTCAGATAGAGTAGTTATAATAATACATGACTTGTAGGTGCTTGTCAATTTTATTTAAACTAGCTATTTAAGCAACATGTCAAAATTCAAGATTGTCACTATCCTTTTGCAAATTTGAAAGATAATTGTTCAAAATATTTAAGAAGTTAGGCTTTTTATAAGTGATACTATAAAGCTTCCCACTTTTAAACAAGAAAAGAAAATAATTCTCCAATTACTTGTGACAAATGATAAGAGAGCACTTAGAAAAGAAATTTGATTCCCAGAGGTTAGAATGACTTTGCTAAAAATAAGACATACACTGTATCATTTTCTTTCTGGATAAATTTGTTCTCAGACTATCACATTAGGAAAATGTGATAATTTAACTAAACTTTAGAAAACTATTTTTAACAAAGTGGAAAAACATGGGCAGAGATATTATTAAATTTGCTGCAGAAAAACCTGCCTGCGTAAGGTATGCAAAACTATTGATTATTGTTTTATGCCATCCTGGAGAAAAAGTACTTACTGTAGTGCAACAGAATGAAATAGTTATTTAACAAATCAATATTTATTTCAGTGATTTTATAAAGATGTAAAAGATGGTTATTAAACTTGGAGATAAATAATACTCAGCAATAGTACTGATGTAGTATTTGAAATTAAATCATATTTATAATACCCAAAATAAGATAGGTTAAAGAAATAAGGTGAAATATTACAGTGGTTACTAAAAATTTTGCAGTTAGCACTGAAAGAGAGAGAGAGAAACTCTGGATTAAGTATATCAAAAGTGAAAAAGAAAAACAAATCAACAAATGAGGCTCAATACTAGTCCAATTGCAATAAAAAATTCTGAACAGAAGTATGAGAGTCAGAAAATATTTCTCATTTTTCATTCTACCTACTGTCTAAGACCTATCTATAATTTTTCTTTAAACAATTATTTTCCTTTTCCCAAGGAAAACATTTAAGAATATTTTTATTTTATTTTTATTTTTTTTAAGATTTATTTATTAATACATGCAATAGCTGGGGTATAGGGCAGAGTCCATAGTGGTGAGAGGATTCACCAGAGACAGAGTAAGGAGCAGAACAGGCAGACTGACTGAAACACACAGCTGAAGGAAGCAGTGGGTAAGGCAGGAGAGGTCTGCTGCGCCATGTGGGTCCCCTCCCTGGCCGGCAGCAGGGATTGAACTCGTGCTGCAGTAGCTGCATTTTACTTCATAGTGCATTGCTTAACCCACTGAGCCACCAGGGAAGCCCTAAAGAATATTTTTAATGGTCTTCTGTAGGCCTTACCCTCTCATAATAGCTTTTTAATATATAATTTTATTTATATTATTTGTATATCTTTTACATCATTGTTCTTTTTCAAAAATACTTATTTATGCATACAAGAACTGGAATACAGGGCAGAGGTGGGGGGAAGAAGATTCACCAGATAGAGTGTGGAACAGAACAAGCTGATCAACTGATATACACTGCTGAGGGGAGTGGTGGGTGAGGCTGGGTGAAGCAGGGGAGATCTGCTGTGCCATGTGGGTCACCTCCCTGGCTGGGGATGGTCATCTCCCTGGTGGGGCTCAAACTTTTTTTTAACAAATCTTATTTACTTATGCATACAAGAACTGGGATATAAGAGACAGATGGGGGAACAGAATAGGCAGGTCGACAAACTACACTGCTGAGAGGAGCAGCAGGCAAGGCAGGTGACATCTGCCATGCCATGTGTGTCACCTCCCTGGCTTGGGATCAAACTCACACTGCTGTGCTGTGGATGCTTCATGGTACTGTGCATGCTTCATGGTACTGCGTATGCTTCACGGTACTGCGCATGCATCACAGTGCTGCACTCAACCCATTGCGCCACCAGGGAGGCCCCTGGGGGTCGAACTTTGATGTAGTGACTGCAGATAACTTCATAGAGCTGACTTCACCTCTTGCGACACCAGGGAGTCTCCATTATTGTTCATTTTTTAACAATGTTTGCTTTGTTTTCTCTGGTGTAGTCCCTATAAACCTTCCACCACAGTGTGCCCCATCACCACAGTTCTATGTGATCTTCCCATCTTCTCCTTGTTACAGGGCAACCCTAATATAAAATTGGTTTCCCTGACTGGGTCCTCACCCGCAGGCTCAGAAGACTTTTATAACAAGTCCCAACTTCAGGCACACGTGACCAAAGTCATTAAAGGGTTCTATTTTAGAAAAGAAGGGAGATAAAATAGTAATAATACCAAGGGAAAGAGAGGGATACAAATCTGTAAATATCCTACCAGATCTTCTGAACTGGGTCGCAATGGCGCTTTGAGAGCTGGCTCTGAGTCAAGTGAGATGGCTCCAAAGGAAGAGATAGCCCAAGGCTCACCTCTCTGGTTTTATAGCCAGCCTGGCTGCTTAACTCCACCCTCAGGTGCCAGCGATCCACTCTTCGATAATCATATTATCGGATTTGTGGTTCTAGAACACTGGTGGTCTGGAGTGGGGGTTGGAGTCCATAAACCTATCTGTGTAATCCATTCAGGACTACCTTTCCTCCTAACACCCTCACTCTTTCCAATTCCTTTCCTTCTCCCTCCCCTGTAGGAAGTCTCTGGTTTATGGTTATCAATTTTTGTTTTGTTGTGTTTTTTTTTATTGTTGTTATTATTTTTCCCAGATGCATTATTTGGTATATTTTAAAGATAATGTTCAGGAGGATATCTTTGAAGCTACCAGCAAAATTAAATTTGAAAGCATGTTATATGAAAAGAAAAGCCTGTACTCCTATGTTTTTAACTGTTTGACATTTGAATAAGCCTATTAAATGCATCCTCTGAATTTCAGAAGTGGAGTTTAGATATATTCACCTATCGCCTTTACTGAATCATATACATGTGTGAGTGCAGTTCATGTGTGTATTAATTTTTATATTCCAACCAACCAACTGCAGTGCCTTAATTATGTGTCTCTTTTCCATGATCTCCCTGCAAGCCTTATGTGGACAGTTCTTGCTATCTATTCAGCTCAAAAAATAATTAGAGAATGAATGAATACAAATTCTAGTAAAACAAGAGTCAAAGCATAACTTTCTTTAAATTTTCCTAGCTGAACAAACTTGCCTTTGTAACTTATCATTTTCTCTGATAATAATTTTATTCCAATTAGTCCCAGGACATAAGCCACAAGAGCGATTTGGGAGGGGATTTGAATGGGTTTGAGTGCCCCCAAATGATGTCAATGTTACAATATTGGCAGGTTTCAAAAAAGGATTTTTACCATTAAAACTTACTTGGCAGGATAAATAAAGGCTATCAACAAAGTATTGTATTAACTCAGTTGTTTGTTTTGTTAATAAATTTCTGATTTTCACTGGTAATGCCATTGTAAACAGGGGATGGAGTGCAGCTAAATAATAACTTCAGGCAGAAAAGAAAATTTGACTAACAATGTCAAAAAAAAAAGGAAGAGATGAAAATGTGACTAGTAAAATAAAGAATTTGGCCAGAGCAGTAATCATCCTGAAATTAACATAAAATCATGTATTTCGTCATTTTGATCAAATTCCACTTATATTGATGTACAGCATATTTAAGTATAATTTTAGAGTAATATTATATTAAATAGACCTTGAAATAATCCATAGTTAATAAGTATCTATACAGGTTGAAATGGTTTTATATGTTAGCTAATCAACATACAGGTTGAAATGGTTTTATATGTTAGCTAATCAACTAAAAAGCATCACACAACCGGCACTTACTCTATACTTATTTATGTGAGTTTAGGGACTGAATTAATTCTTCTATGTTTCAGTTTTTATATTGTGAAAAACAGTATTTATGATAAAACAGATTAATTTAGTCTTCATTAATTTCATCACATTTCTTTCTAATCCATTATTCCTTTAAATACTCAATTATTGACTTTGCAGATCCACTTCTGTCTGTTTTGAATTTCAATAAGTTAAGCTCTATGCAGTTAGGAACTTTAACCTTTTTCTCCTGCTTTTAGAGCAGTATATTCTGGTTCATTTTTCAAATATTTAATTTTGACATTCAAAATTATATTATTTTTCGGGCCTCCCCTGGTGGCGCAGTGGGTTAAGCAACGCACTACGAAGCAAATCGCAGCCACTGCAGCACGAGTTCGATCCCTGCTGCCGGCCAGG
>JAGFMF010011555.1:1065811-1118350 GCA_019455555.1 Galemys pyrenaicus
CTGTTCTGCTCCCTGCTCTCTGTGGTGAATCCTCTCACCCCCCCACACCTCTGGCCTGTGCCCCAGTGCTTGTATGCATAAATAAAGAAATCTTTAAAAAAAAAAATTATATTATTTTTCTTTTCCTTTTGTTGACATGAGAATATAATGTTACAAATTTCCCTGTACTAAACACAATCTGTATATAACACAGCTTTTTTTTATGGTAGCACCTCTATACATTGTTTTACCCCCCCTTATAACTCCTTCTTTGAGTCATCAATATTTTATGAGTTTTCAGTTCCCAAATAAAAGAATTGCGATCTTTTAGAATTAATTTCTCATTTAATTTAACTGAGCTCAGAGAAATAGTTTGTATAATATGTGTTATCTGAATATTTTGAAACATTATCTATTAACGATTTAATAAACATTTATATATGAATTATTATATGCCAGGAATTGGCCCAAATGACTTGCATATTTTGATAGCTTTAATAATTTTCAGAACTATGAGAATATGACCCACATGGATTTCACATTTTATAGCATAGAATACTAAAAGTGAGATGAAATTTTGGCGATGAGTGGTTTTAAAATAACACATAACAGTTCAAGGCTGAATTCTAATAGGGTTCCTTAGCCCTTCCACTGTTTATAAAAATTATAAAACTCTGCAGTGTCATCTTGTATAAAGATGGAACAGAAATATATGTAAAACAGGTATCTCATGCTGCGAAAATATCCATCTTGACTATGCTAATTTTCCTCATCACTAAGAATGGACGAGCACATCATAAATCAAAATCAGCATCTCATGTGGAAGGGAACATACTCCAGTAAAATTGATATGGAACTGAACACTTTGCTATAAAGAAAGCAGCAAAAGCAATGCTAAAACCTTGAGATTGAAAAAAAATAAACACAAAATAATATAAAACAACAAAAGAATTAAAGGCCAATAATAACATTATTTTTAATATTCACATACTATTGCAAATATCTTTTCCTCCAACACGTGGATCCTGCTGCTGCCACCTGTTAGCTGAACTCTACCTGAGCCAAAGGCAAGTTTATTTATTTATTTTTTATGTGCCTGTATTTTATTTATTTATTGTTACATAGTGTTTTAATGTATATTTTGCATTATTTTTCATTTTTGTACAGTGTATATTTCTCATCCCTGTGAAATCCCCGTTACAGATTCACCCGTGCACGATCACCATAGTCCCTTGTGCTCTTCCCAGCCATTTTGTTCCTTCTCCCTCTTTCCTCTCTTTGGAAATGTATCAGATTTATAGTTGTCTGTTGAGTTTGATTTTTTACTTATTGTAATTGATTTTTCCCCTGAGTCCCTTGTTTGATCCCTCTATATTCTTCCTATAAGTGATACCACCCGGTATTTTTCCTTTACTTTCAGGCTTATTTCACTCAGCATAATCCCTTCTAGCTCCATCCATGTGGCTGCAATTTTCATGGGTTTATGTTTTTTGAATGCTGCGTAATATTTCATGGTGTATAAGGCAAGTTTACAAAGAAGAGCTTCACGGGATTCAGGGCAGGGAGGAGGAGAGTGCTGGCACGTGAGTACACGGAGAATGGAAGCACACAGAGAAAGACCACATTTTGTTATTCGTTTGTCATGGAGTTTGATTCTAGAACATTAGTGTATCGCACTGGAGAGTGAGCAGTGGATAGTCACCAAATGAAGTTATGAATAAGGAAATAAGGGAATAAAACAGTTCTAATCCCAGTAACAGTTTAACAAGAAGTGTCATATTGGAAATTTGAATAAACTTTCTTATTTTTAATTAAATATTTTGTTTCCTTATACTTAACTTGAAGGTATATATTTGCTATATATACCTCAAATGGAATAAATGGAGTAAAATAAATTCTAATACTACATATACTTTAATTTGAAATAGTCTAAATGTTCTATATTGACTATAAAATATAGTAGATTTTATACATATACATTAATATACACTAATATATAATATATAATGAATCATTATTTTGAGTCTAGCAATTAAATATCTAAATATCTAACAGTATTTATTCTTTTGGGTATTTTTGCAATTTATGAATATTAGCTAATTAAAATTAGCTAATTCTAATACAAGGCTAATTAAAAAATATTAGGTATTTATACCCAGTTACTGTCCTAAATATTATATAGGGACATTTTCTGAAACTAATTGTAAGTCTATGAGAAATATTAGAATTACAGTTTTTAAAGTGGAAGACAGAGTTTTGCATATTTCAGGTATTTGTCCGAGGATATACAGTTGGAAAATGGGATAGTTAAAAATGTACCCTGTGATTCTGTGACATATGGCCATTTTTTTAAGATTTATTTTATTTATGCATTCAAAAACCAGGATGTGCGGAGATGGGGTGGGTGAGAGGATTCACCAGAGACAGAGTGGGGAGCAGAACAGGTAGATAGACTGAAATACACTGCTGAGGGGAGCAGCGGGAGAGGCAGGTGAGGTCTGCTGTACTATATTGGTCACCTCCTTGACCCAGATGGAATTCAGTGACTGATGATAGCTTCATAGTGCTGAGACTTAACCCCTTGCACCACCAGGGATGCCCTACTTACAAATAATATTTTTCTAACATGTTTATTGAAGTTATACTGCATTTTAACATTATATCAGTTGTGTTGTGCATCATTACAAATCAACATCTGTATGTAGCAAACTAAGTCACCATTAAAGCCCAGTTCTATCTTTCAATGTACAATTTAACTTTTATTTGATTTACCCACCCCCCTCCCTTTGCTTTTTATAAAAAATAATTTGATATTATAGGTTAAATGTATTTGTTTTCCACTGAGTTAATTAACTTATTTTTTCTATATACCACATAGTATTGAAATTATACAGTTTTAGTTTATTTCCACCTGACTAATACTACTAGGGATGATCATTTATTTGTTTTTCCATGTAGTTTCAAATGGCAAGAGTTCACATTTTTTTTGATCACTGAATAGTATTTCATTATGTATATATACTGCATTTTTCTATCCCATTGTCCCTGCAGACAGGTGTTTCCAATGCTGCATTGGCTATGGGGTACACATACTTTCAAATTGAGTTTTCTTTCTATTCTTTGGGGCAATACTTAGAAATGGATAACTGAATTGTATAGAATTTATATTTTTTGAGGAATATTTTCCATTATGGCTACACTGATTTATATAACCAAATGATCAATTTTCTTTATCCTTAGAGGCTTTTTCCTTGAGTTAATTAATATGATAATTTAATTGAAGTAACAATGCAGTCTAACATACTTTCAGATGTGCATCATTTAAAGTGACTATCCATGTATACTACATTAAGGTCACTACTGAAAGTAATTGTATTTTTCATGATATGACTGTACCATCTTCCTGATTTACCTACAGTCCCTTCTATCAACCACTAATGACCAGTATTTTTATCTCAGTGTTACTCTACCAAAAACACAACAAAGGGAAATATATTGTTTTGCAGCTCACAACCTCTTCATCTTATTTTTTTGAATCACGATCACATTAAGAATAAATATAAAAACATGGGCCTCCCTGGTGGCGCAGTGGGTTAAGCAACACACTATGAAGCAGACCACAGCCACCTTAGCACGAGTTCGATCCCTGCTGCCGGCCAGGGAGGGGACCCACATGGCGCAGCAGACCTCTCCTGCTGTGCCCGCTGCTCCCCTCAGCAGTGTACGTCTGTTGATCTGCCTGTTCTGCAACCCGCTCTGTCTGTGGTGAATCCTCTCACCCCCATACCTCTGGTCTGTACCCCAGTGCTTGTATGCATAAATAAATAAATCTTTAAAACAAAAAGAATAAATATAAAAACAGCACAAATATCAGTAAAAAAAGAATACCTCTCAATTGTTTAACAGTTAAGTTCCTTGAAGGCAGGCATATTTTTATTGTACATAGAATCTTTATTTAATTTGTAACATGGATGATTTATTTATCAAACAGAACCTATACTAGAGTTGCCTTCAGAATATAGCTGTTCTGAGTAAAAGAACAATAAAAGAAAGTATATAACAGTAAAAGAAAATGTATATATATAGAGAGAGAGGTAGTAGCTTGAAATGTCCACTGTTTAGTAGATGGTGACCACAGAGACCAAAGCATTGTATTATTTTGTTCAATTTGTTATACACTCTGTTGCCTCCAGTGTCATTTAATTTTAACTTTAGCAAAATATTGTTCCAGGCACTATCAACAATGGTTGCATATAAATCTTTACTATCACTCTGTCCCAATTAACTGGGGAGCTTTGCTTTATTTTTTAAGAAATAAATGGTGCATTTATTTCCAGGATATAATACTTTTTTTTAATCAAAACCAGATGTTTCATTTTATATCTATGACCTAGTTCCATCATCTTCAGAAGGCACTCCTCAAAACTGATTGATCTTTTCTGAAATGATTTCATATAATTACCTTTTATATCATGAGTATACAGTTATTTCATCTATACAAGTTATTTTAAACTACATAAAGTGCTTTTAAAAGTATAGTGTACTGGGGCCTCCCTGGATGCACAAGGGATTAAACACCTCACTGTGAAGCATCTGTAGCCACTGCAGTACGAGTTTGATCCCCAGCCAGGGAGGTGACCCACATAGCGCAGCAGACTCCTGTTGCCTCACCCGCTGCTCCCCTCTGCAGTGTACTTCAGTCGATCTGCCTGTTCTGTCCCCCACTCTGTTTCTGGTGAATACTCACACTCCCCACACCTCTAGCCTGTACCCCAGTTCTAGTATACATAAATAAATACATTTTTTTTAAAGTGTAGTGTATTATTCTGCTATAAGCTACAGAGGTTATTTAACATTTTCCCACTACTATGTTCCCCTATGGGTTTTTATGTAAGTGATTCCACCTGCATGTGAAATGGATTGAGAAGGGTGCAGAAAGTCATTGACCTTTCCTTTTATTTCGAGGGTTTAGCATAAATATTTATTTACAGGATACTGTCTTTTTAATAAGGTATTCAATTATTAGCCAATAGCCATTTTTAATCAGTTAAAGATTATAAAATGACAAAGTAAAAAAAAATGGCAGGCAACTATAAATCAGAGACATTCTGTGAGGTAGGGGGAAGGAAAGGGATTAGGAAAGGGGAGGGGTGAGCACAGGGGGTTATGGTGATGGTGCATGGGTGAAATGGTGGCGGGAATTCTATGGGGACTACACCTGAAAGGATAAAGCAAACATTGTACAAAAATGAACAATGATGTAAATGTATATATGTATATATAGAGAGATATATATTTTAAAGAAAGAAGGAAAAAAAAAAAGAGACAAGGCCTATTGCCGAGTATCTATTCTGAAAGATTACATTCAGATGGCCGCAGTTTTGTAGGGTCATTCCCATTTTCCTCTCCAACTCCATGCATCCTATCTAAGCAGTGACTGACTGCCGGGTCCTTATCCTCTACCTTTGTCTGCTTACCTCAAGTTTTACCTGTCTGCGCTTTACATTAGTCCCATTTCTTCATGCCCCAGAATATTACAGTAAAATTTGACTGCCTATAATCTTTCTTCTACGTCCTGAATTTAATCTACATTTTTCCCAATACCCGCATTTTTTCTTTTCCTCTCAAAATCTTCACTGAATCTTTAGATCCAAGTAGAATGTTGAACACATCAACCTTGAATTCATAGCCCTAGAAAAATAGCATATTTTGGTCTTACCTTCTGCATTCTCTTATTTTGAGTATGTTATACTTTGTCGTAACTATTCTACTTTATACATAAAATTCATTGTATTTTTTCATTGCTATTCCTGATCACACCATTACCTTTTAATGTGAAACTGATTTTTCCCCACACTTTTCCTCTTTAAGTTCTATCCTACCCTTCAAGCTCTAGCTAGTTTAAGGCTTCTTATTCTAAATACCCATTTTAAACACTTTAGACAAAAGTGTTATTGTTTCTACTGTAAATGCCTATGCAATTCAAAATTTGTCTACATTTATGAATGTATTACCCACTGGCCCATAGAGCTGTGGATGTTTAAATTCCTGGATTGATTTTAGAGACCTAGTCATATAACCCTGGTTCTTAGACAGCTTCCTGATATTGAATATATATTTGATGAATGAAGATGCTATTTGCCTAACAAAAAGTGGGAAATAATAGGAAAATTATTCACAAGACGTTGATTCATGCCCCATAAACTCAAGTACCACAAATGCTTGGTTTTCTTCTAAGAAGGAGCCTCATTCCTTATTTCATTCTATGCTTCAGTGATATTCTAGTTTGGCATTTATTGAGCATTGAAATTGCTCCAGACACTGCGCACAACACACAGGCCTGGATTCATTCAACGTGTCTCAAAGTATTCAAATGAAAAATGGGCCAAATAGATATAATTGACTGAGATCAAAGTTATATCTAAATTACCCACCCCTTTCATTCTCTTATTTTTCTCTAGGTTTGATCATTTCTCACATTTGAACAATTTCTATGCATCAAAATAGTTTCACTAAAACTTTTGACTTTCCTGCTTATATTTACCAAATTTCATATGTATAAAATACTTTCACTGATTCCACCCTCTATTTTTAAAACATTAAATAATTTTTCAGTAACTATATATGGCATTGTAAATGGCTTGTCAAATTGTATGTCATTACCAGTCCATATAATTTTCAACCATGCATGTTTTTCTCAAGTACTTTGCGAATATTATTACTACTCAAACCTATAAGCAAACCCAGGATTGTCACCTCCATATACCAATACCCCATGGTCTACCCAACTACTAACTTCTATATACTCAACTCTTCTTTTGTTTTCTCATGTACACTTATTGCCTAAAGTGACTCAAATCTATCCCATCTTAGAGAAACAAATCAAACTGAGAAAGCAAAAAAAATAAAGTTCCTGGAACATCTGGTCCTTCTGGCTTCCAAGGTTGTTTTTTTTTTTCCCATCATAGGCATGTTCAGTTAAGGATCTGTGGTACAAGTGACAAAAATCCTACATCAAAAAGTCTTAAACAAACTAACAAAAAATCCATGCACTCCTATTTCAGCATTGGTATAAAAGTTCACTGCTCTAGCTTCTTTTCCACAAATTTTCACATAACAGCAACTACTTATAAGGCCTACATAGTTCATGTATTTAAACACCATGAATTTGGGAAAGACAATGTGTAATTGTCAATATATATCCATGCACAAATAAATAACACAAATTGGACTTGGATGGTCATTTTCCCATTCTTGAATCAGTTGTTTAGCTCCATGTATGGGAAATTCTTACAGACTTAATGGCTGTAGATAAATCCTGGAACTAGACAGAAAAAAAAAGAAAATGCTGAGAATGTAAGAGACAAGTTCCATTAAGAAAAAGCACTATAGTCTATATGCTATAGATTAAAGAAGTATTGAGGCAAAGAACAAATGCATAATTGTTCTTGACTTTGTTGGTTCTATTGTTCCCTTTCCCTCTCACTTGTACCTAACATGTAAATGCTTTCTTTGGTTTTTAATCTCAGTGACAACTTGAAATTTCTCAAGTGCACTGGTGAGATGGTGATGGGGAATACATGGGGATTACAATTAATGGCAAGTATATGTGAACTTTAAAATATTTTAATAAAAAAAAAAAGAAAAAAAAACAAAAAACAAAAAAAAAACAAAAAACAAAAAAAAATTCTCAAAATCCACATTTGACTAATGACCATTTGTTTTTAAAATTTACTTAGCAAATGTTCAGAACATTCTGTCCCCCAATATTAATATACTGTTAATAGGTACTTTAAGCACATTCTTAATAAAGTGGACAAGGGTCTATATCGTAATGGGGCTGATGTCTGAGTGGAGGAGATAAAAACCAATGCTAAACATTTTAAATTTAAGAAATCATGAAGTATGTAGGATTGTAATAATAAACCTCACTGAGAAAAAGACATTTGAACAAGGAATTGGATGAGGTGAGTGCATTTGCCATATGGTTTATGTGGAAGTATAGGACTCCAGGTAAAGAAAAGAGTTAGAACCAAGGACCCAGGGAATGAAATGTATAGATAGGAAACAAAGAGCAGAGATGCTATTGTACTTAGAGTGAAGTTGCTTCAACAGTTTGTAGAAGATTGTGTCAAAATTCAGGTCCAGGGGAAGGACATTCAAGGGACTGTGGTGGACGGTTATTGGCATTTTGGTTACTCGTATTTGTTAACATACATTTGAAAAGATGTGAACCTTAACTCCTAAAGCACATACAGTGTTGAAAATACATGTTCCATGAAAAAGAAAGACAGGGGCAGGGATAAGCAGGATGGAAGGTCATTAGAAGGACTAAGTATTTTACTCAGTTTTATGAACCGGCATTTGAATACTCACTTAAAATTTAAGCTTTACTTCCCCAATTATTTACCAAAAAATGGTTTTGCTCATTTCAATATGCTGGTCACCCAAGCAGGTATTAATCCAAAGGTGCATAATAGCCCCATGCACATTCTTAAATACATTCATCTATCTATGCTCATGATCCTTTTGCAGCCCCTTTGCTGCTAAAACTGCTACCCAGCTTTTGCATCTCAATTTAAAGAGTTATGAAAATATTTTCAAAATAATCTAATTTCCAGGAAGAGAAAGAAAATAGCAGGAGACTAGATTTTTGTGCCAGGAAAAGTCAATTAAGAATACAAAATAAAAGCATTCATAGAAAGGAAATATAATGTAATTTTATGGAAAACTTATACCTTAAGACACAGTTTAGCATACTGAGTGAGACATTTGGAAGGGATTATGAGTATTCAGAAATTTGGGAATGATGATAATTTTAGATTTGCATTTTGCATAGTGAACTGAATGAAAATTAAGACATACTGTTATTCAAAAAAACACTGTCTAATGTAATGCTACTAGAAAATGTCATGGAAAACCACCTATACCCTCCAGTCTAAAATTGCAAATTTTATAAAATTATACTCATGTTGCAAGGCAATAAAACACCCTGAAGTATTATTGTGCTGCTTATTTTATCTTCTCTAATCAGATAGCCTTTTAAAATTTTCTTGCTTTGAATATTTTTCAAATGTTATAATTTCTTTGTGCTCCCTTGGCAAGTTTTGCAAACTATAAAGCACATAGTGAAGAGAGGTCAAAAAACAGCTTGTTGTCTATAGCATGCTAACTAAATAGTATCCTCATTAATTAAAATCATTCTTAAGCCATTAGTGGGGCCTGCTTTTAACATCTCCAATGAATTAAGAGCAGCGGATAGTAACTTCTATTGATAATTTATTAGTAAAGCTTTTTAAATATCTGGATATAATAATACCCCTTGTTAAATACACCCACCTTAATAAAAAATAATATTTTCATGGATATATAAGATTTAATAAATGAAAGTGCATCACAGTCACTTTAATTTTTAACTACATCAAATTATCTTATTAATATTTGCATTAAAAAGTGTTACTATTTAAAAGACAGACTTTGTTATGCATTAAATATGTGTCATAAATACATGAAAAAACATATTTCAAAGTACTTCTTAAGGGGACTGTTTGAGAAAAAACCTTGATAGAATTACATTTACGAAGTTTTTCATGATGATAGAATTTGATGTCATATTTCAAAATGTGTGAATATATTGTCAAAACATTAATGAGGTAGTTTACAACGTGTAATTAACACTAAGTACAAATACGAGTAAAGGAAATGATTCAACATTTATGTCTACCTAGCACACTCAAATTGTTGAAATAAATCACTTACTGGATTTCACATGTGATATCATGTATTTAAACAACCATATTTGTGTGAGGGAAATGAATGAATGCTTCTGTGGATTTTAATAAAAACTATGAAATTTGACAACATAGATTATAATAAGAAAAAAGTGACGGGGATTTTAAAATGACATCATTTTTGATAGCTGAGAAGTCTATAAATATAAGAACTCTTAAATACATATATTGAAAATGAAAGTGTAGCTCTACTCTGCAACTATTTAAATGTATTCTGATTGAAAATTCTTATCATAATTATCTATATAAAAATAGAAGTATTTATGACCAATCAAAATTTTTGTTTTCATTAATTGTATATATAAAACATAAAATTCAAAGTGCATGTGTCCCTGTATGAATTTCCGGGGACAGAACATAAACTTTTTTCTGAATTATTACATTTATAAATTTACTTTTGAGTTCACTTTTGACTAGATCTTAAAAATAAGAAGATTTAAAAACCAAATATTTATTTTAAGTCATATTAAGTTATGTAACTTATTTTTTAAGATTTATTTATGCATGCATACAAGAGCTGGGGTACAGGCCAGAGTCGTGGGAGGTGAGAGGATTCACCAGAGTGGTGAGCAGAACAGGCAGACTGACTGAAACATACTGCTGAGGGGAGCAGCAGGCAAGGCTGGAGAGGTCGCCATGTGGGTCCCCTCCCTGGTCAGCGGCAGGGATTGAACTCATGATACAGTGGCTGCAGCTTGCTTTTTAGTGCTTTAGTGCATTGCTTAACCCACTGCGTCACCAGGGAGGCCCCAAGTTATGTATCATTTTTCCTAAAATATCTCAGCTATGCTACCAATTGTCTTTGTATTTAGTTTTGCTATTATAAAAAAAAGCAAAAAGCTAATGTTTCTCTGACTTCTTTCTTTTATAACCATGTGGTATAGATGATAAGCTATTTGTTGATTTCTGTTTAAAAATAAGTAGTTTGATAGAATTATATATTTCTATTGGCATTATAGTCAGTTTTCCCAAAGTATGAATTATCCTTAACCAATTATATTGTTTCAACAGTATTTTAAAATTTCAACTAATTTTCTTATATTTTGTGATAGCACATTTCTATTGATTGTAAACATTTTCTTCAAAATAATTATATAGATGTATATTTCCTATATAATATGCATATATCCTCATGCATGTATGTAATATGTACATACCTTATAGTATACTTCTATATGCATATATTTTCTATGCAACATATGTATTACATGAATTACAAATGCGTATGACTGGATATGTCTATATATGTAATATATACTTATATTTTTACAAATACTTTTTCCTATATTTTAAGTTTAAAAGTATCTTTTAATTACTGCTATATATGTTAATTTACTGTTGCATTTAAATTTTTCCATATTTCCATATTTAGTGTTTATAAGTCTTTGTGGTTAATAACTATTTTTCTCTTTGTAGTTGACATAATTTTTTCATTTTTTTTGAAGAGCTATTTATGTATACAAGAATTGCGGTACAGACCAGAGGTAGGGGAGATGAGAGGACTCACCAGAGACAGAGTGAGGAACAGAACAGGAAGACTGACTGAAATACACAGCAGAAGGGAGCCGCTGGCGAGGCAGGAGAGGTCTGCTGTGATCTGCTGGTCCCCTCCCTGGCTAGGGATTGAACTCATACTGCAGTGGCTGCAGATAGCTTCATAGTGCTGTAACTTAACCCCTTGCACCACCAGGGAGGCCTTCAAATATTTCATGTTTCTAACCACCTCGTACAGAATTTTTCTGATTTCTATCATATGCTATTTTTCACTACTCTTGGTTTATTTTTGATCATTTAAATTATTAAGTTGCAGTGTGTTATCTTTGGTGGGACGTTCCTTTCTGGTTAGCTTCTGTGCTTCTTGGCATGGTTTTCTACTTTTCTTTTCTTTTTCTGTGAAATAACTAAATGAATTCAACCAGGATTTTTTTATTTAAAGTACAATAAGTCTTCTGTATACTTTTAGGGTAAAGTTATTAGCCTTCTCAAGATAGCTTTTGTAGTAACAAAAATGCTAGGGATTTTTTTGTCTTTATGTATTCATAAATATGCTCTTATTTATATGTATATATTTACTTATATACATACTACATGCATACAATGTACACAGATATGTGTGATTGATTATGTTAGGTCACCATGTCAATCAGATAATCTAAGGAACAGTATATTGCTTTTGTTCCTTATATTGTATATTTATATTAAGTTCTCATTAATTCACTAACATTATCAGATTTTCTTTTTCTGTTTTTCTTTTAGTTCCACAAGACAGGAAACAGTGCATATTTTAGTAGAGGTTGGTTGATTGTGAAATAGTTCCTAGAGACCAGAATTTGATTTCTGATGTGGGCAATTCAATGAATCATTTATTATATCATGCACAGGTGCTCATTAGGAAAGCATCATACTCTAGTGGAAAGAACAGCTATTCTCTCAAGATCATTCAAGTGCAAAATTGCATTAGGGACAATGATAAGGGATTAAGTGACCATAAGTGCTGTCTTTATGCCTTATGTTATAAGTCATAGAAAAGACCCTTATAGCCCCCATGCTCCCGGTAATAATATATAGTCTTTTCAACACTGATCCTAGATGCTCAAAAGAGAATATTACATAGCCAGGCAGACTCACTTTGAGCTCTCAATATAT
Organism: Galemys pyrenaicus; assembly: GCA_019455555.1. Classification (NCBI taxonomy): domain Eukaryota; kingdom Metazoa; phylum Chordata; class Mammalia; order Eulipotyphla; family Talpidae; genus Galemys; species Galemys pyrenaicus. Next base: position 1,078,228 of record JAGFMF010011555.1, read on the forward strand.
CCCACATTTCTATGTTTCTACTCATTTTCTTCAAATTTCCTAAGTTATTATTTCAAAATTTCTCATGTCTAAAATTTCTTAACCTCTAGCTCTATCTTTGCTGTTAGTATGTGACCTCCTACTTCATAGAGGAAATGAAAATCCATGAGCCAGTAACATTAATTCCCAAATCTTTACATCTATACCTTGCTTCTTAGAGGTTGACATCTTTGTTTATTGACAAAATAACATATCTTTTATCATTTGACAGTACTTGTTTTCCTTTACTGAGAACAATTTCTTACAAGGTTTTGTGTTTAAACATACCTTCTCTCTTATCTTTTGCTTATTATAAAATGTATTGCAATCAGGGCACAATGCTACTAATCCACTGTAGGAATTATCTTTATTTTTTAATATTTATTTATTTATTCATATAAATACTGGGATACAGGCCAAGGTGTGTGGGGGATGAGAGGATCCATCAGAAACAGAGTGGGGAGTAGAACAGACAGATTAAAGATACATTGCTGAGGGGAGCAGCAGGCGAGTCAGGAGAGGTCCGCTACACCATGTGGGTCACCTCCCCAGTCGTGCAGCAGTGGCTATGATTTGCCTCATAGTGCATTGCTTAACCCATTGCACTATCAGGGAGGTCCCTAAAATAATTCTCTTTAAAGTTACAAATGGCAAATGCTCAAAAGTAGATGACTGGATCAAGAAGATGTGGTACATATACATAATGGAATACTATTCAGCAATCAAAAATGATAAACTAGGGCCATTTATAGAAACATGGATGGAACTAGAAGGAATTATACTCAGTGAAACAAGTAAGAAGTCAAGAGAAAAATATCGGATGGCTTCACTATTAGGAAGAATATGAAAGAGCAACAACTACAACAATAACAACAACAACAAAATAAGAATATGCTCAAGGAAATAGACAATTATTACCAAAAGCAAACAAAAAACTCAACAAGACCAAAAGGTCAAAGAAAAACCAAAGGGACCATGGGGGGGAGGAGAAGGAGGGAAGGGCAAAGACAGGGATGAGGGCAGAAAGAGCACAAGGGACTGAGGTGATGGTGCATGGGTAGAATGGTGGTAGGAACTCCCTGAGGAATACAAATGATGTCAAATATAATTAATTAAATAAAAAATAATAACAGAAAAATAAAGTTACAAATGATTCTGTACTATAAAATGGAATATGAACATTCAGATCTTCCTTTTTGCTGCTTGACTCTTGTAAATGCTTAATATATCTGACAACTCTATTTTCTTTAAAATATGATCCTAAAACCAAAGGGACCATGGAGGGGGGAGGGGAAGGGAGAAGGGCAAAGATGGGGAAGAGGCCAGAGGGTGCACAAGGGACTGAGGTGATGGTGCACGGGTGAAATGGTGGTGGGTACCCCCTGGGGACTACAAATGATGTCAAATAAAACTAATAAAGAAAAAAAATCTGATCCTAGTTTTCTTCTATGACACTCCTTTTCCTTTCCCTTTCCCTTTTTATCTTTTTTTTTTTTTTGCTTTTATGTACTCTTATTTTTTGTATGTTTTTGTATATTCTTGGAACATTCAAAAAGAGTTAAAAGTGTAGGCTTCTTATGACATTAATGCTAAAAAATTAGGGGACATTTATAAGACAATCTTCAAACTTTATTTTTTAAAAGATTTATTTATACACATAAGAACTGGGGTACAGGTCAGAGGTGTTAGGGGTGAGAGGATTCACCAGAGACAGATTGGGGAACAGAACAGACAGAGCGACTGAAGCACACTGATGGGAGCGGGGGTTAGACAGCAGGTGAGACAGGAGAGGTCTGCTGTGCCATGTGGGTCACCTCGCTGGCCAGGTATTGAACTCTTGGTACAGTAGCTGCAGATGCTTCATAGTTCAGTGTTAATACCTTTTGTTGCCAGGGAGATCCCTGTCTTCAAACTTTAAATGAAAAGATGATTTGCAATTTCATAAGTGAAAATAACCAAAACAGATCATAACTGGTTATACTCAAAATTAAGTCAGAGGAGAACTGACTAATCTTTTGCCTTGTGCTGTGGGGACAAATCCTTATGGACATCTCCTGCCTGTGTTCTGTTATCCATAGTTTTGTAGATGAGTTCATAGCTACCACTGTCTTTATAGCTAGAGAACAAAACCTGGTGAATCATGATTTTGCGATGTGTCACACAAGTCTCACCACTCTAGAATTTGAACAATAATTTATGAACTTTCCTATCAATGGATAGTTAAGGAATGGTATTCTGTGACTTTTCTTTTGCAGCTTACTTGACTATAGCTGTATTGCAATAGATTTTCTTATACTGAGAAGAAATACCCACCAACATATTAAAAACATCATAATAATGTTTTTATTTCATGGAAAACACACTTGAGTCACTCTCCCTGCCACCATATCTAGTGTTATGAGACTCCAAATATACTCTGCATGGTATAATATTGAATCATACAGATGATGTAACCACCTCTGTTTCTTGGGAAATCATTTTAGGGATTAAAAAAAAAAAAGCCTTTGGGGCCTCCCTGGTGGCACAGCGGGTTAAGCAATGCACTGTGAATCAAACCGCAGCCACTGCAGCAAGTGTTCGATCCCTGCTGACAGCCAGGGAGGGGACCCACATGGCGCAGCAGACCTCTCCTGCCTCCTCCGCTGCTGCCCTCGGCAGTGTGTTTCGGTCAGTCTGCCTGTTCTGCTCCCCGCTCTGTTTCTGGTGAATCCTCTCACCTCCCTGGACTCTGGCCTGTACCCCAGCTCTTGTATGCATAAATAAATAAATCTTTAAAAAAAAAACCATTGAAGAAATTATCAAGAACATGTAGATCTAATAGGAGAGCCAATAAAATTTTCAGGCATATGTACTCATGAAGTAAAAATATATTGATAATTTTCTGATATGACTTGCATTTCATCCCATGAATAGTCTATGTTTTAATGAAAAGGACCATATTTATGGCAGTCAAGACTGCAATTGAAGATGCACTTTACACAATCTCAGTAGCTTTCTTAATTTTGCATAGGTTGCTTTATGCAACAAAATCTTTCTTCATTTATTCACCAATCTTTATATTCTAATCTATTTGAATATTTTAACATGTATACTGAAAATATTACTTAAAATTTTAGTACTTTTAGAATTAAGAATCAAATATTATCCACAAAAAGAAAAAAATGATGTAAGCTTTAAAGATCATTTTAAATATCTTGGCATTTTGTTCATGATAATGAAGGTATTAACATAAAATCAGTTATGTGTCTTTTGGGCTTAGTAGACAGAATTTTTTTTTTTAACCAAAGAAATCAACCCTCTTCTTAGAATGTATTATGTGTCTTTGGGTTTCAGAAAAGGATGTTTCTCAGTGTAAGGTATGTTTACATTTTTAATATATAAATGTTATGGTACTAAATTATTTAATAATAGCATTGAGGTGACTGCTTTTCCACAGACCATCCTCTCTATACAAGCATAGAAGGAAGGTACTGAAATCTTAGAATTTTTCTGGAAGTTGACTTTTGAGTTTGAAAAATTACCTTTTCTCATATTTGAAAACATTGTATTTCTCAAATTTAATTATAAATGCATCTTTTAAAAATATTTGTTTATTTATGCATATAAGAACTGAGGTACAGGCCAGAGGTGCAGGGAGTGAGCAAATTCACCAGAGACAGAGTGGGGAACAGGCACTTGACAGAGATACACTGCTGAGGGGAGCAGTGGGCAACATAAGAGAGGTCTTCAGTGCCACGTGGGTCACCTCCCTGGCTGTGGATCAATCTTGTGCTGTAGTGGCTGCAGATAACTTTTATGGTGCTATGACTTAACCCCTTGTGCCACCAGGGAGGCCCTATAAATGTATCTTTTTATGGCTTCTGATGATACTATTAATCTAAATGGCAATTATTTTTCTAGATCTTAAACTTCTTTTTCAAGTAGATCTCCCCTGTGACTTCTGAAGAACATTATTGTTGGCATTCAAAATTTAGTGATCTATATATAACTAGCTGTGATCTTATTATTTTTAAAGAAATTAAGCAGGATGCCCAAATCTTTGTTTTTAATTCATGTATTGATAGGGGAGGAAATAAGTACAGCTAACATTATATCAATAGGAGAATAACAAATCTTTCCTGAAAAGGTGCTACCAACTCAGTGTAGGATGACAAGTTTCAATATGGAAATTTTTAATTTTTTGTAGGAATTTTTATTTAAAATTTTTATATTTTAAAAATGCCACTGCCACAGAAACACACAGTTTCATAAATGTTACGGTTCAAGTCAGAGTACATTGAAAGAGAAACACAAAGAGAAAGAGAAGATATAAATGAAGTAATAACATTAAGGGGGCCAGTGGTATTTGTTTCTGGTTGGTCTCCCCTGAAGACTCCCATTAAGGAAGTGATTTTTATGTGGACTCCGTGTCCCTCATATAGAACAGTGCTCAGCACATAGTAGGTGCCCAGTAAATATGAGTTGAATGAATGACTACTGAAAATTAAGACAGTCACACTCAAATTTCTGAATTTGGAGAAATCCTGAATTAATCTATATAAAACTCTCAGCAAAGCCTGGCAGATAGCAAAAAAAATTGAATATTCAGGCATATGCGAATTACTATAACTGTTATTATTTAGAGGTGCAACAAATAGGCAGGCCACATGTTGACCTGCAGAGAGATAAAATTGGTAGGGGCCTGGGAGGGGGCTGAAAAGGGCATCTGCACCTACATGAGCTGCTTGACCTGTAACCTGTGTGATTCGAGTTAACATCCCAGTCCAGGAGGCACTGGGGGAGTGATGGATGCCATTTCTGACAGACTGAGCACGACAGAAGGAATAAAGTGCTCTAAATCCAGATGCCAAAGCCTCCCTCGTGGCGCAAGGGGTTGAGTGCTGCACTGTGAGGCTTCTGCAGCTGCTGCAATTTGAATTTGATCCCTGGCCAGGGAGGGGACCACATGGCACAGCAGACCTCCCCTTCCTCTTAGCTGCGCCCCTCAGCAGTGTGTTTCAGTCGCTCTGCCTGTTCTGCTCCCCACTATCTCTGGCGAATCCTCTCACCCCCTGAACCTCTGACCTGAACCCCAGCTTGTGTGTGCTTAAATAAATAAATAGATAGATAGATAAATAAATAAATAAATTGGCATGCCACAGGAGTGGTGTGGTGCCAATAGGAGCACAGAGCAAGTTCCAGATGATTGCGAGCAGACGGGTCAAGTAGGAGTCTTGGAGCCCTCAGTGTCTTTTTCAGGCTTTTATTGATATATCATAGGCAAAAAGTACACAGCAGGCAGGGGTTCCAGGGGACCAGGAGAATGCTAGGCTTCCTAGCCCCCTGTCTTGCAACCATCCCAGACCGTGTAGGAGGTTCATCATCAGTTCAGTTTTTTTCTTCGCTGCCGTCACGCTATCCCTCACACTCCACTGCACCACATCACACCGGCGTCCCCAAGACGCTAGCTTTATATACTGCGTGCATCAGCCCAGGTGCATCTACTTGCGCATGCCCACCCTGGAATGCTCGCAGCACCGCAGGTGTCCATCATCACAGTGGTGGGAGGGTGGAAAGACCTGATTTCTCTAACCCTACACCCCCAGCGCATCTTCGCTCTCGGCTGTGATTGTTGCTGCTTCTTCTGCCTTTCTTTCTCCCTTTTCTGCCTTTTTTCATCCCTGCTCTTCTCTCTTCTGCTGGTATCAGTGTGACGCCGCCCTTCTACGCCTGTGTCTAAGCCCAGGTGCACCCACTTGCACATGCCCACTTAGGCACGCATGCAGAACTGGAGATGTCCATCATCACACCAATGGTGGGAGGCCTGATAACTTTTCCATTTACCCTACAAGGGAGAGCTGCCAGGGAGACCGAGCACCATAAAACTCCCAGAAGTTGTCACCTGCCTGGAGTGAAGGCCCATTCGCTGATAATTAACTGTCTTGGTTTAACTCTCTAAGAGACAGCCAGTTGGAAATGAGGCATTAGAACAGCTTCTTTAGAGCATGATGCCCACTGTTCCCGGATAAGCAGGATGAGCTAATAGAAGTGCACAATAAAGATTCAATTCTTGTCCGTTGCTGTTTTTGGCTTCCTTGGCATGTGGCAGGCAACAGACCCAGAATTTCCCGGCAACAATCAGAGAGTGAGGCTCTTTCTGGAGACCAGACAGCTTTTCTTGAAGCTGTTTAGGGGACCCAGCTACTAGACATCTCATCAGCATACCACAGACGCTTAACACTCTAGTCTCTCAGGATTTTAGGAGTTGTGTTTCAGGACCAAATATAAATTTCTTATTATGCCATATACCCTGAGTACGGACCTACACACATGTATGTAGGTATATGTATGTGTAGGGTAAATGAAAATGATCAGGCTTTTAAGCCCTCCCACCTGTGGCCCTGCATGCATGCCTGATGGCAGGCACCTGAAGTAGAGTGTGAGCATGCATAAGTGGGTGCACCTGGGCTGAGACACGGGGCTTATAAGGCTAGCGTCACGGGGACAACATGAACAGAACCAGAGAGCCCAGAGAGATTGAAGCCTGCCAGCATCCTGCCACCACCCCCCAACTCCCCACTGACCGTGTACCTCATTGCCTGTGGTGCAGAAAGATTAATAAAAGCCTGAAAAAGCCACCAAGAGCTCCAGGACTCTTCTTTTACCTGTCTGCCCAGATAGTAGAGAGCCTGCCCCGTGCCTTCCTGCCTCTACAGTATGCATGTATATGTTTCATTTATAGAATAGTTTGTCACACCTTCTGTGCTGCCAGTTTATTCACAAATTTTCCAATTGCATAGGCTACTAGATGCCTTTCTCTCCCTTAAGCCAAGATAAGTATCGTTTGGAATAGAAACAATCTTGACTATTAATACAACAGTAAAGTCAGGGAAAGCCAAGATCCTGTTTAGAGCAGAGCTTTTCAAATTTCCTTGTGCATACGCACTACCCACAGAGGAAGCCGAAACAAACATTTCTGGGCCTGCCTTCACCAGTTTAAGTCAGCAGGTTAGTCACGGGGTCCAGAACTGCATTCCTAAAAATATCTAGGTGCTGCTGCTGCCGCTGGTCGGGGCATACCAGTGCACAGCCAGCTGGCCTAGATCAGAGCTTCTCAGGGCTCAGCAAGCATCAGAATCACCTGAGGCTTCTGAAACCGCAGGCGGCAGCTGCCCAGCCCCAGAATTTGTGAGTCAGTCTGGGGCATGGCCTGATAATCTGCATTTCTAACAGTTCTGGAGGATGTTGTTACTGCCAGCCCCAGGCCTTCACTATGAGAAAGGACTCTCCTTTGACATTCTTCCAGCTGTGCTCATCGCTAACCGAGAAGAAGCCTCTGGGCTCCAAGAGCCCATCCTCTGTACTCCTGGACCATAATCTAGGTAGTCAGGATCCTGGAATTCCTTTCCAGGCAGCCTTGAGGCAGTTGTCAGGGTCTATTCACATGGGGTGAAGAGAGTGAATGTGTGAATTGGATCTATAGGCTGCAGTGTCCTCACACTCTGTGTGATCATTGTCTATCAGTGTAGAGCCAAGGCTGGAAAGGAGGGAGGTCAGGACCACGACAAAACATTTCTTTCTGTCAAGGAGCAGAGAGAATCAATTTGTGCATCAGGGACCATCCTGATCAGGAGCATGTGTCTGGTGTTATTTAATAAGGTTGGGGACTAGGCCCCCACTCCTTGACAGCAGGAGGGCTTGGGAGGCTCAGAAGCTGCCTGGCTGGCTCTGGTGTCCTAACAAAAGAAGTAGTTATGAACACATGGCCCCCAAGGATTTAATAAGCCGGTAATTGATAATAGCAACAAGAACATTTGCTATTACAGCATTTATTTTGTGCTACGTTTTATGCTAAATGTTTGCATACCTTAAGCATTTACGCTTGCCAGAATACCAATGACATACTTGGTACTATTCCAATATTACAGATTCAGAAACTGGGCTCAGAGAGGTTAAAAAATGTGCCTGAGAAAATAACTATATAAGTCAGTGCTCAAATGTAGGTATGTCTGACTCCCAAACACAGGCTCCTAATTGCTCACTCTTCTTGCCCTAATCAGGATGGTCCCTAAAGCACAAACTGATTCCACCTGCCCCTTGCAGGAAAGAAATTTTTGTGTCATGGTCCTGACCTCCCTCCTTTCCAGCCTTGGCTCCCCACTGAAGTAACAGGATGTCATAGAGCACTTCATAAGGATCCAAGGCAGGGAAGGAGGGAGGTCAGGACCATGACACAAAAATTTCTTTCTGCCAAGGGGCAGGTGGAATCAACTTGTGCATTAAGGACCATCTTGATTAGGGCAAGAGCATGAGCAATTAGGAGTGTGGGCTTTGAAGTCAGACCAACCGACATTCAATCACTGATTTTGATAATTATTGCTCAGGCACATTTCTTAACCTCTCTGAGCCTAGTTTCTGAATCTAATATGGGAATAATGCCAAATATTTACGTCATTGATATTCTGGCAAGAGTATATGTGGGTAAGTTATTGTAGCGGCAGGACGGGGGCACTGGAGGCAGGTTCAGGATGGTTCTGGGCAGACGGGTGAAGGAAGGAGAGTCTTGGAGCCCTCGGTGACTTTTCATACTTTATTTAGTAGAGGTGGCCAGGTACATGGCAGGCAGGGGTGCTGGGGTGCCAGGAGGCTGGCAGGCCTCCCAGACCCCAGCACATCTCACCCTCTCGGTTGCTTCTCTCTGCTGCTGCTGCTGTCAGCTCTCTCTGTCAGTCCTCACAGTTCGTCCTCGCAGTTCTCACAGTTCTCGCAGTTCTGTCTGTTGGTGCTCGCAGTTCTCTTTCTGTCGGTCCTCACAGTTCTGGCGTCCTCATGACGCCACCCACTTATGCCCGTGTCCAACACAGGTGCGCCCACTTGCGCATGCCCACCCTGGAATGCTCGCAGCACCGCAGGTGTCCATCATCAGTAGTGGGAGGGTGGAAATACCTGATCAACCTTTACCCTACAGTTATGTAAACATTTAGCATAAAACGTAGCACAAAATAAATGCTGTAATAGCAAATGTTCTTGTTGCTATTATCAATTACCGGCTTATTAAATCCTTGGGGGCCATGTGTTCATAACTACTTCTTTTGTTAGGACACCAGAGCCAGCCAGGCAGCTTCTGAGCCTCCCAAGCCCTCCTGCTGTCAAGGAGTGGGGGCCTAGTCCCCAACCTTATTAAATAAATGATACCAACTCATACATGTTTCTTTTCAGGGAGGGGTGACTTTCCTTACTCAGTAATTGTGTTAGCTACGCCTCCGTGGTAATTCACATAATTTTCTCTTTTGGACCACAGCCATAAAATGATTTATTTCAACCCTTGCAAAAACTAACAAAGTCCCATTTAACCTAACAAAAAGAGAATCAGATCTAGTCTCTAGATTTAACATTGAACTCAGTACTCTAGAATAATATCTTGACTTACTTCAGTAGTATTTAATATAGTAGATATACTTTTATTCTTCTACTTTGCTTAGACTAGAAGAATAAAGTGTCTAACTATACAGAATCAATCACAAATTCCTGGTTGCAAAAGAATTTGTCTACTTTCTGCAATTGTAAATGCACAGGGAACTAAATATGTTTGTTTTAACTTTTGACTCATTGACAAATATTACAATCATCAGTTTCTGTTATTTTTTTCAATAGTAATTATTGTTACATGTTTATACAGATGGCCTGATGTTGGTTTATTTAAAAAATATATTTTACATAGAACTAGAGTGTAGACCAGAGTTGTGGGGTATGAGGACTCACCAGGGACAGAGTGGGGAACAGAAGATTTACTGAAGTACACTGCTGGGGGAGCAGCAGGTGAGACAGGAGAGGTCTGCTGCACCACACATGGGTTAGCTCCCTAGTCAGGGTTCAAACTCAAGCCTTAGCAAAATAGTGCTGAGACTTAACTCCCTAGGCCCCCAGGGAAATCCTAATATTGATTTCTTGAGGTTCGAGGGGACTGTTCTATTTTATTCACTTCTTAAATTCAGTTCCTGATACATAACCTACAAGTTTTATGAGGATCAAACCCTAAATTCATAACAAACATTTTAAAGATTATATAATATTTTGTATACATAAATGTAAATGACCCATAAAACACTTTATACCTTAAGACACAGTTTAGCATACTGAGTGAGACATTTGTTCCACTCAGATTAGAAGAGATTGTTGTTCATTTATTTGAACATCAAATGGAGTTGGATTTTCCTTTAAGGACCTGTTTTTCAATAAAAACATAGACTTTTAACACAGAATCATATTCAGTTATAATCACATGGCACTTGAAACAATCTAAAAAATGCAGAACAATATTACAATATTTCTCATTTCTATTTACTTAGAGGTATAAATTTATTGATAAAATGAAACATTAAAATATGTTTTCTGTAAATTTCTCTTTCCTCTACATTTTTAAATTTATATACTGCATATAATCAAATTATTCACAATTTAGAAATAAACAATACACCATTACAGATACAATTTAATGTGTGGCATAAAATCAATATTTGATTTTAAAAAGCCATTACAATAATGTTATAAGGAGATGTGTCATAGCCGTGATTACCTCATTGCAATAAAATATGCACAACTATTTTCTCAGATTATTCTCATAACATTTAATCCCAAATCCTTTAGCAACATACTCATTCAGTATCCATTGTAATTTTTAGCCATTTGTTGTGATTTTGGATGGAGTTTAGTAATATTCATAATTTAACTTAAATCCCATAACCTGTGATAATTCTTGTCTTTATTATTTTCATCTTTGCATTTTATATGTAGAACAGAATTGGAAGTTATTTTAATTAAAACTGAGAATCTAATGTTTTGTTTAATTTATCAGAGAAGACAGGGTAAGATGTGACAGAAGAGCAAGGGGGGATTAAGATGTACAGGCAGGAATAGTATAGAGTAGTGAGGTAAGAGGTATCAAGACTGATCCTACCGGATCAAAGCGTAGAATTTTGTTAAACTGAAGACAAGGAATATGATTTGGTTAAATAAAAGACAAACTGCCTAAGAGCTGTGAATATCAGATATAAGTGTGCAGATAATGGGGAGCCAGCTAAGGTTTCAAAGAGGTCAATTCTATCAATGTTAGTTTGGGAGGTTTATTTTGTCCATGAAATTGAGATAATGCATATTTTTATATTTTGACGTTTAACCTTACAGAATGAAGAATGAGACTCACAATCTCACCATGATGGATCTTGATCATGATTTATGCTCATAAAGGGAGGATAGGCCCTAAATGCAGTTAGTAAAATCAGCATATCACATACACTAAACAGAGTAGGTGAATAAATGTGTTACTGATTCACCTAAGACCATTCAGAATCTCATCAATGAGACTAATCACCTTGAGAAGACTAAGGCAGAAGCAATTCAAGATAAATATTTATATCACCATTTAACATAAAATCTTATAGCAAAGAAGTATGCTTAAAGACCAAAAATAAAGGTAAAGAATGCACTTATTAATGGTTCATGTCCACAATTAATAAGGAAAAAGATTTTAATGCTTAATGATGAATGATGACACTAACCAAATCAACATTCATGATAATCAAGAATTATGGATAGATCATTTATTAATATTTGACAACAGTGCTTGCTATAATAATGCTTTCTGGGCTCACCTATGGCTCTTTGGTCTTTTTAGTTTATCAGTAAGGATTGTTCCATGATATTTACTTGTCCCTGTTAGGTGATGCCATTCAGTGGTTAGGCAAGAATTTCTTGAACCATCCCACAGGAGAAAATATGCTCAACTTCAGCCATGACTGTGAAAATGAGTATCACCTATACCATGAGGACCTTATTCTACACTGAGACACACATGCAGACAAGTAAACAGCTTCAGTGAGTTGTAACTAGTACAATGATCAAAGCAGATACAGCACAGAGGTGTAACAGCTAAGTGTGGCTAGTCTGCAAATATGAGCAGAAGTAGCCAATTTGGGTCCTGAGTAGCAAGGACTTAGCAGACTCTGAAAGTTGAGAGTGTCTTTCTAAGCAGAATGATTATCAAAAGCAGAAACAAAAACACTTCACAGTATACAATAAATGTAATAAAGGCAGCCCAGCAGAACTGGACTGAAAACGGGAGAGATTACAAATGAGGGGAGGCCATTCTATGCCCTTCACTGAAGTGACTGTTGTCTTTTCTCCTATGAACTGAAGCTCAGCACTCTACAGAGGTCAGTTTTCTCAGCACCCATCTTCCTTATTCTTCTTCTTATTATTATTGTTATTATTTGTATTGGTGAGACTCTTACTACTTTCTACCACTTTTTCAAACAGGCATGTTCTTTTTCTATTGTTACTGTTACTGAAATATTGGCCATGCCTGTTTTTTAAGAAAACAAGGTAGTTTTCCAGTTTTCCATATTTGTCTCACATCTATTGGATCTCCTAAGGGAGATATTGTCCATGTGTCTTCCTGATTTTCTCCTCTTGAATTTTGATTCTGTAAGTCTGGGTTGTACCAATTTATCTGTGTTTATTATAGGAATTTTAAATGATTCTGATAGAACTGAACAACAAAACAGAAGATGATAAAATTTGTTTTTCATGTGAATCTGGAAGACTTAATTGTATAAGGCAATTGCAATATAAATTAAGGATTAAATATTTATGAAAGTATTCAATTATATTTTCATTTTTGTACAGGTAACTTAACTATATCCTCCAGAAAATTGATTGAAAGTGTGCAGAAATAGAACAAAAATATACAGAAGAAAGGAACTGGAGAGAAAAGAAACTGACTACTGTCTTGTAAGAAGACAATAAAAAGAAAATTATTTTTTTTTGCACATTCAGTTCATTTTATGGAAATTGTAAACCCGAATGATATTTTTAAGCAAATCAAAATTCCACATATTCCCAGGCTATAATGCCAGCATTAATTTAATGGGAAGGAGCAATGTACTCTGTTGCATAGTGGTAGACAGGAAAGTCTCCATTATCTAGATGTGAGACTTCATTGCTCCTAAATTGTATCCCTGTAACCTGTAACAAGATCTGGTTACTGTGAAACTAATAGAAAATAAAATAGTTAAAACAATCTTCTATCATCTATGCAATCTCAAAATCTATATATTTGATATTTTAAATGTTTTATTTGTTAATGTACATAATTACTAGCAAATGTGAAAGAACCTTACAACTACTTCTCCATTCACTATCAATGTCTTCACTGAAATTTTGTTTTCCTTTTCTAACCATATTTTTAGCAATCCCATTTAAGTTTCTAAGCAAGATATTTATCTAATTAAGCCAAAGTTCTGTGCATGATTCAAACTGTGAAAGGTGTCTAGGGGTCTGTGTGTGGGGGAGTGAGTGGTGGGGAGGACAGATAAGAGGGTTTGTTAGAGCTCATGATATAGAAAAGGCTTAATAGTGTACAGACTGGCTAATTCTAGAATTTTATTACTTTCATCAAATAGTGGGTGTGTATATATTCCTCATTTGTATGGCCCTTTATATTTGATAAAGTAATTTAAACATATTAATGGATTTATATCATCTTTGGCTTTCTGACTGAATATTGCAAACTCAATTAATGAACTATGCTTTTTATGGCCTCTTTGATATTTACCCATTAGAAATAATGTGTTGCTGTGTTAGTAGAAAGGAAAAAAAAAACAGAAATTACTCAAGACTGAGCAATCTTCAATTTGTATATTATATATTTCAAATGCACTTGAGTTGCCTGGAGTTTCACCTGCACTTCACAGTTTTGAATATAGCATGATTTTAAGAAAGGTAAGTATGAAACCAACAAAACTGCATCCAAATACAAGTCAATATATTATTGTTTTGTGTTCTATAATTCATTGAAGAGGTTCCACTTCAAGAACTTCATTTCATGATGTTAACTAGAGAGAGGTATGAAGTAGTCTTACTGCTGAGATATTTGTTATTTGATCCTTGAATGTCTCAGTGTAGAAACCAGTAAATATTACTGAATGAAGGAAAATATATCTCAGATGTTTTATTTTAGTCAATTGATCTTGAACATTTACATTGTTCAGTGAAATATCAATTGAGTACTGATAACATTTCAATGTTTTAGATCATAAACCAACTTTATTTATTTATTTAATAGTAATCATTGTAATCTTTATTCTCAGGAATTTAGAGTTGAAATAAATGCCAGTTTTCATCAAAATTGTCTTTGATAATGTGGTAAAAATTATAAATTTTATTAAATCTAGATCTTTCAGTACATTATTTTTTAATATTTTATGTTTTGAAATAGTACCAACTTTAAATGCACAATGCAAATGAAAATAAGTGTATGCATAAGTAAAGATTACAATGGACATAAAGTTGTTCAGTGATATTTGTAAATGAATTATATTCTGTCAAAGAGAAAAACACAACTATTTTGGGGGTGGAACAGTCTCATTTTTTTAAAGAGTACTAGTATAATGTAATTTATAATTTCATAGAGTGATCTATAACTTTATAACATTTGGATTCCTTAGATTTAACATAAGCCTGTGAAATGTTCTTGATATTTAAGATGTTTGTTAGCTTATTTGTTGAGAATCAACAGTTCTTAAAATGCTAAAATATATTTTTGCAGAATCTCATTTCCAGCAATACTTAAGAGTATTAGAAAATATCTTTATAAAATATTAACACTAAATGTTTGTAATTGCTAGCTTTAGAATCAGGAATAGATTTAATTTCCAAGGGTTAATTATATTCTAAAAAACATAATTTTCCTTTAGTAACAATATAATGTTAAATGGAGCATGTTTTATCTCAAATCTTAAATTACCTTTTTTCCCTAAAATTGAGACATTCTGAAATTTGACTTCACAGTTTGAGATTTAAATCTTGGGAAATATGAGATTTTTATACGTAGGCTCTGTTGACATTGCTGCAAACACTAAGATTTGCGGAGAAGCAATTTTATGAAGTAGAGCATGTTTTTTTAAGGACACAGATTTTCCTCATTTTACTTTGAATATATGAGATGGATAATTTTGTTGATGAAGAATTTAGAAAATTATGGGTTTTTCAATTTGGCGATTCACTTTCTTCATATGCTCTGGAATAGTGTTTTCAGAAGCAGAGAATTCTGTCATAATCCAAAGAAACTCAAAGTATATTTTGTGGGAGTCTGATATAATGATCTTTTAGAATGAAGAGAATAGCTCAGAAAGAAGAAAAGAAGAAAGAGGAGGACGAAGAGAAGAGGTGAATGGGTGAGTGGGAAGGGAATAAGGAGGTGTCAAATAAGAGAAGGAAAGGGAAAGGAACAGGGAGAGGGAGAAATATACAAGGTAAAAGGGGGAACAAAACACTTAAAAATTACAAAACTCTCTATAGTATTTATGTATTGTCTCTCATCAATTAATAACTATCATTTATTAACATATTAAGTCATTGAAGTGCAAAAGAAAAAAATGCCTAATTTTGTTTCACAAAAATAAATGTTTCAAAAATACATCATAAAAAAGGGCAGATGATTTGAAAGGCACTTCTCCAAGGAACACATTTAAATGCAAATAAGCACATGAAAAGATGTTGAATATCATTAGTCAGTAGGGAAATGCAAATTAAAGTCCCAATAATTTTTTATTTCACACAAATGGAGTGGTAAGTTAGAGTGGTAATACTAATATTGGCAAGGATGTGGCAGGACCAGACCCTCATATTTTGCTTATGGAAATATAAAATGCCATAATTTCTTTGGTGAACAGCTTGTAGTTTTTACAAAGCTAAGAAAGAACCCTACTGTTAGTAGGATTATATAATCCCATTCCTGGGTAATTACTCAGAAGAAATCAAACATTTATACACACAGACACTTTCATTTGACTATTAATAGCAACTTAATGAATGAGAGGCACAAATCTGGAAACAACCATGTCTATCAATTGGATGGATAAACAAATGGTGGTTCATTAATAAATGGTACAAGCTGGTAAAAAAGGGCCTAACCTCTCACATATGCCAAAACAGCTATATTTTAATAGGAGTATGTTAATTAAAACAAATTGATTTAATTTATACACAATTGTAAAAAGGTGAAAAATCAGTCAAAGAAAGTGGAAGCTCAATGTAGGGGAGGGGATTAACTGACAAGAAATAGCTGGGAACTTTATTTCAGAATGAAAATACTCTTCATCTTTATTGTAGTGGTGGTTTTATGATTGTTAATATCTCCCATAACTCATCTAATTGTCCTTTAAAGATTAGTGGAGATTCCTATATACAAGTTTTCATTTAAAAAATTGATCATATTAAAAAAAAAAGCTCATGTAATTCCCTATAATCCTTTCCTTATTTTTCCATATCAGGAAAAATTAAAACAAATGAAAAAACAATTTTAGCAAGAAGGATGCATATTAAATTCACTTTATGGATGGACAATGGTTTATTACTTTGGGGACAGAATTACTGTGCAACTTCAAATGTGAACTGACAGGCAGCCCCATATGCTCTCAAAGACTAATGTATAGGAATTAATAGGTAAGGTCTGTGAAAGAAAAGACAAGTGGAGAATAATTACATTTGGCCTAATAGAAAGCATAAAATAAGCTTGATAAGTAGATGTGATGGTCCATTCAAATTATATTGAGGGTATATGATTTTAGTTAGGTTCCTTTTAATAACAATTGTAAGTTATTTATGTTTGGTCAGAATTTAATCTCCCATATTTTGTATTTTATGTGGAAATTATTTCCCTTATAATATTAGTATATCTGATAAGATTATATATATATATAAAGTGATATAAACATAAGGCATTAGACACAATAAGCAAAAATACTTAAGATGGCCGCAAGAGGTGATATGATAAAGAGGGGCTGACTTCTATTAAGATCTCTTGTTCACTACCCCATACTTTAATCTTCACTTCTTAGATCTGATCAATCCAAGTCATTTAAGCTGAAAACATGCATGTTTGTGTGTGTGTAAAAATAAATAATATTATCTTTCAATCCAGTGAGTGTTGTGTAATTTCTATGGTATAGAGAAGAAACATTATTAAAGATGTCAGATTATATATTTTTTTTGGTTCTTTAATAAAGCAAACTGTTTTGTTTCTTCTGAGCTTTCTTTTATTCAGGACATTCTCTCTGAGATGTTCTGTTTACCACCCACTTGACTTGATGTGATTTTATATTGTGATTCATGGGAAACCTAACTCAAAGGACTAAAACACATGTTTTCATTAATGTGACATATCACAACATTAAGAATTATGCCCAGTTAAGGTTGTATTGTCCCAAGGACTTAAGCGATGACATTGAGGCCAAGATTGATTTATATGAATTTGCTTCCATTATCATAGAGTGAACTTTAGAATAAATTGCACATAATTTATTGCACACAGATGTCAAATATGTGATTTCAGGATAAGTATATATCTTTACAGTTTTACTTTGGATTTTCAAATTGTTTCTCCCCACCCCCAATATATCTGTTGCTTTTTCTGCCCTTTTGCCATGTATTTGAAACCTGTTATATTGTTTACATTCATTAAGTCACATTGGTAACTGAAGTAGAAACATGATATTTACAAAATATATATGTATTGTATATTGATCCTGAAATTATATCTTTTTTATGCTATTGATCTAAATGAATATATACCTTCATTGTTTTTTTTTTTCCCCTGGAAGTAGGATTAGAGCCAGATTTGATTTATCTATAATAACTATGTTGGTTCTCATAATACAAAGCTGAAAGTTTATGTGTTGTCTTTTTCTTACTTAGATCCATTTTTATGTATAATTGTCCCATTCTAATTGTATTCTTTGTTACAAGTTACTAATCAGTTATTAACAAAGTTAATTCTTTGTTAGGGCCTCCCTGGTGGCGCAGTGGGTTAAGCAACATACTATGAAGCAAACCGCAACCACTGCAGCATGAGTTCGATCCCTGCTGCCGGCCAGGGAGGGGACCCACATGGCCCAGGCAGACCTCTCCTGCTGTGCCCGCTGCTCCCCTCAGCAGTGTACTTCCGTTGATCTGCCTGTTCTGCAACCCGCTCTGTCTGTGGTGAATCCTCTCACCCCCCCACACCTCTGGCCTGTACCCCAGTGCTTGTAAGCATAAATAAATAAATCTTTAAAAAAAAAACAAAGTTAATTATTTGTTAATAATTAAATACCTCTTCACAAATATCTTCTGAAGGTCTCAATGGCATAAAGTTATGCTAGTCTATTACATGAATTATAAATCTTTTTGAAAAAAGTGTGTAATGTATATCTACAAAAAAGCCTACTAGAATTAAGAAGTCCATTTGTGAAGATTCCAGGAAACAAGATAAATAATTTGCATATAATAATATATAAAATATACAAGTTATAAGATTATATCTATTTCAGTGTACTAGAAAATGAACAAATAGAAATGAAAACTAGATGATATAATGTAGAAATTAAAGAAATAATGTTGAAAGATGATGGAAGGTCTCAATAAATAAAAAATCAACATTGTTTGTGGGTCATAACACCTGATGTTTTTAAGATGTCAGCTCCTCAAATTTATCTATAGAGCCAACACTCTCCCTAATCAGTAGGATTTTTTGAACAAATTTGCAACATTAAAATACAAAGAACTTAACATCCCCCTCTTTATAAGAATAAAAATGAGATTCACTTCACTTTATGATTTCAAAACTTACAAAGTTTCAATAATCAAGCCAGACTTGTAATGGTGTAAAAATAGGGAAACAAACAGAAGAAAGTGGTTAGAACTAAATGAACTAAATATGTATTTAATATTAATATATATACACTATATAGAAATTTCACTTTATATATATTTATACACATATATATAAGAAAAGTTTCAAAGGAAATCCAGTAGAAAAGCACAATCTTTAAAACAAATGCGTTAGGGTAATTAAATCCTTATGTAAAGATATATCCATTCCTCACAGGATATACAACAGTTAATTCAAATCACAAGTCTAAATGTGAAACCTAAAATAATATTTGTGACAAAAATAAAATATTTGTGAATCTGGGTTAGGCAAAGATGTCATAGATATAATGCCCCCAAATGGTCTATTAAAGAAAAAAGATAAATTGCATTTCACCAAATAAATATCTTCTGGTTCTCAAAAGATGTTACTAATACAATAAAAAACAAACCACAGGCTTGGGGGAAAAATGTTTGCAAATAATACACGAGAAAGGAACAGTATTCAGAGGGAGTCTAATGACACGGTGGCTGAGTGAAGACTCATGCTAAATTCCTTGATATCTACAAAGTGCTATAGAACAAAGTCAAAAACCCATGAGGGGAAGCTGAAGACCACAGCACCCAATAGGACCATCTTTCTGGTAGACAGGGATAAGGGTAAACTTTACGCAGACTTGGCTTGGCGCAATAAGGGTACAATACAACCAGAAGGGGGAGCTGTGCAGCTGTCTGCGCACAGCCCACCCGGTAATGACCCAGGCACAAGTCGTAGTGGGGCTTTCTGGGGGGCTTCTTAGACCTACTGCAGCACGGAATAGAGCGTGTGCGAGGAAGCACCCAGGATGGAGGGTGAAATTCACTAAGATATTTTTCTATCCCTTTCTGTTGAACTGATACTCCAATGTATGCTGGCATCCGTTTTCCCCTCCAGAGTTTTTCACTTTGTTTTGCATCAGCTTTCTTGCGCACATCTAGAGATGTGGGCGAGCCATCTACATTTTCAGTCTGTTGCTATCTTACCAAGGGAGTAGAGCGCTCGCTGGCTAGGGACCTGGCCTGCAAGAACTGCTGCAAGCTGACTGGCAAGGGCTGGTTGTGAGGTAGCAGACTGAGGCTGGCTGCTTGAGGGAGCAGAAAACTGACAGGCTGAGTGTAGTAGCAGGAAGGCAGCACAGGGCAAGTTCGGGATGGTTCTTGGGGGGGGGGGGGGTAGGTAAAGGAAGGAGTCTTGGANGTGGGGGGGGGGGGGGTAGGTAAAGGAAGGAGTCTTGGAACCCTCGGTGGCTTTTACGCTTTTTATTGTCAGAGGTGGCCAGGTACATGGCAGGCCTCCCAGCCCCTGGTGCATCTTACCCTCTCGGCTGCTTTACTCCTGCTGCTGCTTGTGTGGGTCAGTACTGTCGGTCCTGGCAGCCTCTTGAAGCCGCCCATTTAAGCCTGTGTCCAACTCAGGTGCGCCCACTTGCGCATGCCCACGCTGGAATGCTCGCAGCACTGCAGGTGTCCATCATCACAGTGGTGGGAGGGTGGAAAGACCTGATAGTTCTCTAACCCTACACTGAGGCTGCTAGTCACTAAAGCTAGCAGGCAGTCTGCTAACCGCAAGAGAAATGCAGAGACGGTCAGCCAGTAGCTTGTGATTTCACACTTCTGCTTGGCAAAGTGGGGCATGAGGCAAGATGGGTAGTGGAAAAGCACAAGAATGGGGAAAATGCCCATTAGAGATTATAAAACTAAACCTACCCCCAACAGTAAGGGGCACCTCCTTTGGATGCTCTCCTGCTGTTAGGAGTCTCTCTTGCAATAAACTTGAGTTTGCTAAACTTCAACCAGTGTGTCTGTGATTATTCCTCAATTCTTGAACACAAGAGCCCACCTGTTCAGCAGCAGGTGAAGCATATTCTTAAAAAAACACTTCAGTGGCTTTCTACATAGGTAAAGTCCAAAGTACCTATTTTCACTTACCAGACCCTATATGATCTGGACCCCTATTAAATTTGATCAGTGGCGATCCTACCATTTTTTCTCATTAGTTTTGTCTGTTTTTCTCCCACATTAAAATTTGTTTTATGAAAGTAGGCAAATGTCCACTGCTTCATATCCCAGAGTTAGAATTCATTGGCAGAAGGTAAGTGCTCAGTATTTTCAAGCAAATGAATTAATATAATTTTCTCTCTACATTAAAATTTTAAGGACAATATATTTTATTCAGGAGAATTCTTTTCGTTTCATTTTTGTGTTTGTTTTATAATTAGATTAGTTCTGCTAGTATAAATTCCAATGAGAGAAACTCTCAGCATTTCCTAAATTTTAAAATAAATCACAGTTTTCTTCAAAGGAAAGGAAAGAAATGCATCCTCTTTTTTTAATTTGATGTTTTTTGGGAATCTAAATGTATTTTTCTTTTTCAATACCTCACAGCTATTTCCAAATGCTTTTTAAAGCCATTCTTCAGTTCCCATTTCCTCATTATTTTTTTACGAATCCACTTGAGTGATTAAACAATAAACTATATTAAAACCTTGTATTACACTGAGAAGTTTGCCAGAAAAGCAACATTAGCAGTACAATTTTCTCATAATCAGTCTTTAACTTAAGTTCACAGATTTCCTACTCCTTCCCATAATTTCATTCAAGTCTAATGAAGCTAAAATATGTGTGGAATTTTCATAATATGTGCTACTGAATTTGATTTCTTGATATTTGTATCAGGAGTCTGACCCTTTATTCCTATTCTCTTGGTTAGACTAACCTATAGAACACTCCTTTTATTTTTTGGCTTGAGTCTGCTGTTTATTCATTAGCATATTCCTATTACTATGTATTTTGACACGGGGACCTACATTTTCCAAATTTTAAAAGCAAATGGATAATATTTAAATAGTTCTGAATTTTGGAAAGAATGAATATTAACACCATATGGGTTCAGAGTCTATTCTGTTAAAATAGTTACATGTTTTCATTCAGATCATTCTTGTAAACAGAAGGCGAATGTTTCACTTTTCACTTGAAATAAATGTGTTTAATTTGAGAAGAAAATTAACTGATGCAAGTTAGATACCTTAACTTAAGAGAAATATCTTAAGAAAATTGATGTGTGAAGACTTGTCCTCATGAGCATTTAGCCCAGCCAAAGAGGTAAGTTCATCCTGCTCTGCCTACAATAACATGGGTATATGGATCGAGATTGTTCTACCAGAATATAGATAAAATACAGATGGGTGCCCTTTTTAAAACTAAAGTTACTTTTGGACTCATGCATGTGAGATTATTATAGGCAGAGAGAGGGGTACCCTAGAACCCCCAAACTTTATATTTGCTTAGCCCCACCCACTTAGGGCAAAACCAAAATTCTAAAACGTCCCCCTTTTCTGGAAACCACCCTGTTGCAAGGTCAGTGGAAGAGCATAAGATGTGACCTTCTTGTGGCCTCCCTGGTGGCACAATGGGTTAAGCAACACACTATGAAGCAAATAGCAGCCACTGCAGTACGAGTTCGATCCCTGTCACTGGCCAGGAAGGTGACCCACATGGTGAGGCAGACCTCTCCTGCTACACCCACTGCTCCCTTCAGCAATGTGTTTTAGTCAATCTGCCTATTCTGCTCCCCAAGCTGTCTCTGGTGGATCTTCTCACCTCCTATGATGCTGGCCTATACCCCAGCTCTTGTATGCTGTAGGGTAAAGGTTGATCAGGTATTTCCACCCTCCCACTACTGATGATGGACACCTGCGACGCTGTGAGCATTCCAGGGTGGGTATGCACAGGTGGGCGCACCTGGATTGGGACACCGGCATAAATGGGCGGCGTTATGAGGACGCCAGAAGTGCGAGGATCGACAGAACTGCGAGGACTGGCCAACCAACAGAACCGACAGGACGAAGGAGCAGCAGCAGTAGCAGCAGCAGCAGAGAGAGAAGAAAGCAGCCGAGAGGATGAGATGCGCCGGGGGTTGGGAGGCCTACCAGCCTCCCGGCCCCCTGGCACCCCTGCCTGCCATGTACCTGGCCACCTCTACTAAATAAAGCGTGAAAAGCCACCGAGGGCTCCAAGACTCCGTTTTCTTGACCCGTCGGCCCAGAACCATCCTGAATCCTGCCTCCTGTGCTCCCATACTGATGCTACATATGCATAAATAAATAAACAGACAGACAGACAGACAGACAGACAGACAGACAGACAGACAGACAGACAGACAGACAGATAGATAGATAGATAGATAGATAGATAGATAGATAGATAGATAGATAGATAGATAGAAAGAAAGATAAGAAGTGGCCTTCTCATGGTCACTTTTGGGTAATGTTATGGAGTTAAAAACAAGGAGAAGGGGAAGAGGCATGAGTGACACAGACTGTGTTGGCTTCCGGGAGATAATCCTTCAGGGTGAGCACAAACCAAGCTTACCTGTGATGGTCAGGTTGATCCTCTCCACATAAAAGGTATTCTTATTCCATGAGAATTCAAGTCAGTAAGAAAATAAGCCCTGTTAGCTTCAAGACAGAATGATGGCTCAAAACTGAATATACTGATTTCCTTTTACAGCATGCACAATCGCATTATTACCTATAAAATTTAGAATTGATATATTTAAACATAATTTTAGCTTTTCAATAAATCAGATTTTTACAGAAATAATTCAAATACACCACTGTGAATTCCATATATGTGTATACAGACTATATGTTAATATACAAGGTGATATACATATTATTGTTGCAGAAATGCTTCCCTCAGTCAACATAGCATTTTTCTCATATGTACAATTTCCCCATATTTCAAATGAATTTTCTCAATATTTGTTTCTTTTATATATTTTGACAACAATACATGTAATAAATAAAATATACCATTTTAATAGTTTGTTTAAAACTTGTTAAATAAAAAATGAAATTATAAAAATATTTTATTTGAAAATAAAGAACTAAATAAAGATAACTTCCTTGTTACTTAAAAAATTATGCCTTGGGGCCTCCCTGGCAGTGCAAAGGGTTGAGTGCTTCACTGTGGGGCTTTCCACAGCTACTGCAGTGCAAGTTCAATCCCTGGCCAGAGAGGAGACCCACATGGCACAGCAGACCTCTCCTGCCTTCCTCGCTGCTCCCCTCAGCAATGTATTTTATTACATCTGCCTGTTCTACTCCCCACTCTATCTTTTGTGGATCCTCTCACCCTCCTTCCACACCTCTGGCCTGTATCCCAGCTCATGTATACATAAATAAATAAAGTATTTTAAAAAATTTTGTCAACCTCTGCTCTCTTTGCCCCTCCCATGTACCATCTATCTTGGAGTCTTTATTCTCTCTTTTCTTTCCTAAATAAACTTTTCAAGACAAAAAAAATTGCCTTTATATCAAATAAATTTTCCTTGACACAATATTTTATTGTCTTACACTTCCTGGTTTGTGGATTTCTTGGCAGGTAAACAGTGCAGACATAAATGTTTATGTCACATGAGGCTTTTAGCAGAAGAACAAAGGCAACAGCATCTTTCTGGGCCTTTAATCCTTAACAGGTCATGCAATTATCAACACAGGGTGATGAACACAGATGTTATTATTTGGAAAATAGTTTTCATTTATAGTATTATGAACAAATTATTAATGTGTGTGTAGTCTAAGATCTATTTCCCACTGGGTCCACATATTTTTATGTGAAAGAAAGGTGAATGAGAGGAACAGAGAGAAAGAACAAATATTATTCTGAGAGAATTTAGCTAAAAAACATGAAGTATGGACCAGAAAATGAAAGCATACAAGTCACTTTTTTGAGGACACAAATATAAGTTCTGTTGTATGTTTAAAGTCAGATGTGACTTAAATTTGATCAGGATTTGTCATTTTATAAGGTTTTATGAATTGTCTCTATTAAGGTTCTTTTGTTTCTCACTGTTCTTCTAATAGTAATTTGATTTCTGCAAATTAAAAAAATAGAAATTAAAGCATGTTCCACGTTTATACGACCTATCAAACATGCACAGAAAGTCAGCATTGCATTGTGCCATCTGCATTGTGCATCAAGGATACCGATAGGGACACACTGACATATTTTATGTCCAGTTTGTGAGCAAAGATGCTAGTAAATTCCAACAGGAAGCAGCAGTACTTTTGCTAAATTGCTGTAATAAATTGTTAAACTCTTTTAAAGCTGGGAGGTATCCTAAGTGGGGGGATGTGTGATGCAGAACTTTATAACTCATGAAAATTAGCTATAAATTTAGGGTTAAAGGAGCAGCAGAAACAAGGTTTTTGTTTTTTTTTTTTTTTAACTATACTTGGAAAATACTTAATCTTCATTCAGAAATCCTTTAAGATACTATTTCATTAGGATATGTTCTGGTAAAGGGCAGTATAGAGTCAAAATAAATTTTAAGTAAGGTAATATATATGTTTTGTTTTCTTCTTTTTGTTTTTTTCTTAAGATTTATTTATGCATACAAGAACTGGGGTACAGGCCAGAGGTACAGGGAGTAAGAGATTCACCAGAGACAAAGCAGGGAGCAGAACAGACTGACTGAGATACACTGTTGAGGGGAGCAGAAGGTGAGGCAGGAGAGGTCTTCTGCTCCATGTGAGTCAGCTCCTTGGCCAGGGATGGAACTCACTCTGTAGTGCCTGCAGATGCTTCATAGTATAGTGTTTCAAAGTGTGCTTAACCCTTTGTGCCACCAGGGAGGCCCTGTTTTCTTCTGTTTCCAGCCATCTTTCAATAGAAAAATAGCTAAGTAAATAATATAAATGTCCTTATAACTGAAGTTTACCTTGAATACCCTTTTTAAAAGTAGAATGTAACCTTAGTTTTATCTCTAAATAATTGAGATCCTTCTAAAAATTTATAATGACCCATATGTATGTGAATTTTAGTTTATAAATCTTAAGGAATGCAATTAATTGACTATGTGTGGATCATTAACTGATCAAATGAATAATGGAATTAAAAAAATATGGTGCTTTTATAGAAGAAAAGTAAGTACTAGGAAATGTACTTTTCGAATATGAATTACCTATTATCAAAGCAGTACATAGAACTTACATCATAATGTCCAGTTTTCAACATAGGATCTCATTTTCACTTGCCGAATGACAATTTGAATAATTGAAATACTTTAATTCTATAATCATTAATGCCTTTAAATATGAGCTATATACATTTTTATATTATTTTAAAATATTTTTTAAATTTCTCAGTTTTTACTTTATAGTAATTGCAAACATTTTATCTAAACATAGTTTCCTGATAAAACATTATGGATGATTGTAAACAAAAACAAATAAAAACACCTCAATTTTACCCTCCATTCTCTGTGTGTACAAAAAAGTAGCTGTTTTCAGTTTTATGGTTAAAAAACAAGCAAATCCAGAATTTAGAGGTTTGAAACAACATTACTTTGTTGTAACTGTCCATAAATCTGTAGTATTGGCAGGGTTGCGAAAGGATGCTTGCAGAGAAGGGGCTAGAATCATCTGGAGGTCATCTTAATACACAATCTTTGCCTAAGCTTGTGAACTCAGCTTCCTCACCATAGGGTGAATCAGTCACAAAGTCTATAGCTGTGAAAAAAGAGGAAATCACACACAAACTAAATAGCCTTCTATAATTTAGCCTTGGGAATCATACAGTAGCACTTGAGACACATTCTCATTGTCAGGTTACAAAGTTGATCTCAGATTTAAAGGGGTGCAAATACAGACTCCACCTAATAAAAAAGCGGTCTAGCTCTGGAAGTTCATGTGAGACCATACATCTGCTATAACTAGATTTAGATAATCATTCTGTCAGAGTTCACTTTGCGGTCCCCGCAATTCCCCACATGCCAAAAGCAGGTGTAACTTACTCTAAGCCTCCCCGATTTTCATGGCGTCAGCCTTTGCTTCCAGGACTATGATGACTGTGATAACTATGATGTCATCCTCTGGATCAGGCTGAGTTTACATGTGACTCCTTGGGCATAATTAGTCAAATGAGTAGACTACGAGTAGAGACTATGAGTAGATTATCCTCCAGTCTGCAGAAGCTGTGAACAAGAGACTCATCCAATGTCTTACACAAACCAATACACAACAGTGGGGCAGACAGAGGGCAAGCATTTCAGAGCTTCCCATCCAAAAGAGAGCTAGTAGATGTCACACGTAAGTCCCTGGTCTGTATCAATTCTGAAATATTGGCAGGTAGATATGGGATTACTTGTGTGGCCTGGGAGTCACTGGGACCTATGACTGTCTTTTTGGTTCTTGGCTTCTTGCTAGTTGACTATTTTTCTGGAAGTCTCATTCTTAAATTGTTGTTCTGTGTAGCACAGAACTCTCTAATTAGAAGTGTGTGAACAAGAGATGCAGTGACATTCCAAATCAGCAGACCTAGGAGTAGGAGGTTGCTCTGGCATTATTTGTACATATATGATTATGAAAAAATCCAACAGTAGAGTGACTATTAAAAAAGGGATATCATAGTGGATTTTAAATCTCAAGCAGACAAGTATGAAAACAGACGATCCAGTAATATAAAAGAGAGAGAATAAAGTTAACTGAAGCCATGACTCATCAGAACCCAGGAAATAAGTAGTGTAGAGAGAACTTGGAGAGATTGATGGCAGAGTCAATTTGATTGTGTAATGCTAAAGCAGATAGCAACAGACTGGTGTCTGGAAGCTTGCTAGACTCCCTTTTCCCCCTATCATTCAAATTCCTGAAAAACACCAGAATGGTTTATGTCTATGTAGTGATTAAAATTGTTCAAAGTGAGAACATTTTCTGCTCCTCAATTTTCCCACACATACTTGAAGCAACTCTAAAAATTAAAGTGATCAGATGTTCACTGCAATTCAAAAAATTCCAAGTGATTTAGTCAACCATTTAATAAATGGTAATTAGAGAGCTCACATAGGTTTACTTATCTAGGCCCCCTGCCATATCAAATTTGAACAAAAAACAAGTTGCAAAAATGGCCATAATGTCTGGCCACTTAATCATCATTTCTAGAATCATCAGACTATACTTGTGTCCTACAGGGCACAAGAACATGCAGATTTTTACAAATGTACTGCGTGCATGCCTCAGTGCAGTCAGAAGTGATGCAGCTCCGGTGTGCAATCACTTGTGTATGTTGTAGTTATTTTATAATCGAAGCAAAACATCCTCAAATTGTTTTTAATTCATATGTTGGAGGGCATACAGATCTGGAAATAAGCACTTATAGAAAATCCTTGGAGATTCACCTTATGTGAAATGTTTTTATGAAAAGTGTGGCTACTAACACAGCCATGCTATGCTATGTTATACTAACAATCACACTAACTCAACCACGCCTTTAAGCTATTACCTTTGGCCAACCTCTCTGATCTCTGTGCCAAGGACTTTATCAGCATTGTCTTACCTAATCTACACAAGTATCTTTGAAGTTGGGTATTATCACTGCTATTTTACAGATGATGAATCTGGAACCTAGCACAGTTAAATAGTGTGCTCAGTGCAATGCAATTATTAAATGGCAGAGCTATCATTGAACCAAGACTGGTTTGACCTCCAAGTTCATGCTCTTAGCCACCTCATTATCCTGACTTTATGCTTTGTAAAGCATGATATGGTATGATGTATGCCTTATTTCAGTTGACTAATTCAAAATCATAAGAAGTAGGTCTTCCTAGTGTTATTAGCATCTTACAGATAATAAAATCAAGATAAAGAGATTATACAGAAAACAGGAGCTTATTTATTGAGTCATATCAGAATTCAGGAAGAACTTTCTACTGTGATTTTGTCATTAGCTTTATGTATTTTTTAAAAAGATTTATTTATTTATACATACAAGAAATGGGGTACAGGCCAGAGGTGAGGGGGGTAAGAGGATCCACCAGAGATAGAGTGGGGAGCAGAACAGGCAGATTAACTGAAATACAGTGCTGAGGGGTGCAGTGAGTGAGGTAGGAGAGGTCTTCCACACCATGTGTGTCCCCTCCCGGCCGGTGGCAAGGATCAAACTTGTGCTGCAGTGGCTGCCATCTGCTTCATAGTGTGTTGCTTAACCCATTGCTCCACCAGGGAGGCACAGCTTTATGTATTATTTTTTAACCCACTGTATTTATTAAACACATTTTAGGGTAAAAATGGGAGACAGCTCAAAAGTACAGAGATAAAGCAGCTGAGTCTGTGTTGGCAGTGGTTAAAAAATAACTGGGATATTTCTATGAATTGCTTAATCTATCTAGGAGCCAGTGATTTTGGTCTACATGTATGTTGCCCACTACCATAAACACTAAGTTTATGAATAATAACATTTAAATTTAAATTAATCACAAATAAAATTAGAATTTATTTGGTCAGTCTAACTAGTCACATTTTAAGCTCTCAAAGGCCATATATAGGTAGAAGGTAGCATATTTCAGTGCATAGATAAAAAGTATTTATAGTTTCAGTTAAAGATTTAACTGAGAATGTTCTGACTTATAAATTTAAGCTTTCATAGAAATGCCATATTGGGTTAAGATGTTATCAAAAACTAATCCTCAGATTTGCTGTTAGACAAATAAATATTATCAATTCCCTGCTGATATTAGAATTGAGAAAAAGATACATGCTTCTGATGCAGGAAACTATAGTCAGGTGAGTCAGTGGCTGAAAATATAACATTGAAGGAAGGCAGAAGCCCAGGGGACTATGGTTAAGGACTGTGGGTACATTGGCGGTGACATACACCTGGAGGATGGTGTCCTATATTTTTGAATCTATACAGTGCTGTACGCAATGTTATCTTAATAGAAAATATTACAAATAAATTCTTGTACTTGGTGATTTGGGCCTCTGTTTTGGGTGAACATGAATGTAATCTCTTAATTCTAATATGTTTATTAAAGATATTTAAATAATAGCATTTTGTTTATTATGTAAAATCTGTATGCAGGTAGAAAATGGCACACAGTCATTTAAGAATGACTTTTATAGTACAGAACGATAGTAAATGGTTTCTACAAAATTATTTAATTTTCACAATGAAGTACTTTTTGTCCTCATTTGGTAAAATCTAAGCAAATGAATAGCTGGAAGAAAGTTCAACTTTAAATTTACAAATTATTAAGTTTCAGATTAAGCATTAGCCTCATATCCTAAATATATTCATAGGTAGTGGGAAAAAAATACAAAAGAAAGACAAATAGAATATTGTTTGATAAGTTTAAAACACACCAATGTAAACAAAATAAATATATACAATTATATCCAATATTAATGAACACGAAAATTTATGACTAAGACCTGGGAAAAATGAATGTCAGGTGAATGAATTAAAAACCTGACTTTTTTGGAATTTTAATAAATGACTTCCCAAACTAATAGAGAAAACAAATTGATAAAAAGTCAAAATATCAAAAAAAAGAAAGTTGAGATATAAAGTCTGGCACAGATGAAATTTGAAAAATTCATAATGTCATATTTTCTCTAAATAAATTGGGAGACCTGAATAGGTTGTTTTTGAAAAAATGCCAAATGTATTACTCTCAGAGTCAGATATAGATGATGTCAAAAAGGCTCCAAATTTATGCATAAGAGATGTTAACTCAGAAAGATGAAAGTGAATTATTATTTTCCTTCAAGAAAAAGATAATTCAAAAGCTATTTTAACTGTTCTAGGAAAGTTTCCAAAATGCTTGAATCAGCACATAATGAATACTAAAATCTGTCAGAAAGCATAATTAAACAAAATTCCTTAAGAAAATCAAATGTTTCAACATAGTTTGGTCTTCTATCAATAAAAGTCCCCAAATAAAATATTTATAACTAGAATAAATAAAAGTAAATAAAACAGAATATTTTCCTGTGGCAAGGAAGTTTATTCCAAGAATGCAAATGACTAGATATTGGGAAGTTAGTAATAAAATCTTATAAAAATATATTTATATCATGTGATATTACATAGAATGTATTATTATGTCATTAGAATTTTTATAGTCACCTCTGTTCATTTTAATCCTAAGATTTGAAAAAAAATTCAAACCTCTTTATAAAAAAGAATTGAGATATCTTTTAACATGATGAAAGTATAAAATAACTTTTCACATAATTATATTTTAATGTGCTTCATTTATCATCATCTCATCACCTTCTATTATCAATCTATAATATCTTCCATCTGTCTTCCTTTATATGTGTGTATATGTTGGCATGTATATGTGTGTTACAAACCAGTAGACAAGGTCATCCATAATATTTGAAACGCTATAACTTAAACATGAAAGAATCAGGTAGAAGGTTGTATGGCTGTCAAATTAGCTGTACCACTACCTTACTAAGACTTTCTATACCCACTTAGAGAAAAATTTACTTTGACTAATGACATATGAGTGGAAATGAGAACATTGTTTCTAAGTGGATTATGATTTGTAGAATTATTCTATTATTTTAAATTTTCCTCTGCCATGAGACAAATTTTACTCAGACAAGGAGTATCCATTAGTTTTGGACCCAGGATACAGCAGACAGAGAGAATTTTCAGTTAAACTGAAATAAAAATTAAGAAGCAAATGTATAGAAAATGAAGGTTAGTCATTTGATACCACTAATAACTTGTCAACTGACAGTTTGGATGGCTGATGTCATTGTTATTTGACACTGTTCTAGAAGTTGTGGATACTGAAACTAGGTTAAAGAATACATAAAAAAACATGAGTAGTAACCTCATTATGTGCAAAATATATGTATTGAAAAATTAACCAAAAGTAGTAAAAATCAAAATAGTTTACAAACAATCAAGAAATACAGAAATGCAGCTATACACAAATCTTGGAAATTTTTGAAAAAAATATTTAAATTTATTTTGTAGGATCCCTTTAGCCAATATTTTTAAAGAACAAAAATTAATAGTAAACACTAATGCTTATTTCAGAGGATAAAATTTTCTCTCTCTTGGGAATAAAATGGTTAACAATATTACTTCTATAAAAATCTCACACAACCTTTGGGCACATGGGATTTTACATTTGCTTAACATATGCCTGAAAAGCTTCAATTCACATAAAACTAAGACAGCCTGAGTTTGATTCCAGCAAGGGAGCTGACCCACATATGGTACAGCAGACCTCCTGTCCTGCCTGCTGCTCCCATTAGCAGTGTATTTCAGTAGATCTGCCTGTTCTGCTCCCCACTTCTGTCTCTAGTGAATCCTCCCACCCCTTGCAACTCTGCCCTGTGCCCCAATTCTTCTAGGAAAAATAAATATATAGGTAGATAGGTAGATAGATAGATAGATAAATTAATGGATGAATGAACAAATAAATAAATAGAATTATCAGTGATGTCAGTCCCCACTAAAAATGGGAGGCACAGAATTAACTATTTGATAAAACCATATACTACATCCCATTACACGTACATAGCTAATTGTAACCAGATATTCTAAAATTTATGTTCACAAATGCTTTATGACTTAAAACTGAACACAAGATGTAAAATTTCCTTTTTTTTTTTTTTTTTTTGCAACATAGCACTTTGAAAGCACAGCCTTGTAAGTTTAATTTTANTTTATGACTTAAAACTGAACAAAAGATGTAAAATTTCCTTTTTTTTTTTTTTTTTTTGCAACATAGCACTTTGAAAGCACAGCCTTGTAAGTTTAATTTTAGGACAAAAATGGCATATGTAAAGTCTTTTTACATTCTGTAACAATATATGAACAGCTACTTTATAGTGGTTCACTTTATATGATCATAACAAAGTAACTATTAATGGTTAATGTCTAAAATATATTGGAAACCAGATCCTGTTGTTAAAATTTTCAATAAAGAAAAACATTTCTGAGTTCCCTTTGTTTTGCAGTATTTCCTTTTCATAGCCATACTCTTTAGACAATGCATTTAAACATGATTGTGACTTTTAATATTTACTTCATGGTAAGAATTCATAACTGTGGCTAACTATAACTGCTTATAAACATATGGTCACTCAGGAGCTTCTGCTTAAATATAAATCACAGTCAAAAGCATTAGGCTATATAATTATCTGGTCATACACATTTGAGATGCATGCACACTCTTAGTATCTATATAACATTATTTGTGTGCTTAGAAGAGCTATTTGTTGTAAAGATTTTAGTTTAAACAACTTAAAACACTGCTAATTTCCACTTGCTTTATTTCTAAATTGCCTTAGCTGACTTATTCATGGAATATTCTAAACAGCAAAAGCTTTAAAATGACTTTCAATGCAAACTGTAAATAAACAGCTTTCCAATAATTCTGGTTAAATGTAATGTTAAGATAACAATAACATAGGACAGAAGGGCTAAAGCTTATTAACTGAAATGTTTTGTTGTTTACAAATTGAGTTGTCTTTATGTAATGTTTTCCACTGGTAAAGTTACATTTTCATGTATTTAATGTTGTTTGTTGGATAGAGGATTTTTAAAATCAAAAGAAGTGAATTTAATAATACAAAACAAAATATACTATCCATGAAAGGTAATAAAATCCTTCAGTTTGTTACTTCTATACAATAATTAGGGAATACTGTATTCCAAAGGTCACAGTTTTGTTTTTTTTTTAACTCTTATTGCTTTAAAAATTTTATGATATGTATTTAAGATTGTTGAGTAACATGGGGGAGACAATGTTAAAATTAAAAGAAAGATGCGATTTATTTAAAAGGAATATTGAATTTCAGTGTTTACGCTTTGGATTAATCTGTGAACTAGTGCAAGATCTATGTTTATGAAGTGGTATAAATGTCTAGGATAAATAACTTTATGATTTAATAGTTTGGTATTCAATGCATTAATGTGAAGGAAACAAGAAAACACATTAATATATCATCAGTGTGAGAAGCACAAATGCAGACAACATTCAAAGGCACATATTTATGCAAAGATGTTTGTGTTTTAAATAATTATACATGTATGGTAAAGTCACTGATGGTCAAAATTTCTTCTCTTGTCCATTGTTTCCTCCTATTTTGTACCTCTTCTAAACAAATTGTAGAATCTATCTAAGCTTGAATCTGGAATATTGTCATAGAAAACTGGAAGTTTTAGTCAAATGACTTGAAAATTTATAAAGGCAATTCAATTGAGACCGGATAGTCTTTTCAGCCATCGAGATGGATGATTTGGTTATAAGCCAAAAATCAAATAAAAATACAAAATAATAACACCATAATGATAACACCATAACTCATACCTTACACCATGGGCAAAAATCTACTCAAATAATGGACCACAGGTGCTAAGTGCAAAATTTATATACACACATATTCAAGAATTATTATAGCAAAAACTTATCTTTAGGCAGATATTACTTTGAAATCTCACTAAGTGACAATCATACAAGAAAAATAAAAAAATAACAAACGCCATCAAAATTAGAACTTTTCTCCTTCAAAAGATACTTAAAAAAATTGAAAGTCCATGGTAAGAAAAAATATTTGAAAGTTATCTGATAAGACTAGTATCTAAGATTTTTAAAGTTTCCAAACACTTCATCAAAGAATCACAAATGTCAAATAATTGCAAGAAAAAAGTATGCAAAATCAGAAGTAATTAAGAAACTAAGAATTTAAATTACAAAGAGATATTGCTACATAGTTATTAAGAAGGATTAGAAATTAGCAAATTTTAAAGACGGAACAATACCACCTGCTGGCAAAGACTTACTGAACTGGATGTTTCAAATCATGCTGATTAGAATTCAAAGTGATACTGAGCCTTGGAAAACAGCCTGGCAGTTTCTTGTAAGCTTAGAAAACAATAGAAGACAGTATTAGTTGTTCTTTTAGATCTCTCATATCCTTTTGTACTTACAAAATTTCTAGACTCATCTAATACATCCCCTGCCTCTCCCCAATCTCACCTTTATTTTCAAATAATTTTCCAAGTTACCTACTTATTTTATTTGGAAAAAAATATTAGAAACCAAAGTCTGGACATAAGGATGATTTTTTCCTACTGGTGTATAGTTGATCTTAGACACTCTCAATAGACAGAGCATGTGTTTGCACACTAATATACTTACATATCAATGTCTAAATATAGCCATCTGTAGCTACATAAATCAGCTGGATAAGCAGCTAGAACCAAGTTTGCTGGCTAGTATGGTAAGCCTTTATTTAGCTATCTAAGAAACTTCAAGCAGTTACATCATTTGTCATTGCTACCAGTGATGAGTGAGGACCCTTGAGGCTCTGCATTCCTGACAGCAATTGGTAGTGACAGTCTTCCAGGTTTTGGGTAATGTAATAGATGTGCAGTAGTTCATCAGCATTGTGTTAAACTGCGTCCCCATGATGACATACTGAGCCCCTTCCCATCCTCATTTGTCCTCTGCACAGTTTTGGTAAGGTGTTTGTTCACATCTTTTGCCTAATTTTAATTGGATTGTTTTCTAATGTTAGATTTAAAAGATTTTTGCATATTTTGGATCTAAGTTTTTATCAGATGTGTATCTTGCAAATATTATGTCCCATTCTTAGTATTAATAGTCTCAACAAACCCAAAGTTTTAGGTTTAAATGAAGTTCAAATTATCTGCTATGTTTTTCATGGATCCTGTTCTGGTATTACATCCCACGAGGAAGTCTTTCTTGAATCTTGATGACAACCTGGGAAGTTTTCTGAATAAAAAGTTCATGAAAATGAAAACTAATCCCCACTTTCCATGACAGTGCAGATAGTTTTGAACTCACAAGGCGGTTCACACAATCTCCAGGAAATCACAAGTGTCAACACATGAAGTGCTCTCACGGTAAAGACTCTAGTAGCATTTGCTTGAGAAAAGGAGAATTTTACTGACTCTGGATTCCTGGCTCTTTAGACTTCATGGTGGCAACCATCTTGTTCCCCTGCTGTCCAATGGGTCCAAGACAAGCCACAGGTTTTCATTTTGTTGAGCTTTTTGTTATTGTGAGAAATCAAGTGACACTTTCCAAGCTTTTTACATATCAAGGATGAAACTGAAAAGCAATAGTTCATATTGGTATAAGTTATACCTTAGTAGATTCTGATTTTTAAAAAAAGAAAAGATTTCCTAAATCACATTGCTACTCAGCTGTATAATAAATACCATCGCAGAAATATCTTACACAAAAAGGCAATACATAGGAAATCACTTATGAATATGAATTCCATTTCTAACATGCCACCGTATCTCCATAATACACTTGGTCAATGTAGGAAATGCCTCATAATATGCATGAATGTCATATTTAATTTATTCCCTTTGTCAGGAGATTCCTTTTTGATTGATCATCTTAAAAATTACCTCAAAAATACCAACTGTTGCATAAATATTTAATAAATGAACAAACATACACCAAGTATAAATTTATTATGAACATAGTTAATCAAATTTTTAGAATTCATCTGTCAGTGGTGTCAACATTGGCAAATAGAACAAAACTAAAGGAAAAAAAGCTTTCTGTGTTGATAACCCTGAAGCATGAATGCTTGGTAGCAAATCTGTCTGACTTATTAATGTGCAAAAGCAAACTTTCCCCCTTCTGGTGCCCTCTTTAAGCAATTATGAACTTTTTACTTTTGTTACCATGTATAAAATGATTCAACAATTTATGTGTATGTCAGAAGGGATTTTTTTAGCCATACATTACATATATTTTATGATATTTATGGTTATGGACACTAACACTCCTATTCTATGGATGAAGATTAACAGGGGCTTTTTGGAGGAAACTTAAAGAAGTATCACAGATACTGTTTTCCTTACTCATAAGTTGAATAGCACAGACTGCACTGTGCACGCCTTCTGTGTGTTCAGTGGCCACCACACCAGCAAGGATGGTTCTCTCTGGTCTGAATCAATTTGAAGTTTAGATAAAATGAACAGGTAATTAATTAAATTGTTTTGATTTATCTTCACATACAGTGACTTCCTTTATAGTATATAGATGAGTATATAGATGGAAAAAATGTAAGGATAGAAGGGGATTTAAAAATAGATACAAATAGGCAAAAGAGAAAAACCCTGGTAAGGGAGATACAGGCAAAGTTAAAGGACATGAGGCAATTCATGTGGAAAGTAAAATGTTCGTGTCTTCTCTCTGTGTGTCTCTGTTTATTCAATGAGTCTAACAATGTACACTCCTGGATCTCCATGGTGGCACAAGAGGTTGAGCACTGCACTGTGGGGCTTCGGAAGCCACTGCAGTGAGTGCTGGATCCCTGGCCAGGGATGGGGGACTACACAGCTCAGCAGACCTCTCCTGCTTCGCCCAGAGCTCCCTTCAGCAGTGTCTTTCAGTCAATCTGCCTGTTCTGCTCCCCACTCTGTCTCTGCTGAATCCTCTCACCACCACCCCCATGCATCTGGCCTATACCCTGGCTCTTTTATGCATGAATAAATAGAATCTTAAAAAAAATGTGCACTTCTCATTGATAGGTATGATAGGTAGTTACCATTTTTGTGCAGTTTTAAACATTTTATAGATATATTAAGAAACTAGAAAAATACTTAACACTACAGGATACTATATCTAGAACCAGAGTGGCAGCATGGAGTTTCACCTGGAAATCATCCTCCAAACCTCCTAGATGGTTCTAGAGTACAGTGGTACAAACTTTATATCCAACTCATGCCCAAAACAAAACTTGAGGGCCTCAGCTACCATTCAAATACATCCTTTAGTTCTATGAGGAAGAATCTGGAAACAATCCTGATTGGGAGTCAGCAATACAAATTTGTGGCCACCTAGTGTTGCTCACTCCCCTCAGGAGGCTGTGGATAGAGGGGGGATTGTAGGTGAAAAATGTGGGGCAAGGTGACAGGGACATTATCTAGGCAGGTGAAAGCTGGAGTCTCCCCAAAGACAAGCCCCAGACAGGAAGAAAGTCCTAAACAAAAAGTTGCTGAGGAATGTGTCATATAGTTTCACTAATAAAGACTTACAAAGCTGAAAGACACTTTTCTAAATTAAACTGTTGATACCAATTAAATCTTTTTCAAATTCAATCCAATCATATTAGCAAAAAAGACTGGAAAAATAAAAGACTATTTTTTTTTTAATTCAAATCGGTCATGTTAGCAAAAAGACTGAATTATCTCTCCATTTTTTCTATAGGAAGTGAATTTGCAAAGTTTGAGTTACATAAAGAAGTAAAAGTGTGCAGTTACAAAATGCAGGAAGACCGCATAATAGAGACATGTCAGAGAGTTCATTAAACATAATTATCCTAATCCTAATCCTAATGATATGTTAAGAAGATTTTATGTCCCCTTTGCTATTGAAGGTTTCCATCAATTTTTAATATATTGGTCCCTCCAAAATTGGAACTAACCCTTTAGGGGGAGGATACTTTGCACTGAATTTCCCACTCTGTGTAATTTATTTATTATTTACTAATGGTATAATTAGAAAGCCATTTTTTAAAAATGGAATTGAGTTAGTAAATTAAATAACTTTATAACAACACATAGCTGTACTAATAATTAACTTCAAAAGATATATAATTATATGAGACCAGTTATTCTCCAAGAGTATTTGGGAATAGTAAGGGGAATTATTAAGTATTCTATAGAAACATCTTGATACAAGAATGAAGCATTACTCTCAATATGTCAGATGAAATTTACAACACAGAATGAGAAAGCAGACTGGAGAAAGATATTGATGCTAATGGTTTTATTGATATATACAAAGAAGTTTCACTGTCAAGTTTTTAGAAGAAGACATTGGTTAATTCTGTCATTACCACACGTGGTAATAATAAGGACAACAGGAGTTCACTCTTAGATATACGAATAAAAATCACAAAAGGAAGCTAGGCCATATCTATGCTCCCTAAGTTTGCACACTAAAAAAGATAATCATAAAAAACTAAAGGGCCTCCCTGGTGGCACAGAAGGTTGAGCACCACATTGTGAAGCATCCGTAGCACAGCAGCACAAGTTCGATCCCTAGTCAGGGAGGTGACCCACACAGTGCAGCAGAACTCTCCTGCTTTGCCCGCTGCTCCCTTCAGCAGTGTATTTCAGTCAGTCTGCCTGTTCAGCTCCCCACGCTGTTTGTGGTGAATCCTCTCACCTCCTGCAGCTCTGACCTGTACTCCAATTCTTGTTCATGTATACATAAATAAATAAATCTTTAAAAAAAAAAAAACTAAAGTAAAAAGTTCAGTTATTACAGCTAAGGAAATAACCTGCTATCTCGTTTATCTGAATCCATCTAGGTTCTGCTGATCATCCTCTAGAAATTTCAAAACATCTTATTGAAATATCTACCTCTTGAATTAGAGCTCTGGCTCATTTCAGGAAATCATTAGTCTTTTCTTATTAAATTGCTCAAAGTTCACAGTAAGTAATAAATCTTTATCAAGATTCTATAAAATATTTTGCTTCATTCCAGTAATTTCTGCAAAATGTTGGCTGTCTGGTTTATATGTTAATGAAAATAACTCCATGATGTTGCAACTCCATTTCATTCTAACTTAAAAGCTCCCATCCACCTGCGTGTTCTCTGTATTCCCAAAGCTTTATCTCCGTCTTATCTTTGTGACAGAATCACTTCCTGATCAGCATCCAAGATCAAAATTCATTACCTTTTCCCAGTGCCAAAATATATTGAGGATGACATTATTAAATATCATACAAGAACTAGAAATTCAGAACATGGTGTGAGATAGTAGTCCAATTTCATTTTTTTACATATGGTGGACCAGTTTTGCCAGCACCATTTATTGAATAAGTTATCTTTGTCCCATTGCAGATTCTTTGCTCCTTTGTCAAAGATCAGTTGTCCATAGTTGTGTGGTTTTACTTCTGTGCTTCCTATACGGTTCCATTGGTCTGTGTGTCTGTCTTTATACCAGTACCAAGCTGTTTTAATTTCTATTGCTTTGTAGTAAAGTTTGAAGTCTGGGAGTGTAATACCTCCATTTTCCTTTTTAAAAGACCTAAATGTAAGACCCGAAACTATAAAATATATAGAGGAAAACATAGGTAAAACGCTGAAAGACATACATCTCAACAGTGCCTTCAAGATGGCAGTCCCCAAAGCAATAAAAATGAGAGAGAAGATAAATAGGTGGGACTACATCAAGATAAAAAGCTTCTGTACAGCAAAGGAAACGTTAAACAGAACAAAAAGAAACCCCACTGAATGGGAAAAAATATTTGCGCTCTACACAACAGACAAGGGTCTGATCACAAAGATATACAAAGAACTCACAAGACTCAAGAAAAATAAAGTAAAAAACCCAATCAAAAAATGGGCAGAAGAACTTAAAAGACACTTATCCAAAGAAGACATACACATGGCCAATAGACACATGAGAAAATGCACAACATCCCTCATAATCAGGGAAATGCAAATCAAGACCATAATGAGGTACCACCTCATTCTGGTAAGAATGGAACACATTGAAAAAACCAACAACAACAAATGCTGGCGAGGATGTGGAGAAAAAGGAACCCTGGTACACTGCTGGTGGGAATGCAAGCTAATCCAACCATT
>JAGFMF010011555.1:1118400-1160820 GCA_019455555.1 Galemys pyrenaicus
AAATGCTGGCGAGGATGTGGAGAAAAAGGAACCCTGGTACACTGCTGGTGGGAATGCAAGCTAATCCAACCATTATGGAAGGCCATATGGAGGTTCCTCGGTCTACTAGAAATGGAACTACCATATGATCCGGCAATCCCACTCCTAGGGATCTACCCAAAGGACACAAAAACACCGATCCAAAAGAGCACCCGTACTCCTATGTTTATCGCAGCACTATTTGTAATTGGTAAGACCTGGAAACAACCCAAAAGCCCAAAAAGTAGAGGATCAAGAAGATGTGGTACATATACACAATGGAATATTACTCAGCAATCAGAAATGAGAAACTAGGGGCATTTATAGACACATGGATGGAACTAGAAGGAATTATACTCAGTGAAACAAGTCAGAAGGCAAGAGAAAAATATTGGATGGCTTCACTATTAGGAGGAATATGAAAGAACAACAACAACAAGGAATTGGGTAATTATAACCAAAAGCAAACAAACAAAAAAAACTCAACAAGACCAAAAAGCCAGGATAAACAAAAAGGACCATGGGAGGGGAGGGGAAGGGGGAAGGTAAAGACGGGGATGAGGGCAGAGGGTCCACAAGGGACTGAGGTGATGGTGCACCGGTGAAATGGTGGTGGGTACTCCCTGAGGACTACAAATGATGTCAAATATAATTAATAAAAAAAAAATTAAAAAATAAATAAATAAAAATAAAAATAATAACACTAGAAAAAAAAAAGAACTAGAAATTCAGAGAATTATCAAACTTCTCACTATCTAATTAAACAGGCTTTATGATATACCTAAAGTGCATGACAATTAAAGTGAAAATACATCTTTTTTTAAATTTCAATATGCAATTATACATATATATTCACATATATATTTATAACCAATAAGAGGCTATACAGTGTACCATGTTCATTCGTATATATTAATTCATTTAAATTTGGCATTCCTACTAAAGACTTGTTATTGAGAATATTTAAGCAGGTTCTCTCTGGTGGCTCAAGGGGTTAAGTCTCAGCAATAACAGTCCAGTCACTGCAGCATGAGTTCATTCCCAGCCTGGAAGCTGACCCACATGGCTCAGCAGACATCTCCTGTCTTGCTAGCTGTTCCCTTCAGCAGTGTATTTCAGTAGATCTGCCTGTTCTGCTCCCCACTCTGTCTCTGGTGGATCCTCCTACCTTCCACAACTCTGACCTGTACCCCAGTTCTTGTATGCATAAATAAATAAATATTTAAAAAAAAATGTTGGGACCTCCCTGGTGGTGCAAGGGGTTGGAAATAAAATAAAATAATGAGACTAAATGAGACTGCATGGATAGTAACATTGAGAGAGCTCTCTATCTGAGGCCTAAGTCTGCAAGTACTTAACTACCTAGAGTTTGAAAAGATGAAGAAGAAATGAGGTTACTTGAGATAATATCCAAATTTTATACCTAGACTTTGTCACCTTTTCTCAGAATTATTTTGAGATTTCTTTTACCCTTGGAGTTTCCAAACACTCTCGGTTAACACAAATGCATTATTAGACATCATATATTGATAGGATTCTACATATCACATTTTAGTGTACTCCATAATAAAATTAAGGTAAATATGAAGTGTTCTACTCTTTCTTAATGACACTACAATAAAATATTTGAATTATAAAGTTTATGAAAAAGTTCTATTTTGAAAACCTTTGATTATTTGAAATTTTACAACATTTATCCATGCGAAATTTATTTATTTATGCATACAAGCACTGGGGTACAGTCCAGAGTTGTAGGGGATGAGAGGATTCACCACAGAGAGTGGGGAGCAGAACAGGCAGATCAACTGAAGTACACTGCTGAGGGGAGCAGCGGGCACAGCAGGAGAGGTCTGTCTGCACCATGTGGGTCCCCTCCCTGGCCAGCAGCAGGGATCGAACTCTGTAATGCAGTTGCTTAACCCACTGCACCCCAGGACTTTTTTCTTTTATGAAGGAGTCACA
Source organism: Galemys pyrenaicus (assembly GCA_019455555.1). Taxonomy (NCBI): domain Eukaryota; kingdom Metazoa; phylum Chordata; class Mammalia; order Eulipotyphla; family Talpidae; genus Galemys; species Galemys pyrenaicus. The sequence goes on from JAGFMF010011555.1 coordinate 1,120,381, forward strand.
TTATTAAAGGAATGTATCAAATTCTGTTAAGTTTATTATTTGCAATAGTACTCGATATGATTTACTTTGGAGTATTAACTTGAATAGAAATTTTTACTATAGCACTTTGATTGTGTTATGTTATCTATACTCTATATTACCTATATAGAGTATTGGTGTGTGTGTATATATCTATACATAAGTATCTTCTATTAGATATAGCGTTATATTTTATTATATGATATTTGCTATAATATGCTATATTTATTATTGTATAGTAGTGCATTTTATTATATTATATTTACTATACTATATTATATTATATGTAAATATATAATACTAGTATTATATATTTACTAGTATTACATATTTACTACTATAATTGTAATATAATATATATATATATTTACCATAGCATTTTGATTGTGTTATGTTACCTATATTATACATTATATTGCATTATATTATGATTTATTGGATATATTATATGCTATATTCACCTCTGTTCAATTGTATTATCACTGGATTCTTAAGATTACTGCTACCATTACTTAAAAGCATATGGATCTTTGATACAATACCTTCCTCATCTATATTCATTAATTTAAAATTTGCTGTGCCTATCAGCAAAAATTTGTGTACAATTTATTGTTAAGTAAACAAGTATAAGAGTAAAAGCTATATCTTATGGTAACAGTTGATTTCACATCAATGTTGCTATTAGATGTGTAGCACTCTGATAAGGTCACGAATCCATCTAAACAAAAAGGTTATGCCTCCCCTTTGAGACACCATGTCAGGAACAGTGTTGAAAATGCCACTGCAGAGTGTTTTGGTGACTATAACAGAAAATCTCAAGTTTCCTAAAGTTCATTTTTGTCCAAATCCTAAATTGAAATGAATATTTTTTTTTTTATTTTTAAAGAATTTAAATTTGTTAAAGAAGTGTCACATGATACATCTTCAGGATATTCCTGTTCCAGGGTATTAAATAGTGCTGATGGAGTTTCTCTCAGAAGACACAAGTGCTTCCTTTTTTCTTAGAGATTTGATATTTCATTGATACACATGTCTATCAGCAATGATGAAGTTTTGCTTCTCCTTTTGCCTGATCTTTCTATCACTGGAACACATAGCTATGCTAAAAATCTTTGATGAGAAATAAATGGATTAAACACAGACTTTTGATTTCAATGTTGTACTTGGTGGAATATAAAGATAACTTTAGCAGAGTATGTTCATCTAATTTGTCTAACAACTATTTTCTGTCACACTAGGATTCTTGCTTTACTATCACACAAAGTAAAACAAAGGCAATTTGAGCAAATTATAATAGAATGCTATATATTCAGAAAGATGATTTAGAAAATATGATATTAATAATTTCATGTGTATCACTTTTATCAATGTAATTTTTTCTTAATAAAATTTTTGAAATATGCTACATAGGGATAGTCTACTTATCTTTAACCAGTCTTGTGAAACAAAATGATGATGTATAGTTTTATTTTAGTAAAATATAAACTTAAGAGCATTCACATTGTTCTTAAACACCATCAAATGGACTTTCTATATTTCTTATGAAAAATTAAAATTTTCTTAAGTAGATATAACATTAATTGTAAATACAGCAGCATACAGCTTAGAATTTTAACTTAACTTTGCAAGTTTTGTTACAATTTCTATGAGAAACATCATATATAGCTTTTAATACAATATTTCATTCACAAAGTCATGCTATTTCCAAAAGAAAATGTTACTAGGAGTGGCATTTTATTTTTTCATTTTTTATTTTTTTATAGATTTATTTATTTATGCATACAAGCACTGGGGTACAGGCCAGGGGTGAGGAGGGGGTGAGAGAATCCACCAGACAGAGTAGGGAACAGCGAAGGCAGATAGACTGAAACACACTGCTGAGGGGAGCAGCGGGCAAGGCAGGAGAGGTCAGCTTCGCCATGTGGATCACCTCCCCAGCCGGCAGCAGGGATCTAACTGATTTAACTCGTGCTGCAGTGGCTGCGGTTTGCTTCATAGTGCTTTACTTAACCCACTGTGCCACCAGGGAGGGCCGGAGGAGTGGCATTTTAAAATGAAATATTTGCATTGTATGACAGTGGAGTCAAACAAATACTTTTTAAGCTTTTTTCCTTAATTAACCCTAACAAGTAACATTTAAGCATATTAGTTATGGTATGTATGTTCATTAAAATAATGTGCCTGATATTCAGAAACGTCTCTGCTGTCTTTTTCTGAAAAACAATATTCTATGTGCATGATGTTTTAATGGTCTACTTCGTGGAAACTGATGAAGTGTGTATTCCAAAAGGATAAATGTCTTAAAACCAAGAACTTCAAAATTACTGTGTTTAGAAAGATAAGCGAGCGATGATCCTTACATTTTCTTTGAGATCAATATGAGAACCCTATGATTAGAATTTAATTTATAAAAATATACTTAGCAACACATGCAAAGGGAATAATTATTTTAAGGATGTGTTTTGAAGTAATAACTTTTCAAAAATAATGATGGAGAAAAGTAAGCATGGCAGGTAGACATCACACCTGTCTGTGCCTGATGTTATTTTTATCAGCAGTGTAAAATAACAAATTCAGTCAACATTTGCTTATTTTTGACATCTTGCCAACAGGAGGTTAGTGAATTCCTTGCATTGAATAAATTCAATGGAATTGTTTGTGTCACTGCACTTAAAGAAAGCAGAGGCAATCTCTGGTGTGACACTTTCCCACTAAAAAGGAAAAGGAAATGCTAGTTTGAATGAGTTTGGTTGATTGATTGATGTTGGATTAAGTTTACTGTTTTATTTCTGTTTCTCAGATAACCTTTAGCTCCAAGATAGCTTCAAATACTCATACTGCCACTAGAGCAAGCAGGTGATGTAGCTAGATGTGGGTTCCTTTGTGTTCTGATATTTCAGATGGCAAAGGAACAGGGGAGGGTGACTTAGTGGCATCGTGGCCTTCAGCTGCCCTCCCCAATCAATGCTGACACCCTCTTCCCCCAGAAGAACACATCGTAGGGGAAAAAGGGAGATTTTTAACACACAGCCTGACTAGCAAAAAAAAAAGTTTTCAAAATCACAGTGAAGCAGAGAGCTGCAACTCAATTTTTTGAATATTGGAGAACTTAAGTATAAGCACATTACTTGGGAATCTTGGAAGAATATGCATTTACAGAAAAAATAGTTATTTTAAAAGCAAGGCTATATTTAATAAAATATTTTCTTTTATCCATTATCATGCTCCATTAATTTCCTAGGTCTGCTGTGATAAAACCACAAAGTAGGTGGTTTAATAAAATAGAAATTTATTCTCTCCCAGATTGGGAGGTCAGAGATCAAGTTCAAGGTGCTGGCATGATTGATTGGTTATTTCTGTAGATTCTGGAGGAAAAATCTCTTGCTTGCCTCTCTATTAGCTTCTGGTAATTTCCAGCAATCTTTGCTATTTCTTTCTTCAAGCAAAATAACTTCCAACTGCCTCCCTCGTCACATAATCTTCTTCGTTGTCTGACTCCATGTTCCTGGGTTCACTTGGTCCTCTTATAATCCATCAGTCACTTTCTTTATCCTATATTGAAAATGATTGACCCCATACACATACTGAAAACCCAATAAAACCTTAGCTTCCAAAAGTTAATAATCTGGTGTAATAAGTGTATGAGTCATCACATACTTGGGATGGCATTTTGCTTTCTAATATATGTATTTATGTTCAAAAGGCAGTAATGAGCTCCATCTCTGACATGAAGCTTTTTATTCCTATCGTCAGTGTTAATTATTATAAAATAGCACAGGGTGTGGTTGAGAGAGCTCTATGTCACCTGAATGGTCAGAGTGTGGAGAACCAAGGGGATGTGAAGAAAGAATGAAGTAGAATGAGCAAGATCATTGACGAGTACATACATCATAGATTCACAAAATAATTACTATTTTATGGTAATCTTATTTGTTGTGAGAACTTGTAGAAAATGCAATCCTATAAGTCACATTTTACCTTTATGTAAATACATATATATATAATCTACCTGCAACTTCCTCATTTTGGTATTGCAGAATTTTCAAAGATTTGCATTTAATAACACATATAGATGTACTTGCCACAACTTTGCAATTTATGAATGACTACTATCCCTGCATATGCTTTGAAAATAATAAAAAATTAACAATAGAGACTATAAATATATCTCACATTATGGTATTGGAATTCAGTCTTTCAATCTTATTTTATGGTTTCCTTTTAAATTCTATAATATTTACTGATATCATATTCATTTCAGAATAATAATGATATTGCATTTCTGAGTAAATGCCTGTACCACAACATAAGATAAATAGAGAAATTAAGCAAAGATTATATCTTACTTTATCAAATTGAAAATTTTGTTTACACTTGGAAAATAAAATGAAGATTTGATGCACTCATATAGAGGATAATATCGTTCATCCCTGAAAGGGGTTTGCTTAAGGCTCGTGTTCATTCACTCTGTCAGATAGTTGTTTAACAAACATATTTAAGCTGCTCCTGTGAGCCAGGCACACAAATCAATATACTTCCAGCATATTGCCTGAGCTTTGCACATCTGTTACACATAGTGATACAGATAATCTCATCAACCTTATTTCTTGAATCTGATGTTGAATACCATCATGACTGCCTCAAAAAGGACTGGAGAGCTGGACAAAGAAACTATCTCTAGATGTATTTAATATACATAATCTATATGGATACCACTTTGCCTCTAAGTTTAATAGTTTTTAATTTTATAATATTAAGATTTACATGGTGCTTTCATTTTAACCATTTGATATCAGAAGTGTTGGTTTTATTTTTTTAATTCTATAATTATTACTTTTTATTTCTTATCTCATTGTTCATTTTTGTACAATATTTGATTTCTCCCCTCATGTGTAGTCCCCATAATTCTCCCACCATAACACTTGGCACTTGTGAGTATCACAATAATTTTTGTTTCTTCCCTCCCCTGTCTTCTTGACCCTTCTCCCTCCCCTTGCCTTGCTGAATGCCTCAGATTAAGGTGTTGACTTTCTTATGCTTTGTCTTGTTCCTACTAGTAAGTGGATAAAGACTCTAGAGGACATTTGTACTTCACCACCCTCGTGTAAAGGTAAATGAGGTTCTATTTGCTGGCTACCCATTTACAAGTCACGGTTATTTAACAAATCAGTAGGCATGGATGACTTTTGTAACATTAAACAAGAAGTGTGATTCTAATCTCTCTTAGTCATTGATAACCTGCATGTACAGTGTAATAGCACACACCCCCTCCATCAGCACAGTGATGTTTGTGCTGCTTTTAAAACAAATTATATCCTCTTACCATCTGCAGGCAAGGAGTAATGGGGTATCTGCCAATAGTTTCAAGTCAGTCCTTTTTCATAAAAAGAAATTGCAGGACATATCTGGAAGGTTTGTATGGAATTTGGCTGTTCAAACACATGCTCTGTTGTGGAACAATGTCATAGAAAAATGGTTAGAGAAAATCTGAATCGGCATGAAATGAGGTATTTTGAGGGTTATTGAACACTATTCATTTTCAAGGAAATAGGACAAGGTTATTTAGCACAGGTGTTTCTGTAATTGTGATGCATTAGCAAAATTAGCTGTGTTCAATGGTCCTCACACTTGCTTTACCACCTGTATGGGAAATGGCCTGGTGTTACTACAAAGAGATTTGATGTGAAACATGTACTGTGGAATTAAGTTCAAGATCTAAGATTTGTGGCTATGGTGCCTGTATTTTGTTAAATAAAATATTTTTCCTGGATATTGTCCTTTTTATTATTTCTAAAGGAGAAAAACAAAAAAAAAAAAAAAGAAAATAATCACAATGTGAACGACTCTGAGTCAAGTTGGAGAGAGAAAATAGTTAGGACAAGCAAAGTACTCTCTGAGAACACAGTTTAAGTGGAAGAGTTTTCCAATACTGAGACTGTGGGCAACATTTGACACTACTTTCTTGTGGAGCAGCACCATGTAAATTCATCTCTGAGAATTCTAGATAAAATTTCTGCATTATCTCTTCAATTTCAATAACTAGATTACAATAGGCCACAATTTATTATCTATAGCTCAAATCTTGGTATGGCCTTTAAAGTATCTCTTGATTCCTTAATGTCAACAGAATTACAATTACCATCTTGATCATTCTTTTTTCATCTTAGTTAAATATCATTGGCTTCTAGGGTCTTAACTTGTGTATAATCAGTAATGTAATACTTGAATGCCTGTCAAACTGTGCATCCAGATCACATTTCTTTCTTGTTTTTTTAAGGTTTTTCAAATTTATTTACAGATCCAAGACATGGGGTATAGGCCAGAGGTGTGGTAGGTGAGAGGATTCCACAGAAACAGAGTGGGGAGTACAGCAGGCAGATATACTAAAATATACTGCTGAGGGGAGCAGTGGGTGAGACAGGAGAGGTTTGATTCGCTGTGTGGATTAGCTCCCTGGCTGGGATTGAATTCAGACCTCGGTGTCTGGTGATAGTTTTACATCATGGCTACTTTCAATCCTGGGCCAGCAGAGGCCCCAGATCACATTACTAAGAACTGTTCTAATAGAATGAGAGTTCCTGACCATCCTGGCTTGATGATTCTTCCTTCCTGGACTTGCATTGATAAGGAAAGTACATCACTCCTAAATCTTGTTCGCCATATATCCAAAATCATCACAAAATATATTAATGCCTACAGATAGTGTGGTTAGAATTGTGAGAGCCCTTTTCCTTTTTTAACATAACTATATGTTTTAAGTAAAGAAGTCAAATTTCATGTTATAAAAATATACTTTTTTAAAACTTTATTTTAATATTTTTCCTTTATTTATATATATTTGACATGAATTGTGGTCCCCATTCCCCAGCATCATTTCACCAGTGCACTATCATCTCAGTCCCTTGTGCTCTTTCTGCCACACAGATATTTATTAAGCATTGCTACATAATACCAGTTTAAAATGGGTCCTGTTTTTTCATCAAATATATTGCAATATAAAATTCTTATGACCCAAAGAAAAATCTGCATTTATGTGAAGCAATGTTGTCACTCATAAACACATTTTCAAAAGTTGCTTGTGTGAGAATATTGAGTTTATAGCTCACACTGGGGTTACAGCCTTGGCATTCATCTTGTTAAGCTAAGCAGGCTTCAATGATTTTATTTTTTTTAAGATGTATTTATTTATGCATACAAGAACTGGAGTGTAGGCCTCACGTGTGGGAAGTAAGAGGATTCACCAGAGATTGAGTGGGGAGCAGAACAGGGAGATTGATTTAAATACACTGCTGAGGGGAGTTGTGGGCACAATAGGACACAACAGGTGTGCTGTGTCATATGGGTTGGCTTCCTGTTGCAGTGGCTGCAGATAGCTTGATAGCACTGTATCTTTAACCCCTGCACCACCAGGGAGGCTCTCTGGGTTGCAATGACTCTAAGCCACAGATACCAGCCCCTCATGTAAGCACATGCCCTAAACGGCAGCACTCAGTCACAAGCAAATACAAGCAAATATCATGATATGTGTTTCCCAACCAACCCTGTGATCAACAGTCTCCTCCGCTGCATGTAATAGACAGGAACTCTCATCTACAGAGAGCCAACTCTTTTGTTTTGAACTGACCAGTCCCTCCATATCCCTGGAACTCTGAAGCATTCCACTTCTGGGCATTAATAAATGCATGTACCCAGATTCTGCCTCCCTCTCTATGTCTGTCATTGCCTTGACCTTCCCATGTGGGCCCTTAAGGCATGTTGGGTATACTTCCTCCAGAACATGTAGATATTTTGCTATTTGTATTTCTTTTCTGTTGTTGAACTATACTCACTGCTCAGCACTCTGTTCTTCACTTAACAAGTATCAATTTGAGAAGTGCAAAACAAAGGGCATCATCAAAAACTTTCAAAAATATGAATAAATGTCAAATAGTTTTTGTAATGAATAAATATCAGACATGCCTATGTTAACGGCAGATTAGATATTTTAGAATAAGTCAGATGAGCTTTTCACTTGCTAAATAATAGCATTTGAGATAATAAAACAAACTGAAGGGAATCATTAAGTATCATTCTTAATATCAACTTAGTTGAAAAGTCAAGAATTGTGAGACCATAAACAAAGAGAGAAAAGGAATTGAAAAATATGCCAGCTGCTTTTGCAGCAATGAATTGGTATTTTTCATCAGAACATAGCATGATAGGTAAAAAAATAGAACCTAGAAAGATCATATATATAGACATTTATAGGTAAAAATATTGAAGGATATAGAGATACAGATAATATAGATACACACGCACTTATACTTGCATATGCTTATGTATGTATACATGGATACATTTAAATATGTGCAGATATGGATCTCTTGGTCATAGAAGCAGAGTAATAATTTTGCTTTTCTTGTGTATAAACTGAAGTGCTTATGGTTAAAATTGAACATCTTCATTTTGATTTTAGAAATTGAGGAAAATAATTACTGTGAAACAAAGAGCAAAACCAAGCTATTTTTCTTTGAGTATAATGGGTCATTTGTTTTAGTTAAATATTTATTAGGAGACCCTTGAATTAAGTGGCTTTTATAGTTCTATATTTTAGAAGAAATAGTAACCAGTTGATCAATAACTACTAGAGAAATGGTCCTAGCATGAAAATATTTGAAACAGAAAAACATTACCAGTGTCCAACATTACACAGGGAAAATAAAATAAAGACCCATATAATTATCTCATTAATTCAGATGTTGAAAACATCTCTAAATACTAAATTACAGAATGACAAACATATTAATTAAAGGGTATTTTCTATGTGAAATAACGCCTCTAAATTAGAACAAAAGATAAGCCCTCTATTATTTCTAAATCATATAGAGTATTGTGAACCAGTTACCATAATTAAAAAACAAATGAATCATTGTTTAGACAAAGAAATGCATATATTTTACATAAAATATATTTATATGTATTATATATTTACAATATATATGTATTATATATTTATAATATATAGTAAATATCACAGCAAACTATGAATTAGGCACTTTGATATAAATAAAAGGCAAAATTGGTTTATTTATAAAAATGTTATAAATTCCTGGAGATTGCAATAAATGTATTTAAATTTTCAAATATTTGGTATTATTCACACAAAACTATGACTTTTAACTATATTATAAAACTCAATATATATTTTCTGGAATTATAGAACATGTTATAAAAAGATGGTAATAATTACAGTTAAAATGAATTCTGCAGTTATCAATATATCCAACTACTGGCATGGAACTTTAAAAAAGTAAAAAATCAGTTGAGATAAAATATATAGTCTCTGTACCACTCTAGAATTGCATAGTTTTTTTTTTCAGAGATTTATTTATTTACTTATGCATACAAGAACTGGGTTGAAGGACAGAGGTACAGGGAGAAGGGTGAACTGGTGAGAGGATTCACCAGAGACAGATTGGGGAGCAGAACAGGCAGATTGACTGAAATGCACTGCTGACAGGAGCAGCTGGCAAGACAGGAGAGGTCTGCTGTGCCATGTGGGAATTCAGGTTTTACTAGTGACAGTGCTGATACTTAACCCCTAGGCTACCAAGGAGGCCCTGAAATGAATATTTTAAACTTAAAATGGAAAATCAATGTTCAATTCATTCAGTTTATCAGTATCTATTGACTAGCCTGTTAATGATGATATTAATGTTTCATAAATATCATAAATGCAACAAATAATAGCCAAGGACTAATATCTGGTTCCAAGAATAATCCACATTTAAGGAACAGAGGATCAATGACAGGGAAATTCATAATTTTCTGGAAAAAGTAAAGTCAACAAACAAAGAAGAATAAAAAGGCCCCAGATAATGCCTTTATTTGAATGGATTTTGAGTAACCAGATATTTCATTGAATAGGTATAAATTTGCTTGACTTGATATAGAATATAAATCGACAAAGTGCAGATTTGCAGGAATAGTTTCAAAACTTGTACTTTATGAACTCATGGCTCCTTTGCAGCAGCTAAACTCTCAAGGCATTTGACAATGTCATGCAATTTCCCACACTGTCTTATTTACTGACACTAGATCTCTGTATAGCAAGGATGGGAATAGTGTTTAAGGGATATTGAACTCGGTGGCTTTTTCCAATGAATGTCAATTGGAGAAACACCTGTGGTCAGGCACTTTGAGTCAGTCCCCCAGGGGCATCGGAGATTAAATCATTCCAAGTCAAGACAGGCTTTTGCTTTGCTATTGCACATTGCATCTCAGCCCCATGGTTTCAAAGGATCTTTATATAAGTTCGATGTAGCCTCAAACTTAAAAGTTATAACTGTAAGCTTCTAAATTTTTGACATAATGTTAATATGTAGAGCATTAAACACTAAATTTTACACGATCAATACATGACCGGAAAGTTCTTCATACTGCAGGGAAATGCCATGGGACTTAATTTAGACCAACAGGAAGGGATGAAAATTAGGTATGTGGACAAATGTGCAAAGCCTATCATGTAAGGGCAACAGTGTAGGATAAATCATACAATTGCATTGCATAGAAATACTAGAAAAAATGCAAAATATATACCAGTAACAAACAATAAGGATTAAAATTAGGGTTATTCTTAACTAGTTACCTAATTCAGTTAGGATTTATATATATATATATATATATATATATAGGCACCATTTATAATTAATCCTCTGGAGGCAAAAAGCAAGAACAGAGATCTCCTATTTTTTTTTTTTTTTTCATTTAAAATTTCTGGCCATGTGAACTAATTTTAGGGAACAATCCTCTCACCAACATTTTTTAAGCTGAGAAATTACAGCTTATTAGCAGGTCCAAAGTAACCCAGCAGTTTTACCTTAAACAGTTTAAATTATGTACTCAGGAAACAAACCAGAACAGTATCTTGAGGTGGACAAAAGGAGAGTCCAGTTTCCCCACAGCTGGAAGGCAGCAGAGACATACCAATGATCTCAACACTGGAAAAAAATCCAGGCAGCTCCTTGCTGAGACCAGAGGCAGTTTTTCACCAGCCAGTTGCAGTGGCTCCCTTACTTTACTCGCAAGATCTCAGATGATGAGCGAGGCACACACACACACACACACACACACAAAGGAAGACACAGGAGACTGGCTGGCAAGATATTCAACTAAAAAAACAAACAAAACAAAAAGAGTCTGACTGGGCCCTTAAGGTGCCCTCTGAAAAAATGACTAACAAGACTTTTAGGAGTTGCCTGACTCTGGCCCATATTCGGCCACACTTTTAGGAACAAAGGCAAGGATTAAACAATACTTCCAAATAAAACCTCAACCAAACACACTGCCACACACTTTCCATACTCAAGCGGACCAGTCCTCCTTTCACTTTGGTGCACACCACACTCACCACTCTCACAATCCGGATGATGTATGGCATTCACTTAATTTGCCTCAGGTTGACGAGCTTGATTAGGTTTTTTTTCGGCACCAGGTTTTAACCCTTCTGCCGGATGCCGGGTGATTAGTTCGGCCTTATTTTGGACTTTTTTTTGAGACTGAACCCAAGGCTGGGACTCGAACCCGGGCTTTGCAGGGGTCACACGCTTTTACTGGATTTCTGCAGCCACGAGGTAGCGACCCTCGCCTTACACTGCACCGTCCACACCCTCTCTAAGCTCTACCCCTGTTCGCAGTTTGTCCTTTGGGAGATGTCGCTGGGGCCTCCAAATTAAAGTACTGAGTTTTCGTGGGTACCCCAAAAGAACAAAGAGCGGACACAGGGATGCAATGGTCATGTAGAGCTTTGTGCCAGCATGCTGGGGCTGACTGTTCAACCGTGACACGCAGGTCTGGCTGAGGCGATCAGCTCCGAGAGGAAGGAGTGAGCTTTTATAGCCAATTTCCCGCCATTACATAGGTTGCAGCCAATAAGCTGAGAGATCAAAGCCTGCACAATGAGCACGGCAAATAGCTTTAAAAAGAACCCTATTTCAAAAATTTAAACTTACAAGAAATCCATTTTGGACGGGCTTAGGCTTCTGCCCGGTACCTGGGTACACATTCTAAAATAACATTGTTTCATACGCCCTGCCCTTAACTGCCCAGGAAAGCCTAAGGAATAGGACCAGCTGACCTACTAAATAAAGCCTGTAAGTCATTTTTCAAGTTTCAGTCAGCTAAGTTTAAACAAACTCTAACTCTAACACTCATATATCTGAAAATATATTAATTTCATCTATGATATTTCAAATATAATTCAATGACTAAAAAATTCAAGTTTACAGGTCTCTCTGTATCTGTCTCTGTCTCTCTGTATCTGTCTCTGTCTCTCTGTCACTCTGTTTGTGTGTGTTTGTATGTGTGTATTACAGATGACATTCCACTCCCAGTCTTTTTTATTCCTTTCCAGAAAATCAGTGAACATTCAAATAAGTGCCCCTACTCCCCCCACCCCAATACATATGGAGAAGTATACATAGATATGTTTCCTATGTTTGCTTTCAAGACTTTCTTTTAAACATTTGTTTTTCCCTTTAATTCTTATGTATCTTGGGGTGATCCTATTTGGTTGTATCCAACTTAGAACTGGTTAACCTTTTTTTTTTTTTTTTTTTTTCATTTTCCAGGTAAGGTAATACTTGTTTTTCACTTTAGGAATGTTTTAGCTATTACTCAACTTCATTTCTATTGCTGGCAATGCCTGGTTCTCACCATACTCTGTAGTATTATAATCACATGTGAATTAAATCACCTGACATTATCTTACATGTTGAAAAGCTCTGCTTATTGCTTTTAAAAATCTTTGGAATACCTATAGCCTATTTGCAACATATGGGTTATCTAGAAATTGGTTTCCATTGAATTATTAAATTACTGTTGTCATTATGAGTCAACTTTTCCTTCTTTACTGCACATCTACAAATTTAATTTTTCTAAAAAAAACACAAATCTTGATATTCATGATAGATAATCTGTAAGAATTAATTCTACAAAAATCTTAGAACAATTGTGTTTCTTTATACATACTACAAAATCATGAGGAAAATCATTAATGACATTTACATATGCGTTTTTTTACCATCTCCAAATTAAAAAAAAAATATCTACATATTTGTGGTTACATTTTTGTAATATTGTATATAAATCCTGCTGTTCAAAATTCTTAGGATAAAGGTAAAGAAATAGTTTGCTCCCAAAGAGAGATCAAAGTGAACAACAAAATTATTCAGCAATATTCTCTCATTGATTTCTCCTGATGTTAAAATAACTTCCATTTCTACATTCACCTCTACTCCATCCCTCAACTCAGACTCAGATCTCTAATCCATACCTGTGCCGCTACAAATATTAGAGTATATATAAAAAACATATTACATAATATCATGTATACATGCTCCATATATTTATAAATATATTATCTATATATACACATAATGCAAAAAGTCTACATGTGAAATCTGAAAATTCAAGGCTCCAAATTATACAGGATTTGCAATAAAAAAAGAACAGGAAAAGTTATTTAGTCAAAGACATGCTCCAATAACTTTTTATGAATTACCGTAAAGGAAACATGCCAGATGTAATTCTGAGAAGCAAAAATGATTAAGGAATACATTATATATTTTATATGAAATTTCTAAATTTATAATTGTTATAATATTTAAGAAATCTGAAATTACACTTAATATCAACATCAATGAATATGAATAATTCAAACACTCTACATGAAAAAGTTAATATCTACAGGATTATTATAATTTAAACACAATTTACAGCAATGTAGTCAATTACCATATAAAGGAATAAGGAAGTATTTACTTAAAATATCAAGATAATATAACTAGAATTTTCAATGTATAATTGATATTTTTATTTTTTCTAATACATTCATCTGATCATATATTTTATTATGGAAATCTTTCTGTCTAGTTTTCATAAAAATGAAAACAACTGAGATACATTTTGGTTTGTGTATTTCTTTAATACAAAAATTAATCCTTACAATACTATGTTTATAGCATCTCTGTTATGCAGCATTACATACATTTAATTAAGCAAAGAAGGAATAATAATATGTCAAATTTACAAAATCAGTATTGACATAAGGGAGAATCTTAAATTTTTCAAGACTAAGAAGCCAATATAGATTTGCTTTGGTCATGATAGAAAGAATGAATAGTCTAGATTAAAGAATGATTAGTCATAGAAAGAATGAATGAGCTTTTCTCATTTAGATTAAGATAATCAGGGTTTAAGGCTCAGCAGTAGGAAGCTATTTTCATCATGAGTTTGATCTCCAGCCAGGGAGCTGACCCCACAGGGTTCAGTTCCCCACAGTTGCGTACTTCAGTAAATCTCCCTATTCTGTTCCCCAATCTGTCTCTGGTGAATCCTCTCACCCCCAACATCTTTGGCCAGCACCCTAAGTCTTGCATGTGTAAATAAATAAATCTTTAAAATGATAGATTAAGATAATCAACTTACCACATTTGTAAAAGGTAAATTTTCAACAGTCATTATCTGTAATAGATACTACTCAGCCACTTAATAATTAATGTGCATTTCATTTTCATATCATATTTGAAAATTTCATAATACTTTTAAGATATTTATGTAATATAAATTTAAACAAATATCCTTATTATAAATAATTCTTTAAGTTTCTTAAACAAACCAGTACATTAACTTGCAGTATATATAAATGTAAAAGAAAACTGCTTGGAATTTAAATATAAAGAGAGAAAAAAGACAGATATTTTATGAAAATCAATACACTCCATACATGGAATTTGAAGGAGTTCCAGCAAAATAAAATTCCTAAGATTAGGTATAATCATATCCATTATCTATATATTTTTTATCTTTTGGGGAAAATAAGGCTATAATAAAATTTAAAAAGAGACCCACTTTTGTGTATTTCATTTTAAAGGGAGAATAGTTTATTTTGTGGAAGGACTAGATCATTGATTTATTTAGACATACTAAGCAATAACTGCCAAATAGGTCATCCAAATTTAATTTAGCTAAATATTTGACTCATTAATTTTATAACTTAGGGCTTGCTTTGAGTGAATATGAAACTTGTCCAAAATTCTTAATTGAAGAATCCTATCATAGCCACTCCCAGAATAATTTGGACAGAAGAAATCTACCATATATGACCTAGAATTAAATACATTTCACTAAGGCAGAAATTTCTTTTCATCTAAGTCAACACTATGAAAAACATCTTAAAGGTTATGTTTTAGTTCAAACTAAGGTAGATGAAAATGAGCAATGAGCTATTCATAGACATTACATATATAATTAAAACTGATCAGTGCAAGTAACAAGTAAACCTAATACCTATGCTGATAATTAAGATTGGCAATTTTATATTTCTGATATGATTAACTAAAAAACATATGAAGCACTGTTTACCATGGGCTTCTTCTGGAAATTCTGTGAACATTTCATGAAATTTTTGTTCTCTGAAATACTAACCATTATCATAGAATTTCTGTTTAGTAAAATGGAAAGTTTTTATGTTCTAAGTTTCAAGCAACAACAGTTGCAAATTACTACAATCTCCCATTATATATATAAAAAAAAAGGCTTCTATAGCATTAGATTTTTAAGTTTATATTTGGCCATTAATTAATAATTATTTTTTGAATACCCATGTTTTATTGACAATCAAGACTGTAAAAACATTAAAAAATAACACAAAAATCTAGGGGGTACAGGAAACGAATAAGAAGGTTTAAAAATAAACACCTACATTTAAAAAGAACAGTCATTTCAATTAAATAACCTAACTTAATGCCTCAAAGAATTAGGTAAAGAAGAACACACTAAACTCAAAGTTATAATAAAGAATAAGGCAGGAATAAATGAAAAAGGAAAAAAAAAACAGAAATAATGAACAAAATCAAGAGTTGTGTATCTTCTTTCTTTTTTTAAAGATTTACTTATTTATGAATGTAAGAAATGGGGTGCAGACCAGATGTGGGGGTGAGAGAATTCACCATAGACAGAATGGGAGCAGAATAGGCAGACTGACTGAAATACACTGCTGAGGGGATCAGTAGGTGAAATAGGAGAAGTTTGCTGTGCCATGTGGGTCACCTCCCTGGTAAGGGATCAAGCTTTTGCTGCAGTGGCTGGGGATAGCTTCATGTTGCTGTGATTTAACCCCTTGTTCCACCAGGGATGCCTTACACTTGAAATTTTCTAAGGGAGTAGATCATAAATATTCTCACCACAAAATAAAGAAAATGGTAATTATGTGAAGTGTTAGGTATGTTAATTTTCTTGATAATGATCAATTCATAATGTATGCATATATCAAATAAGATCACCAAGTTAAATGCCTTAAATACTAGTTGTCAATTATACCTCAATAAAGTTGAAAATAATAAAAAAAAATGACTGTAACATGATAAACCCAAGATTCCAAAAACAACAATTCTCATTAAAGCATGCTAAAGGGCGTATGTTACTAATTTTTGACTGTTTGAGAGGAGTATGAGAAATAAAGGCAAAAATTAAAATTGTTCTATGACTTAGAAGCAAGGTTATTGTAACTGGAGTTTATAATTATATATTTGTAAACCATACAAAACAGAATAATTTTTGGCAAACTGAGTGAGTTGACCTTTGTTGAGCTTCTTATTGCTGAGTTAAGATATAATACACAGTCGTGTTAGAGGAAGCTATCCATATGATTTTAACAGTCTGTTATATTCTATGGGTGAAACAACTTGAGAAACATCAGTTCAGAAACTCCCACAATGTTTTATTATAAAATGCTGCTGTGAAGAAGCATTGTAGGTGAAATGAGTACTCTGATATTCACATGGAAAAAAAAAAAAAAAAAAACAAAACTAACTTTTTGTGTAACATTATATAATATGTAACCACCAAATGTGTCTCTTCTTCACAAGATCAGCAAATAAGTTTCTCATTTTATGGGCAGTTAACCAAAACATAGATGATCAAATTTATTTGAAGATCTACATTCCTGTGTCAAAATATTAACTTTATAATTATAAAGAGTTTTAATGTTGGTTATGTTCACATAAATTCTCATTTTTAAGCTTGAAAATTCATATTATTTGCTTACCTCTATTATATTTTCTCTTGTTTATATAATAAAAGCATCTTTGCCACCTCAGAAGAAAAACAAACAAACAAAAAAAGCAGTATTGCGAACTTAAAAAATAAATCACATTCTTGAGAAATCAAAGCAATTTTCATGGGTAATTTAACTCTTTAAATCATTTTAAAATACAATCTGTAAAAATTCCTCTTAGTCTTTCAATACATAAAACTAGAGCATCACATTTATTCTACTTATCAGTGTGTGTATACCATCCACCCTATTGTCACACAATCCTTCCCAACCATATTTCCTTTTCTTTATCTTAGCAATTCGCACTGATACTAGGGTATATACACATTATTTATTAGATCATGGTTTTTCTAAGTTCTTCCATCAGTCATTACCCTACCTTTTGATCTCAGCTATACTAAGGAAGTCTAATACAAGGAAGTCATTCTATTGGAAGCAGAGATATTTTCAGACTTCTCACTGAATTTTTTCTTAATATGGAACAAATTTGTCTCTTTGCTTTGATAAACCTTTTCTAATGCATGGTATTATAAAGTAACACAACTCTCAGCAAGCACTTACTTGTAAAATTATTTCAGAATCTAAGTCTCCTTTGGGTTTATAATGTTTTTATTAATAAATCACTGACTAATTTAAATGATCAAGTTGTCTAATGAATTAAAGGTGGTAATGATCATTTTTCTCATTGTCTCTTGGACTAATTAAATTATTTCCCCTATATTAGTAAAGGTGGCCAGTGTACCATGCTCCACTACATTTTAGGTTTCTTTTATTATTATAAATTGGTAAGAATGGAGTCCTATGAAACTAATAACATTTTGCCTTTGCCTTATAGACTATTTCATTAGGTCAAAAAATTATAAAATTAGTACAGGACGCCAATGTACAGATAGATTGTGTATTCTTAGTTAAATTGAGCACAAAGTTATTTATTTTTCTTATCAATGATAATTTTGTGAGTTATTATGAAAGTTATCAATTAAAGTATCTTGGCCTATTTTGGTAATTTTGTTTCAATTCAAATATTTATAATTTTTGTTCACTTAGAATTAAGTTTGTCAGTCTCATTCATTTGTTAATATTAGTCCTTTCTGTCACTGATACTTCTTTGGATGGATTCATTATTTTTTAATTAGTATTAAAACATTCTTATGTCACTGGCACATATAAACAGTGCTCATCACTATTTTATGCTGGGAAATTAAAGTGGAAAAAAATCCATAACATTATTACTGGCATTCTGGAATAGACATTTTTAATAGAAATCATTTTTTATCAAAAACAAGATAATATGGACCAGCTTTTTCAAGAAAAATTGGATTGATTTTCACTAATATTATTTTCAATTTTCTAAAAACTTCTTTATGTTAATCTCTTTAAAGCACAGAAGAAAGTAAAATTGTATGACAGAAAGTTATTATAGAAGATGCTATCATGCTGTTGACATAGTTACATAAACTGTTAGCACTATTATAGTGAGTCTTGAAAAAAGTGATTTCATTGCATTTGCTATTCTACTCATCCACCACACTCTATCATATTCAAATAGGTGAATAATAAAAGAAAAATACAGTTTGATATTACACAATGGTGTATGAAAAGTTTCTAAGAATATGTAATAGGACCCTCCCTGGTGGCACAGTGGGTTAAGCAACGCACTATGAAGCAAACTGCAGCCACTGCAGCACGAGTTCGATCCCTGCTGCTGACTGGGGCGGTGACCCACATGGCGCAGGCAGACCTCTCCTCAGCAGTGTTTCAGTCAGTCTGCCTGTTCTGTTCCTGGCTCTGTCTCTGGTGAATCCTCTCACCTCCCTGGACTCTGGCCTGTAACCCAGTGTTTGAATGCATAAATAAATAAATCTTAAAAAAAAAAGAATATGTAATATCTGGAAAATGTTAATTATAACACAAAAGCAGTAAGATATTTTTCTGTGTAATTAAATAATTCAGATATGAATATAGAAATAAATATATGATTTTATAATTGATCAATAATTAAAAATTGTTTTCATTTTCTGGTTTTTGAACGTACCTATTCATCTAAGCTATTATTACTCAAGTGATAACTCAAAAATTCTTAGTGAAAAATAAAGCATTTGTAATATGTTAATCCTTACATTGGAAGATTACATTAAATTGCCAAAATATTTGAATGTATGTATGTGTTATAAAGTTCAAGGTGATGTCTAAAGGGTAAAATCTGTGATTTGATGATTAATTGCTTATAGCAGGTGTGTTGTAGTCTGCACGTCTTGTTTTTTTTTTTTTTTAATTTATTTATACATACAAGAGCTGGGGTACAGGCCAGAGTCCAGGGAGGTGAGAGGATTCACCAGAGACAGAGCCAGGAACAGAACAGGCAGACTGACTGAAACACACTGCTGAGGGGAGCAGCAGGAGAACCAGAAGAGGTCTGCTGTGCCATGTGGGTTCCTTCCCCTGCCAGGAAGAGGGATGGAAATTGTGCTGCAGTGGCTGTGCTTTGTTTCATAGTACAGTTGCTTAACCCACTGTGCCACCAGGGAAGCCCATAATCTGCACTTCTGTCAAAGTCTGTGACAAAGTATTTCTGGGGGAAAAAAAAAGATTTAGATATTAACTCTCTGATATTATTATATCTTTGAAGTTAGAAAAAGAAAACATTATCTTTAATTCATATTGTGTGATATTTTATATAGTATATATTTTTCTTAACAGTCCTGCTTAAATTTTACTAGAAGAACTGCCTCTGGTGAAAACGATAGGTTTACATAATTTTAATCAATTGAAAATACAAAAGAAAAAGACACATAAACAAGGTCATATTTTTTAAATACTTAAAGTTTTAGCTATACTAACCTTTTAGATATACCAAGTCTTTATTTATTAGTAAAATTATACAAAAATATTTAAGTAAATTAAACAGTCATCTGTACATAATTCCACAAGTCATAAAAATTAGTTCATAACATCAGTAAAAATGAACACTTGAAAGTAAAGTTCAATTAGATTAAATGAAATTCCATGTTAATAATTATATATGATAAATCTATAATTATAAATGATTATTTTATAGTCATTTAACATTAGTCCAACTGAATAATATAATGTATCTAAAACAGCATAATAAATTTATATTTGTAAGTAAATAGTAATTCACATATGCTAACATATATTTTTTAAAGATTTTATTTACACATACAAGATCTGGGATACAAGCCAGATATGGGGGGTAAGAGTATTCACCAGAAACAGAGTGGGGAACAGAACAGGCAGATGTATTGAAATACAATGCCAAGGGGAGCAGCAGGTGAGACAGGAGAGGTCTGCTGTGCCATGTGGGTCAGCTCCCTGGCCGGGATCAAACTCTCATTACAGCGGCTGCAGATAGCTTATAGCTTCATAGTGCTATAACTTAACTCCCTGCACCACCACGGAGGCCCCAATATGCTAACATATGTATGATCTATATTTCTCTAAATAGGCCTCAATAGTTAATACATACTTCAAATAAATTTTTTCTAAAACACAAATTAATTTAACAAATACACTGTAAGAAACAGGAAGAGCGCAATTGCTAGAGTAAATATAAGACGATTACAGAGATGAAAAGAGACTGAAAAGTAGAGAAGCAAGATGGCAGAAGAGTAAAAACAGTATATTCACTTCCTCCATGTTCGCACAGGTAGATTGCTGCAGAACAAACCCAACAACTCCCAAATTAAAAAGAAAAGGATTACAGCACACATTAGAAATTACAGGGTTTGGGGCCTGCCTGGTGGCGCATTGGGTTAAGCAGCGCACTGTGAAGCAAACCGCAGTCACTGCAGCAATAGTTCGATCCCTGCGGCTGACGGGGGAGGTGACCCACGTGGCATAGCAGACTTCTCCTGCCTTGCCCGCTGCTCCCTCAGCACTGTATTTCAGTCTATCTGCCTGTTCTGTTCCCAACTCTGTGTCTGGTGGATCTTCCCACCCCCTGCACCTCTGGCCTGTACCCCAGTGCTTGTATGCATAAATAAATAAATCTTTTTTTCTTAAAAAGAAGTTACAGGGTTTTTTTTAGATTTATTTAATTATATTTGACATCATTTGTGGTCCCCAGGGAATAATTCCCCCCACCATTTCACCCATGCACCATCACCACAGTCTCTTGTGCTCTTTCTGCCCTCATCCCACTTGCTACCCTCCCCTCCCCCCAAATGATCCATTTAGTTTGTCATTGTCCTTTTGTTCTTGTTGTGTTTTTGGCTTGTTTGTTTGCTTTTGGCTGTAATTTTTCATTTCCTTGAGCTCTCTCTTACTATTATTATTATTTTTTTTGTATTTCTTGGTCCTTTACATCCCTCCTAAGATTGAAGCCATCCGATAATTTTGTCTTGCTTCTGACTTATCTCACTGAGTATAATTCCTTCTAGTACCATCCATATTCCTATAAATGGCTCTAGCTTATCATTTTTAATTACTAAATAGTACTCTATTGTGTATTTGGACCACATCTTCTTGATCTAGTCACCTACTTTTGGGCATTTGGGTTGTTTTCGTGTCTTACTAATAACAAATAGTGCTGCATTAAACATGGGGGTACAGGTATTCTTTTGGATCAGTGTTTTTGTGTCCTTTGGGTAGATCCCTAGGAGTGGAATTGCTAGGTATGGTAGCTCTATCAGTCTACTAAAAATAGAAGTAACATTTGTGGGGCCTCCCTGATGGCCTAGGAGTTAAGTCTCAGCACTATTACCCCTATTGCCTGAGTTCCATCCCTGGCCAGGTATCTGACCTACATAGGGAATTACGGACTGCTGTGCTGCCTGCTGTTCCTCATAGCAGTGTATTTCAGTAACTCTGCCTGTTCTGCTCCCCACTATGTCTCTGGGAAATCCTCTCACATATCCCCACTCATACTTCTGGCATTTAACCCAGTACTTCTAGGTATAAACAAATAAATCTTAAAAAAAAAAAAAAAGAAAAAAGTAACATTTGGGGGGGAAGGGGTGTCAATGAGTACCGCAATGGCCAAGCAGGTAACCTGGCTGAGTGGAGTAGGTTTGGAGACCTAAAGCCAAGCATTCTGTTCATAATTAACAATGTATTACATGCTTGCAAATTGTTGAGAGTAGGCTTCAAAGGTTTGGACCACAGAGAAATGGTAAGTATGTAAATGATCATATGTACTATGTAACTATGTACTATCATATTATTATGGAAGCAATCATTTTGCAGTTCTTAACTGTAGTTATCAACATTATCCATTTTAAATTTATACACATTTCTATGTCAAGTATATCTTAATAAAAGTGGAGAAAATAAAAGCAAAAATACTTCAAATAAACAGAAAGTCAAGACTCCTGTATATATCGCTATAGTGAATATATAATTAATACCTCAAATTCAATATATATTAATTACCCTAAGTCTTAGAACATTAATAGTAACAGTGAAATGATGTAAACTCTTCTATGTTAAAAAATGAGTTTGGGCCTCCCTGGTGGCGCAGTGGGTTAAGCAACGCACTATGAAGCAAACCACAGTCACTGCAGCACGAGTTCAATCCCTGCTGCCAGCCAGGGAGGGGACCCACATGGTGCAGCAGACCTCTCCTGCCTCCTCCGCTGCTGCCCTTGGCAGTGTGTTTCAGTTGATCTGCCTGTTCTCCTCCCCGCTCTCTGTGGTGAATCCTCTCACCACCCCCACACCTCTGGCCTGTGCCCCAGTATTGTATGCATACATAAATAAATCTTTGGGAAAAAAATGGGGTTAGTAAACACAAGTATACAGTTTTTATCTATAGTAGTGACCTGTTCTCACAGGACCTTTCCAAAGAACTTCCCCAAATCCTGGGTAATAATTATAATTCTTCTAGAGTTCAGAAAGTTTCGTTATTTAATTTTGAGCCGTCTATGACTTTTACCTCTGTGTAGAATGAGTTAAAGTTCTAAATTTACTTTTACTTCCAAACAGAATGTCAATTTTCTCAGCACCACATTCTCATTTCCAAATGATTAATTTTAACTCTAACATAAAAAATATATTTTGTATTTGTGGATCTTTCTGAGCTCTCTACTCTAACTTGCCATTGCTTTGGCCTCCCTTTAAGTCATAAGATGTTGTCTTACATGTTTGTTGTTGTTGTTTTAGCATATTTTCAAATTTGAAAGTTGAGTCTTATCACTTATTAAAATTGTCATACTTGGCATTTTACCAAGATCATTTTCTTCTGTAAACATTGTTGTGGATTAGATTTCAAATAAAATAATAAAATAATGAACTGCATTTCTTACACATCAGCAAATAATGTAAAAAAGTCACATTCATTGATTTCTTTCAATAATCTTAAGCGTTGTCATAAGTGATTTACATATACTAATCTAATTAAACTTCAAGTGTACTCCTTAGATTCCATAATTATCTTTCTACAAATAAGGGAACTGAAGCATTTACAAGTTGAGTACTTGTCCAAAGCCAGTAAATTAAGAGAAATGAGGTGTTGCCATCACAGCAGATATACTGGATAGTATACATTCTATGATTCTACAAACTAGAGATAGCAGCTACTGATTATGCACTATATTTACCTTGTAGGTGCCATATACTTACCTTGAATGCTGTGCTTTAACAATCTTTTCACTGTTTGTAGCATAAATAAGACTTCAAGTATGAAATCTTAATACCTGGTATTGTTCTTAAAATAAAATATGAGCATCAATGTATTGCTCAGATTGAAATGATATTTTATTTATTTAACTTGTTAGGCCATTACTTTTTGATGACTAATAGTGTAACTTTGTAAATGGATTGACTGACAAGTTTAGCTTACCATTATTTGCCAAAAGCCAATCCACTGTATAAACAAGATAATATGTTTTAAAATGTGATGCTGAAATATTGAAAAAAATGCATCATGAATAGTTAAAAATAAATTTAAATGAGAGCCTTGATAGTTACAGATGTTAAGATACAAATTGCAAAGTGCAAGGCTTTGGTGACATGGTTTTTGTTCATATTGATACAAAATATTTAACATAATAAGCTTTCTCTACTACATAGAAAATGATAGGATATAAATTTTGCAGTTATTTTTTATTTGATGCTTACAGATATTACCATTGACAAGTTAAGTTTATTTCAAATAAATTTAGAATTAGAACTGATTTACAAGAGCTGTGAATTACCCAGGCAATATAATTAAAGATGTAGGTATATAATGTCATTGTGATAGAAACAGATTGCTTACTTTACTAGGGCATTATTATCTTGCTTTTGGGAAGGAATATAAAATTCAGTGAGTATTAGTAGAGCTTGTATTTCTGTTGAAGAAAGTGTCTGTCCCAAGTGTTTTAAACTGAAAGAATATAAAATCTGGTACTTCCTTGCATGAATTACTGCTACATCAAAATCTGTTCTGATATCTGTTCCCATGCACTTCAGGTGAGAAAATCTATTTGTTAACTTATTCACATGGCTCTGCCTTGGATATATATAATATACAGTAGGCTAGAATCTTCTCTCATAAATAGCAGATTATACTTCAAAATAAACACAATGTTCCTCTGAAGTTGTCACTGTATCATACTGCTTGAGCTATTTCTTCCTTTCTTGGTTCCTGATCTAGAATCTCAATATGAGTTCTTGCATCAATTTACTCAATTCTGTCAACAACTAATGAAACAAAGATTATTTCTTTTCATTTCATAAAGGAGGAAGCTGATAAAAATTTGAACTTAAGGAGAGTTAGTAAATGTCCATAACCCCTCTTTTCCTCATGTTTTTATGACAATTTACAAATAGTATTGACAAGCATTTATTTCAACTATTTTGCTTAAACAATAATGTAATAAGTAACTGTTAAGTTCTTTCTTTTTATTATTTTTTTATGCATACAAGAGCTGGGGTACAGGCCAGTGGTACAGGTAGGGTAAGAGGATTTATCAGAAGAGAGTAGGGAGCAAAACAGACAGATCTACTAAAATACACTGCTGAGGGCATCAATAGGTAAGATAGGAGAGGTCTTCTATGCCATGTGGGTCACCTCTCTGGCTTGGGATTAAACTCATGCTATAGTTTAATATTGCTTCATAGTGCTGCAACTTAACCCCTTGCCCATCTAGGGAGGTCCAGTTCTGATTTCTAATAAAAATATTTGCTATTAATTTGCCACATATTTCAGTAGAAAAATGTGATTAGTAAATATCAAAGAAACATTAACAGAATGCATATATATATGCACATATATACGTGAATATGTGCACACATATTAGTCTAAAATATACATATAAATAAATATGTTTGTATGTATATATTTATATGTAATTGTACACATATGTGTGCATGTATTTTTGTGTGTATGTATGTGTACACACATATGTTTTTCCAATGACTTAAACAATAATAGTGTGCTGGAACTCACTTATGCTTACTGTAAGATTCCACTCATAAATTTTAATAATGTTTAAATTTTATAATAATAATTATTATAACTATTTTGTTTAAATTATAATAATTAGGGTCCAGTTATTGCACACCTAACTGTGAAGTGGAAGCTGCAGGAGCCCCCACCCACCAGTTCCTATGGTCTGAGCAATCAGCAGGAGCACCTAAACCCCAATAAGAGTGCTCAGAAGTTCTGCCCACCAGCACCAGCAGTCTAGTAGATCGATATCTAGAAAAAACCCAAAGGTAAACAATGGGGTTAAAGAAAATTACATATGGCCACACAATCCCTCCTAAGATCAATATACTGCAGAAAGAAAATCAGTTCCTAGAACCCAATAACACTGACATGGAAGCACTTTTTCTGCTTGACAGATGAAGAATTCAAAATAGTCATAATTTTTAAAATCAAAGGATTTGAAAATCAAATCAGAATTATATGAGAAGATGCATAATGTTAAATAATTCTATAAGAAACATAATAAACAAACAGAAGATAGAGAATGAAACATTAAATAAGAAAATAAAGGAAATGCAGGATGTTAGACGAACAATAAAGGAGGTAAAAAATTCAGGAAAAAGCCACAGGAACAGAACAAAAGATATGCAAGAACAAATCCATGCTGTCAAAGATACAGATACAACAGAATCAAAAAATAAATGGAAAGACATATACAAAGGAAAAAGAACGAAGAAACACTTTGAGAATTATCTGATATCATGAGAAAGAAAAAGATTAGAGCAATAAAAATCCCATGAGAGAAAGAGAACTGAAAAATTAGTCAAGGAAATAATCGAAGAGAACTTTCCAAACTTGAAGAAGGAAATGAAAATAGACATACAGGAAGCTATAAGGACACCAAACTACCATAATGAAAGGGGAACTCTAGCAAGACATACAAAAGTTAAGCTTTCAAGAGTCCAAGACAAAGGGAAAATAATGAAGGTGAAGAGACAAATGAAACAGATAACCTAGAAAAGGAAAAGTTGATTTGGCTGGTATCAGAGTTCTCTAAAGAAACACTACAGGCAAGAAGAGATGAAGTAACATATGTAAAAACTCCAAGACAAAAAAATTCCAGCCAAGAACAGTTTATCCCGCAAAGCCCTCCTTCCTTTATGAGGGAAGTAAAGGACTTCCTCAAACAAAATCCTCAAAAATTTGCTAAATGTAAACCAATAGAGGAATGAACAAGTTATTGAATAGAATGACAAAGTGAACAAAGTAGCAGTAATAGATTTCCATGTATCAATAATAAAATGGACTAAACTCAGTAATAAATAGGCACAACACAGCATATTAGATTAGAATATGAATAACCTGCTGTTTCAAAGAAACACACTTAAGTTCTAAATATGATCATAATTTGAAAGTAAAGGCTTAGAAAACAATTCTACAAGCAAATACCCTCTAAAAGAAGGCAGGGCAACCATACTGATATCAAATAAAATTGACTTCAAACTAAAAATTTGACAAGTGATATAGATGGACACTATAAAATGATCAAGGGGACAAGACACCAGAAAGACATAATAGTCACCAAATAAAGGTGCACCAAAATACACTAGACCCTATCATCTCTGAAAACAGACATTGCAGAAAATATATACATGGTAAGTTTCTTTTTTTTTTTTACATTTTTTTATTTATGCATACAAGAGCAGGGGTACAGGACAGAGTCTAGGGAGGTGATATGATTCACCAGGGACAGAGTGGGGAGCAGAACAGGCAGATCAATGGAAATACACTGTTGAGGGGAGCAGTGGGTGAGTCAGGAGAGGTCTGCCTCACCATGTGGGTCCCTTTCCTGGCCAGGGATCAAACAAGTACTGTTGTGCTGCGGATCCTTCACAGTGCAGCGCTCAACCCACTGTGCCACCAGGGAGGCCCTATACATGCTAAATTTCAATATCCATTCTTATCAACCAACAGATCAATAAGGTAAAAAACAAACAAAGACACAATAACCATAAATAAAAGTAATTTATCTTGACAATTTGGGCCTAAGAGACATGTATAGGACACTCAACCCTCAAAACCCAAATACAGTTTTGTTTTGTTTTGTTTTTTCAAGTGCATTCTGCAGGGATCATTCTGCAGTAATGAACACATACTGGATCACAAGATAAACATCAACAAGTACATGAAAATTCAAATCATGCAAAATGTCTTCTCTGACCATAAAGACTTTAAACTAGAAATCAACTATGGAAACGAAGTTTAAACAAAAAATTATAAGCAGTGAAAATGAAACGGTAATCATAATCCTGCCCAAAACAAAGCCCAGGACAACAGAACTTCAAAGTGAGGACTTCCAAATGTGCAAACCTGAGCTATGCCTATCTTACAAAAACTCTTCCAAAATACTTAGAAAGAAAGAATACTACTGGATACATTTTACAAAGGCAAATTTACATCACTATCCAAACCAAACTAAACAACACATGAAAAGAAAACTATAGACCAATCTCCCTAATGAACACAGATACAAAAAAATTCTCAATAAAATCTTAGCAAGCCAAATCCAAAAATGCAACAAAAGGATTATACACCATGACAAGTGCCATTTATTCTAGTAATGCAAGGTTGGTTTGACATCAGAAAAATCAATTAATATAATTCAACATATCAACACAAAGAAAAATAAAAACTATATGATCATATCTGCAAATGCTGAGAGTGTTTTAAAAAAAAAAGGTTTATTTATTTATGCATACAAGAATTGAGGCACAGGCCAGAGATGCAGGGGTGAAAGGATTCACCAGAGACAGAGTAGGGAGAAGAACAGGCAGATAGACTGAAATGCACTGCTGAAGGGAAGAGAGGGTGACAAGAGAGATCTGAGGCACCATATGGATCACCTCCCTGGCTGGGAATCTAACGCATGCTACAATGGCTACAGATTGCTTCATAGTGCTTCAACTTAACCCCCTCCTCCACACACGCAACATCCACTTATGATGAAGGCCGTTGAAATATTCAAGATAAAAGGAAAATATCATAGCGTAATAAAAGCCACAGAAAACAAACACACAGCTAACATCATTCTTAATGTTGAACAACTGGGAGAAATTACTTTATGACCTGGCACAAGGAAATGATGTTCACTTTCACCACTGTTTTTCAGAGCAATACTGGAAGTATTAGTTAGAATAATTAGACACAAGAAAGCCATACAATAAATCAAAATTGGGAAAGAAGTAAAATTATCATTATTTATAGATGATACATAGTATAGGGAACTGTAAAAATTTCACAGAAAAACTAATTAAAACAATAAACCAGTTTAGTAAAGTAGCAGGTTACTAAATCAATACACAAAATCCGGATACTCCTTGATGGCATAGGATTAAATTTAAATTCAATAATTAGATACAGACTTTCTCCTTCAGTCTTTCTTAACTATTGTAGGAAGATGGCATCTTGTCCTTCTATAAAGTTATTCTGTAAGCCAATTCATACAGTACATAAAATAATGTCTGGCTTACTTTAAACTGCTATACAATACACTTGTTAATCTGTTATTATTCTATTACTGTCTTACCTGGCTTAAATGAAAACATTGTTGCCATCATGCTGAGATTTTGTATATTTTCACCAAGATAATATGATTCTGACTTAAATTTTGCTTTTCCTCTCAGGATGAGATAATGAGATATATTTTCAGACACATATAAAACTGTTAAATATGTATCTCTTAAAGGATGTATTTTCTTTCACTTTTTAAATTACATTTTCATAACTATAATGAAGTACTATAATAAACCAAATTACTTTTGCTTATTAGCAATTTTGTTTTGAAAACTTATTGGGATTTTACTAAATCCTTAATCTAAAAATGTTTTATTTTCATGCATATTTATGCATGGGCACTACTGTTAGTAAAAAAATTATGATGACTACCTTTCAAACTCTTGACAGTTACAAAAAATATTTATGATATGTTATGATATATGCCAGAATAACATTAACAAGAATTTAAAATATATGATTTAATTGATTTTGTTTATGATTTTAGAAATCTGTAAAATGCCTCTTGTAGATATGTATTTAGTGATCAGCAAGCTTGCACAGCTGACACGTATTCTTTCCTTAGTTGTTCAATGGAATGATATGCATTAGTTGACATTTTGATTGAGAATCTGAGGTTTTTAAGCAAGGATATAGTTTTGAATGATTTGAATAGGAAATATGAAATCTCTCAAAAAAGTGAATAGATACAAGGGTGGGTTAGTCTGTACAGACATTGAAGAGATTCTGAAATTGTCGGGAAAATTTAAATGCAAAATTCCTGGTCTCTGCTTTTTTTTTTTTTTTAAAGTAACTGTTTCCTTGCAGGGCCTAGTACTTTGACCAATGCTCAGTAAAGTTTTATTGAAGGAATTGATTCCAGAAGAAATAATCACTGTGTGGAATCATCATTGTTCTTCCCACATTTCAAGTGAAATGCTTTTCCACATATCCCTAGATATTTAAAAATTTGGTTTGAGATGCTTTCTGAAAACTGTCATTCACTTATCTATATTTTGCATGTTATTTTTGAAAAATAAAATAGTCTGGAATAAAATGTGTATCATCTTTATGGAATGCTCTGTTTTTTTGTTTGTTTGTTTGTTTCTCATTTCCTATTACCCATTTCACTTGGAAATTCAGTTCCCTAAGACCCTATTATTCCATTATGGAATTCCACATCATAGTTAACAAGTAGTATCCTATACTGACATGGTGCTATGAACAAACAGTATGTTCAACAGGGTCACAAAAAATGTAGTGTCTTATGTTCAACAAAAGGTGGGGTCTTTTTTTCCCATTATGGAAGATTTGCTGTTGGTATTTTGTATGTTATTTTTTTTAAATTATATTTATTTATGTGTATAACTGGGGTGTAGGTCAGAGGTGTGGGTGGGGTGAGTGAGAGGATTCACCAGAGACAGAGTTGGGAGCAGAACAGGCTGATCTACTGAAATACACAAATAAAAGGAGCAGCGGACCAGATAGGAGAGGTCTGTTACCACATGTGGGTTAGCTCCCTGGCCGGAATGCAACTCCTGTGGTTAAGGTGATTAACCTTATGCCAAATTTAAGCAAAATTTAAGTCAGAATCATATTATCTTGGTGAAAATATACAAAATCTCAGCATGATGGCAACAATGTTTTCATTTAAGCCAGGTAAGACAGTAATAGAATAATAACAGATTAACAAGTGTATTGTATAGCAGTTTAAAGTAAGCCAGACATTATTTTATGTACTGTATGAATTGGCTTACAGAATAACTATAGGGGGACAAGATGCCATCTTCCTACAATAGTTAAGAAAGACTGAAGGAGAAAGTCTGTATCTAATTATTGGACTTAAAAATTTAAACTCATACCACAGTATCAAACAGCTATATTCCTATCCAAAACTTTCCCAGTCTTTTCACTCTGGCCAAGATGGCTTTGTGCGAGTATTATATACGCCCTTAGCCTCATCTTCACTGTATATTTTGGTGTCACTTTTTATTTTTTATTAAGGTGTCACTTTTTACAAAAGTGTGTATGATCTAGTTCCCACACCAAGCCCACCACCAGATAACCCATAATACTCCCCCGTAGCCCTTCCCCCTGTGCTCCCATCCCCACTCTGTTAACCTCAATTCTGCAGTCATATTTCTAGAGTTTGTTTTCATTTAGTTACACTTGTTCCTTTATTTTGTTTCTTTATAGTCCATATATATGTCAAATCATCAGATGTGTCTTTTTCTTCATGACTTATTCACCTCCAGATACATAAATGTTTTTATAAATGACAAGAGCTTATCTTTTTATAGTTGAGTAATATTTTTATATATATATATATAATATATCTTAATCTACTCATCTTTTGTTGGGCACTTAGGTTGTTTCCATAGCTTGGTTATTGTAAATAGAATGAACCTGGAAGTGCAAATATCACTTTGAGTTAGTGTTTTGTTTTCTTTGGGTAAATACCTAGGAGAGGGATTACTGGATCATATGGTAGATGTATTTGTTTTTAATATTTTGAGACACTTCCATAATTTTCCATAGACTGAACCAGTCTACAGTCACACATTTGCATCATAAATCTGACAAGAGATTAATATGCAAGATCTAAAAAGAGCTCTTATAACTCAATCAAAGAAAATAAACAATGCAATCAAAACGGGCAGAAATGCTAACCAGAAACTTCCCCAAAGATGTACTAACTAATGGCCAACAGGCACATGAAAAAATAATCATCAACATTTATCATCAGGGAAACACAAATCAAAGTAATAATAAGATATGATCTCACACCTATGAGAGGCATCCATTTGAAAAAACAAAGTAACAAACAAACAAACAAAAAGAAACAAGTGTTGGCAAGGGTATGGTGATAAATAACCCTGATAGTTACATCCAGTTTTCTGAACCAATCCTTACCTCTTCTCCAGCTTTAAGTTCCACAAAATGTCACTGTTCTTTGAACTGAACAATTGTAGATGATGACACTTCTCAGGCTTAGTTTTGAATGACTTTAATAGTTTTGAGGAGCACTCATCCAGTATTTTTTTAAGAATCCCCACATTTGATTTTTTTTTTTTAATGAGTTTTTGGTGTTGGATTTTGTAGAGGAAGAGCACTGCAGACACAAAAGGCCATTCTTACCACATCTTGTTGAGGGTGTGGAAGAATATAAAACCATTGCATATGTCAATCCTGATTTACCTGTCAAGCAGGGGTTTGTCAGATTTCTCTACTGTAAAGATATCATTTTCTCTCCTTTTCCTTACCATATTCTCTAGAAAGAAGCTACTGTGCCAAGTCCCCATGAGGATAACTATATCCTTATGGGTAGGAAATTATGCTGCATTTGTCTTATACAGAATTAGCATATAATTATTGTATCATGGAATTTACTGTATTTGATTTGGCCACTGGAATTTCATTCAGTTATAGATTGTTACCCTTAGACATACACAATCATTGTATTTTTTTTTAAGTACTTCCTTGCTTTCTGGCACTGCAGTGTCTTCCACACTTATTTTGTATATTCTCTGTCTTAGCCTTGGATTGTTATTTCTCTAAAGAGCCCAGATTCTTTTTATTGGTAAATGGAATTAGAAATAATGTTCTGGGGGCCTCCCTGTGGTGCAGCAGGTTAAGTGCCCCACTGTGAAGCATCGGCAGAACAACACCGCGAGTTCGATCCCTGGCCAGGGAGGGGTGGCCACATGGCACAGCAGACCTCACCTGCCTCACCGCTGCTCCTCTCAGCAGTGTATTTCAGTCAGTCTGCCTGTTTTGCTCCCCACTCTGTCTCTGGTGAATACTTTGCTCTCCTGTGACTCGACCTATACCCCAGCTCTCCTATGTAGAAATAAATAAATCTTAAAAAAAAAAAAAAAAGCAATGATACAGAAAAAAAAATGTTCTGGGCATTAATAGTGTTTATTGCTACTATATGTCACTGCTCTATGCCCATTTAGCTGATAGAACAAATTATGTAAATATATATTTTCACACACACATATATAAATTCACATAAATATATATATTGACATATCTATGAATATTTCTATACCTATCTATATTGGTATTACACAAAATATTATTCATATTGATGGCTTTTATCAAACCTAGTACATGGGACATTGTAGCCTTCTTTGCTTATTCTTAACTTCTAAATCCAATAAGAAGAAACTGACTCTCATCTACCACCATTATTACTTGAGCCTTCAGTTCTAGTACAGTAATTTGGAGTTGGTAATCCATATCCCCATGGGAAACAACATTACCAACTAAGATACAATGCTTCATGTACTTTGCCATTCGCCCTAGTTTTCATTCATCTCCAGAGTTACTACAGAGTTACTCCAGAGTTACTCCCCCTTCTTCCATGTATAACTTCAAAGGCTTGATAACTCATTAAGATTATCACTGAGTACTATATTAAATTGCATGTATATTTCTCAATTTACCTATTTGTCTATCAAATTCATTATGGTTACTTCCAGCCTTGGGTAATTACAAGTAAAACTGCTGTAAATTCAGCTTAGGCTTTTGTGCAGACATATCATTCAAATCATTTAGGTAACTACTTGGGACTATGACTATTGGATACTATAGTATTTAGAAGAGTTTGAAGAAAAATAATTCCATAAAGACAATTTCCTGTCCAAAATGCCAAGAATGCTTTCATTGACAAAACATCTGTAATCATTGCATTTTATTTTCAAAAGATTCATTGTATAAGCTGTGTCCAAAGCAGTAAAAAGCCCAACATTTTTGCCAAGGTTTCAAAACTGATATATTTTTAGTGAAGTGTGTTATTCATCTCTAATATGGAAAAATCACACAAACATATGTGCCCATTTTATTATATTTCTGTGCCTCAGCCTAAAAGTCATATGTTACAAATTGAGGCTTATTTCCCTCCTTTTTTATTGCTTGTCACTAGATGCATCATACTTGCCGAGGTGCAATAATGTCTCAAGAAAATAAACATTTATGATCATGTATTTCAATATATTGTAAAAATAGTATATTCTTTGCAAAAGCATGTTGCTCAATTATTTGATGTCTATCAATTTACTATATATATCCTTGATTTAAACCTACAAATTAATGTATATTTGGATCTTTTATTCTGTATGCAGCCTGAAGGAACTACTAGACAAGCCATACATGAAAGACGGGAGCTTATGTGAAACACACCCTACTTATTTTTACCATCCATCCCATTGATCAAGTTAGATTTCTAGGTTATTATGTTAAGTCAATGTATAGCTACAAGCTCTCAGCAATCAAAAACCACATAAAATGGACCAACTGTACCCTAGTTCAGTTTATAATTATACCTACATTTGAGTATTTTGAGGGCTTTTTTTTCCACCTACTTTTCCATCTGACTTTACTTTGCCCAGAAAGATACTATAACTTTTGTCTACAGCAGGTCCAATTGTTAAAATATGTATTTCTCATTTTTTCTATAATCAATAGTACCTATTTTCTTTTTCTTTAGGCAATATCTGCACACAAGTTAATTGATTCTAGGTCTGATTGCTTCCAAGCAAACCTCTGTACTGATGTGTAATTTAGCAGTCTAAGCTACATTTAAAAAAATAGGAGAAGGTAGATTATACAAATACTCTAATTCCCCTTGGAACAAAAGTAAAGACCACATCATCAAGTAAAAATACAAAATATAATGTTCTGTAGAGTAGAAAAGCTGTAACACAGTAAGAAGAAACAAAAGGATAATGTTAAAATAAAGTTCATTACTCTTAATTTCTGAGAAGTCAATTTGCTGGAACACCTGAATTGTATGTACCGTTACTCAGGCATCTATTGGGAATAACTTCTAAGGAAATATTGAAATGTAATATGTAACAATCAAAAGTCTCACCTTTGGTGCCTTCTAGGTGGTGCAGAGGTTAAGTCTCAGCACTGTCACGCTATCTGCAGTAACTGCAGCTCCAGTTCCATCCCCAATCAGGGATCTAGCCAACATGGAGCAACAGACCTGTCTTGTTTATCCCACTGCTCCCCTCAGCAGTGTATTTCAGTGATCTGCCTGTTCATCTCCCCATTCTGTCTCACCATTCCCCCACACCTTGGCTTATACCCTGGCTTTGCATGTATGAATATATATAAATTACCTAACTTCCACCAAGATTTCAGTGCTAATTTTCACCAACAATCACAGATTACTCTATGTGTTCTGTGTTCAGTAGCAACTCTTGAAGAAACCTGTCTAAGCATAACTTCTTTTTAGAGGCAGATTATTTATTTTTATTGTTAGAGAAGTTATTCAAATCTTTGAGAAAGTTAAAAACTTAAAACCAACATATAAATAATAATATAGTATTTATTTCACCATATTCAGAATTATAATTTACTTTTGTCACCATCAATAATAGAATCAGGGAAATTTATTCCAATTTAAAAATATTTAATATAACATTCCAATAAAATATTAAGCACAAAGATCTTAACAGCATAAGTCATATTTATATGATAGTCCAAAAGTGGGACAGTAAAATGTAAAATAGATATAATGTGATATATGATGTGCAGATAAAACTACAGTATGTAATAATACTAATTTTCCTTTGAGAAGCTTTTTCTAGAGACAATCCTAAAAGATTCAGGGCCTCAGTCACTCAAGTACAAAAGAAAAATTACTTGTACTTGACACGAGTCAAGCACCCTGTTTTTATAATAGAAAGCTTTCATTTATATAGAACCTTGAAAATTCAATTGATATTTTAATCATAATAGAATTCATTCTGACATGCAACTGGTTCTTAACCACATGTGTACAGGTAAGTAATCATCTGTTATGCATTTGTACTAGTAGCCTTGTTTGACAAACTGTGTCACTGTTAGAGAAATATTTTTTTATCACCACAGGCACTCATTTCCTTTGAGTTTAGAAGACCGTTTTTCTCAGCTGGAGCTCCGTTTTTCACATAAAATTTCTTGATTTAATTAGCTTCATAGAGAAACAGCTCTTTACTGGTTTTCAAATACACATTATTAAATTCCATAGAAATGTTTTTTAATCCTTTAAAGTAAAGAAGGAGCTATGATGAATTCCAGATATTAGAACTGCTTAAGAAAAATTGAAAATATCTACATAATAAATAATAGATTGTTTGAATAGGAGCAGACGCATAGAGTTAACAATGTTATTTCAACTGATCTGTGATAGAATTCTTCATTTAATATAAGTTAATGGTTTTATATGGCTGACTCAAGAATACATAATTTTGGTAATGTAAATATAAATAAATGATTAAAGTATTTCAGATAATTTAAAGTTTACTGTGAATGGCTAAGATACTTTGTATAAACGTGTCCATTCAAAGTTTGGCTTATGGGCCTCCCTGGTGGTGTAGTGGGTTAAGCAACGCTCTATGAAGCAAACCACAGTCACTGCAGCACAAGTTCGATCCCTGCTGCCGCCAGGGAGGGGACCCGCATGGTATAGCAGACCTCTCCTGCCTCCTCCGCTGCTGCCCTCGGCAGTGTGTTTCAGTCCATCTGCATGTTCTGCTCCCCACTCTGTCTCTGGTGAATACTCTCACTTCCCTGGATTCTGGCCTATACCCCAGCTCTTGTATGCATAAATAAATAAATCTTTTAAAAACAAAAAAACAAAGTTTGGCTTATATTGCATTTCATTTTAAAGGAAATTAGAAAAGACTCAAAGGTGATATGTTCTAACAATAAAATCAATGTTTTTATGAGATAAAATTAATGATTTATAAAAACCATAATATACACAATAACATTATTTTTTTAAAAATTTCTCACCGAATCACTCAAAAATTTACTAGAGATAACCTTAAACTCGTTTTCAAATTTTTATAGCAGTTATGTTATCTTGTTTATTACCATTTTGATTATGGTAACAGTCCAATATGGATGTGATGTGTAAGAAGACCTTCTGAAACTTGCAAATAATTTTTAGTAGTATGGCTAATAAGTATAAATGTCTCAATATTTCTATGAAATAATTGAATAAATAATTGACCACTAATTAAATAGAAATACTTTATTGTTATAATATGTTTTTGAAAGTCAATTAGTACAATCAATTTACTTTTTCTAAGAATTTAGTAATTTCGTTTTATCACTATAAACTTATATTTGGTCTAGTGAATCTACTTTTTGTTTTACAAACAGGCATGTAAAATTTCTATGGGATATAAAATCTCTCTTGGAAGTCTTTACTGTGATTTGGTTCATTTTTCCATATAGTTTTAAATCATGAAATTGTTTCTTGCAACAGGATAAGATTACAAGTCTAAACCTATACGTACTCATTAATAAATATATGCTATGTGAATATAGTTACAAAGGAATAAAATTGTCATTTTATTTTATATTTTTAAGATATTTTTATTTATGCATACAAGAGCTGGGGTACAGTCCAGAGGCACGGGAAGGTGAGAGTACTCACCAGAGACAGAGTGGGGAGCAGAACAGGCAGATGGACTGAAATACACTGCTGAGGAGAGCAGAGGCCAAGGCAGGAGAGCAGTCTGCCTCGCCCATGTAGGTCCCCTCCCTGGCTGGGGATTGAAGTCACTCTGCTGTGCCGCGGATGCTTCACAATGCTCAACCCACTGTGCCACCAGGGAGGCCCTTATTTTATATTATAATTTAGTTGCCTTCATTATTTGTCCTTGCTCGTTTTTTAAAATAAGTAAATTGTGATGCTTCTTTCATAAAGCTAAAGGAGAGAAATAAATCATGGTTTTGAGTCTTTTTAATTGCATAATAATCATCGGTTTCCTGTTGGATTAATTTAATTTAGTCTAATGGTTTCTATTTAAATTAATTAGAAAACCATCAGCATGTTGTATCTGTATTTATTGACCACTATGGGTTAAATTAAAAGCACTTGAAAACTAAGAACTAGTTTTCAATCAATAAAAGCCTTTTTTTAGTCATTAGGAACCAATTTCTCTTTTAAAATCTCAATACTTTAATAGTGGAGATTGAATTATGCTATCACAAACCAAGAATTACCTTAAGTCACCAGAACCTGAAGGAACCAAAGTAGGATTCTTCCTTGGATTCCTAGATTTTGGACCTCTGTACTCTAAAAGGAGGAGAGAATAATTCATTTTTGTTTTAAGTAAACAAAGATACAGAGTCCTAGGAAACTAAATTTTCCTTGCCATTCCATTAGCTTTTGTTTCATGCATGTAGGTTGACATAGGTTTAGATTCTTTATGTATTCTTGGTCAACCAGCCATTTTATCCTTGGTAAAGCTCTTGCTTCTGAGACCTAATTTATGTAGTCTAACACAACCATTGCAAGATTTATTTAAAGAGATATTAGCATGGTGCACTCTTTCCTTTTATTTTTTATTTATAAGACAAGTGTATATTCAGATTCCTTACTAGTTTGAATAAAATTGGATTTTTATTCTTTTTCATACTTGATAATCTCTATTTTTTATCAAGTGGTGTATTTTAACTATTTACATTAATGTTACATTTTTCAGGCTAGGGCTTAAATCAACCCATGGTCACTTGGTACTTGACATATATGTCCTTTGCTTTCCTATTTTTCCAACAGGTTTTGGATTAAATGACTTTATGAATAATTTTATCTGCTTTCTTGTGTTATCAGCTATAAGTTTTTATTCATTTTGTGGTTGCTTTAGGGTTTTGTGTATACATTTTTTAACATCACTATATACTTTATATTTATTACTATACCGTTTTACAAAGTTATTTCACAGTAATCTGCTTCTATTTTCTACCTTAGTTTTGAAGTTATTGCTGTTACAATTTTACTCTGTATCTTTTATAAGCCAAAAAAATTCTATTATTATCATCATCATTTATTTTAACCAATTATATTTGAAGGGATATTATAAATGAGAGCAATATCTTGCATGTAACTAATTATTTACAATTTTTTTCTTTGCCTGAACTATTCCATAGCATTTCTGGTAGCTTATTCTATTATTTCTATTCTGATGTTGAATATTTACAGATTCCATACACAGAGCTAGTATCTAGATAAATGGTTCAAAATTGAAAAGTATAATAGTTTTAAATACTTGATTTGTTTTATTGCAGTCAATTTTTATAATAGAAAACATTTTGCTTTATAATTGAGAAATAAGTCAATGCAGTCTCATTAAAAAGGATTAAAAGAATATAAGGAAACATATTAAGACACTGTAAAACTAATCATTCAAATATTTTTGTCATTAATTTTATTTTTAGAGACATTTTAAAAGGTTTACATTAATTACAGAAAGTTCCCATATAAACATTTAATCCTACACACCATTTTCACTATTACTGAAATCTTGCATTTATATGGTATACTTGTTACAACTGATGAGCCAATATTGATACATTATTATAAGCTGAAGTCTATAGTTTATAGAGGGCTAGCTGTTGTTGTGCATTGTTTGGATTTTGAGAAACGTATAACGGAATGCAGTACCATGACATTATCATGTACAATAGTTTCACAGTCCTAAAAATCCCCTACACTGTAGCTACACTTCCTCCCTCCCCAAGTCTCAGTAACCATTGATCTTTTGCCTTCCAGAATGTGAATGATTGTACTATGTAATTTTTAAGATTTATTTCTTTCACTTAGCCTCTGCATTTAAGTTTCCTCCTTGTCATTTATGATTAGTAACTCACTCTTTTATATTGCTCAATAATATTCCATTGGTTGGATGAAATTTCCTATTTATACATTCACTTATTGTAGGACGTCTTGGCTATTTCCAAGTTTCATCCTTTATGAGCAAAAGAAAAAAAATGTTTAAAGTTTAAACATTTATGTGAAGACTTTTTGTGACTATGAGTTTTTCAGTGCTTTTGAGTAAACACCAAGAAGCTCACATTAAGCTGTACAAGAAGCTACCACATTGTCTTTCAAAATGACCATACTAGTACTATTTTGCATTTCCACTACTAGGGAATGAGGACTCTTGTTACTACACATTCTCTTCAGCTTTAGATGCCATTCATTTTTAATGGTATATTCAGATATTGTTATTTTTACTTGCTGTTTTTCTTTGTTGTAATGTTGCTTATATGTTCTCTTCTTTTTCCATTTATGTATATTTGAAATCATTTGTAATCCCATATATTCCCCATCACCATATCACCAGTGCACCATCACCTCAGTCTCCCCTCAACTCTCCCCTTCTCCCCTCCCCACCAAGTGTCTCGAATTTGTCCTTGTCTTTTCATTTTTGTTTTTTGTGTCTTTATAGCTATTATTATTATTATTATTGTTCTTATTCCTTTCCTTGATCCTCCTTTGGTTCCCTCATATTCATCCTAGGGGAGGAATCATCTGGTATTTTTCTTTTGCCTTCTGACTTACTTCGCTGAGCATAATCTCTTCCAGTTCCATCCATGTTCCTATGAATGCATC
>JAGFMF010011555.1:1161293-1180821 GCA_019455555.1 Galemys pyrenaicus
CTCTTTCACTATCTGTGTTTTAGGTGTTGTACCTCCAAAGATGTCATTGATGTGTATGTCATGTAGGGTTTTGCCTACTTTTTCTTCAATATATTTTATATTTTCAGGTCTTATGTCTAAGTCCTTAATTCATTTTGAATTGATTTTTGTGCATGGTGAAAGGCAGTATTCTAGTTTCAATCTTTTGCATGTAGCAGTCCAGTTTGCCCAGCACTACTTATTGAACAAACTGCCTTTATTCCATTGCATAGTCTTTGTTCTTTTGTCAAAGATTAGTTGTTCGTAAGTTTGTGGGTTTGTTTCTGGGCTTTCTATTCTATTCCATTGGTCTACATGTCTACTTTTGTTCCAATACGTTGCAATTTTTTATTATTGTGGCTTTGTAGTAAAGTTTGAAGTCTGGAAGTGTGATCCCTTCACTTCCTTTTTTTTTTTTTTTCAGTTAGGACAGCTGTGGCTATTTGAGGTTTTTATATTTCCATATGGATTTCATCAATTTTTTTTCTATTTCTTTGAAGAATGACATTGCAATTTTTATTGGAATAGCGTTGAATCTGTAGATTGCTTTTGGTAGGATGGCCATTTTGATGACGTTAATTCTTACAATCCATGAGCAAGGGATATTTTCCCATTTCTTTGTATCTTCTTCTATTTCTTTTAGCAATGTTTTGTAATTTTCTTTGTAAAGGTCCTTCACCTCTTTTGTTAGATTTATTCCCAAGTATTTAAAGTTTTTGGTTTCAATTATAAAGGGGATGTTTCTTTTTATTTCTTCTTCTTCAGCTTGGTTGTTTGTATAAAGGAAGGCTACTGATTTTTGTATGTTGATGTCCATCTACTTTATTTCCCATATAGCATTTGCATCTCCAGATAGAAGCTAAGAATAGAAAGCAAGAGATGGTGCCATTTAAGTAGCTATACTATTGTTTGCTCTCAGTGTTATACTCTATACTATTTCTAAAAGGTTTTATATTTTTTAACCCAATGTTAATTGAGTTTTAATTAAGCAAATCAACTTAGTGATTATTCAGTGTTAATATTAATAATATGCTTATTCATGAAGCAATAAATGTTTTAGCTTTTCACAGATGTACTTAATTTGAAAATTAACTAAGCAAGCTTATGAAGAAAACATTTTGTACTGGCTAATTTCTTCTTTTCATAATTAGCTATAAAGTAATTGTACATGTCTACCTATGATTCCAATTTTCTTTCATAAAATTGAATTTCCAATAGTTCTAATAGATAAATGTTACAAAATACATCCTAACATATGATGAAAACTCGGGTTGAAATATATATGAACTTGGCTCTGTAAGTATGACTTCCTTTCCATACCAATCTTAGGAAAACAAAGTGTCATTTGTCTTATAGTTCTAACTCTAACCAAAACACTGATTAAAAATATGATCTTAAAATCATGTCTTTTTTTTTTTTTCAATAGAACTGGGGGTTAGGCCAGAGATGTAAGGGTTGAAAGGATTCACCAGGGACAGAGTGGATACAGAGTAGGCAGATTCACTGAAATACACTGCTAAGGGGACCAGTGGGTGGGCAAGAGAAGAGAGGTCTGCTACATCTGATGTGGGTTAGCTCCTTGTCTGGGGGTCGAACTCAGGCTTTATGGTGACAGTGCTGAGATTAACCTCTAGGCCACCACGGAAGCTCACTGAAGTCTTAAGAATATTTCAGTAAGCTCTTGAATTCCATTCTTCAATTTATTTAAACAAGAAAATTATACTGTTTTTGTCTTTAAATATCAGTATCTTATATCTGAAATAATGAATAATTTTAATGAAATATTAAAACATTCATATATTTAAATAAACCTATAGTAAAGTTGCAGTTAACAATGGAATATTTCACATTTTCCATATAGTCATATAGATTAAAATTGCATTTTTAGAGAGTCTATGATTTTATTATGTCATCAATGAATACATAAAATCAGTGTTATCTCTGTGTATGATAACACATCAAGGTATAAGTATTTAATAAAGAGTAGGGTACAAAATTTGGCAGATTTTTGAGGTCAAGACAAATAATGACATATAATAGGATAATACAGATGAAATTAAGATGCCAGAGAACCATATAGTAGGTGGCATGGACACATGTCAAGGCAGCACATGAGTTCTCCATGGTGTGGAGTTAAACCACTATGAAGCAGATCATGGGCAGAGCCTATGACTCCCTTTTAGTCAATAGAATTGTACAAAGATGATGGGATATATGTGATTATATAATATATGTATATTATAAACATTATCGCATAAACTTGTTTCTCTATGTTGCTGAATTTGTAGAAACATGATGTTGTGTATCCTATAGTTATGATGAAATAAACTTTGAATTCTTTCAAGGAAATTAAATCAAAAGTAGTAATATCTCCAAGTAATTCCTAATTCAAATAATTGTTCCTTTTTTATCTAGAATGTTAAGAAACTTTCAGTGACAATCTGTATTTTGTCTTCCTGCTGATCCCAGTGCCCTATTAAATACAGTGTGTGCAGTGATAGATGTATTGCAAAAAGCATCATCAGATCTGAGAAAGGTGACTCCACACAACTTCTGACTTTATTTTACCAGAAATTGATCATCATCTGACCTCTAATTTGAAGGTAAGATGGATTTGAAGAATGAGTTCTTCAATTCTAACAAGGACTACTCTGTTTTACATACCTATTAATTATTTTCTCAGTTTGTAGAAGACAGTAGTAACATATTTATTAGATTTATATAATTTGACCAATTTTTTGTATATCAGTATATATCCTGGTACATAAATTTCAATGATGTTTAGAAACTTCTTTCAGGGAATTTTAGTTTTATCTACTGATTAATTTGTTGTTGCTGTTTTAATGCACTTGAGAATTATAGTATTTTCTAAATTAAATGCAAATGGTCACTTAAATTTCTCATGCTTTCTAAGATACTGTTTTAATATCCAAAATCACTATTTAAGTGTAGATGCCTACTCATTGTGCTATTTGTACATATACAAAAGTTAATCACAGAAAAATAATATTTCATTATGATTTTTGGCCACAGAATTATTTTTCTATTATACTAATTTGATTAACTGTCATTTAAAACAGCAATATTTTGAGGTATTTCCACTTCCAATCACTTAAGATGCTTCACAAGTCTGAGTATGCAAGTAATATATTTTATATGCTTATATATTCAATAATGAGTATACAAATCAATCAATGAATCAAATGTCATTTTACTAAATATGTGGGAAGATATGTATATATATATACACACACAGATATATATGTATGTAAATTATTCATTACATACAGACACACGTTTATACCTATTTCATGGCTCAAATGATCAGTCTACCCCAGGCTTTCAAAATGGAGCATTGTGAAAAGTCTTTATCATCCTTATGATTTTTTTAAGATTTCAGTAAAAATTTTGATTTCTTATTTTTGATCATAATTTCCAAGTTTTCTTAAACTATATTTTTTTTGCATTTCAGTCACCAAAGCGTATGAAAACATTTGAACAAATATAAAAAGTTTTAGTATGAACTAATGATGTTAATCAAAGGAAAATAAATTAAAATGGAACCAGGAAAACCACAGAAATGGGAAGCCTTGGGAGGGAAGACTAACGAGACTACAGGGGTAAGACTACAAAGTAAAGCACATTTATGATACTTCATAGATAGGGAAGACCACAGAAGTAAGGAGGAAGAAAGTCACCAACATATATTGTTGGCAATAAATCTATATAATAGTTCTATATACCTATGTCTCTCTATATAGGTATCATATCTTTATATCTATAAATTACATGTGATCATCGCAACAATAAAGGCATGCCCTAAGTGAACTAGATGACTATTTCTATCTCCTAGTAAAATGTGAAGCTCAGGATATGACACAGAAAGAATACTGAAACCTGAGTAACAGAAAGGAAACTTTAGCCTATTGGGATTTACAGAATATTTAAAGCATATCTGAGCATAAGGATTATATAATGAAAGAACGATGCTGGGTAACTGATTGAAGCAATTGCAATAAATGTTGAGCACTTTAGTTAAATTCCTTGCTTAATGCAGAAGAATGTTGGAGAATGAAGACGACAAGGAAATAAAAGCAACTAGAACACATATCTGAATAAAAGAATAATTTAGCAACACAGCTATCATGAAAACCATTGTAATAATGGTTTGTTTGTTTCATTTGATTCTCATTTTCTAAGGAGCTTATAGTTTTAAAACAGTTCTTATATTTTTTAAACAACCAAGTATTTACTGTTGCAAATCAAATTAGAATATTTGTATTCTGCCTTAGACAAATATTTTTGCTCTGAATTTGTGCTTCAATAAAAGTAAATAAATATGTTCACAGATCTATTTACATATATACACACAGATATGTATGTATGTAAATTATTC
Source organism: Galemys pyrenaicus (assembly GCA_019455555.1). Classification (NCBI taxonomy): domain Eukaryota; kingdom Metazoa; phylum Chordata; class Mammalia; order Eulipotyphla; family Talpidae; genus Galemys; species Galemys pyrenaicus. Next base: position 1,165,708 of record JAGFMF010011555.1, read on the forward strand.
ATTACATACAGACACACATTTATACCTATTTCATGGCTCAAATGATGATTCTACCCCAGGTTTTCAAAATGGAGCATTGTGAAAAGTCTTTATCATCCTTATGATTTTTTAAAATTTCAGTAAAAAATTTGATTTTCTTATTTTTGATCATAATATCCAAGTTTTCTTAAACTATATTTTTTTACATTTCAATCACCAAGTCTTTGCTTCAGTACAATTCCATTTTCCAGGGAAAATAAATACTGCATGTAATATGACATAAAATTATATAAAGACTAATTAATAAATTACTTAGTAAAAACAATAATTTCTCTCAATTATTTGCTTTTTTATTTTTAAGTGATTACAATGGAAATTATATTTTACCCTGGACTAAAAAAAATCTTTCTCTCTGAAAGGGTGATAAGGTTACTGTTACAACTTGAACAACACAGCCAGCAGTAGAGAGATATGGGAGCCTGCCCCTATGCTCCCAAAAAGCAATGGTATAAGTTTCTTCTTAATTTTATTTTTGCACTATAACCTTGGCTTATTAGTGAAATTAATAAAATTTTAAGATCTTAGAAGATAGCAGTATTGTTACTTTAATTCAGCCAGAATTTATTGAGTAATTACTTTGTTCTAGTTGTACTCAAGGTCTTAAAGGAACAGATAGCACGTTCTCCACCCAGTTGGGATTGAGCAATGATGGGAATGTTTATACCATGGAAAGCAGAAAAATCCACAAATCTGGGAAATTTCCCATCTCAGGGAGCTGACTCATCAATGCACATAACAGATCTCAGTAAGCTACTACTGGCAGGCTGATTATAATGGATTTATTTTGTCATGAAATAATAGTGCTTCATGCTCATAGTACTAATCAAATTTCATTCATGGATTTTTCTTCCCTGTCATTGACTGTCTGCCAGCATCATCATTGTGAACTTAGACAATGCCTAATCTATTGCTGTGAAAACCCACACAGTGTCATCATTTATTATGTAGAAATGTGACAATAACTTATATGAATGGAATTTACTTGTCTTCAAAGGAACTCCATTACCTAGAAGCAACTAACTTGGTAGAACTAGTTTCAATGGTCTGATGAAGACTCAATCTCTTCCCCAGATTAGAAATAGATGATAAGGTTTGAGTAATATACTAGATAGAATATCAACACATCATAAAACAATAATGTGGATTTGATGGAAGATTTTCTGCACCCAAAAATATATAGTTTCAAGAATATATAGGGGTATATTGTTATACACCTAATTACTTACTTGAAGAAGTTTTTGTCCTGATACATTGAGGTGGGTTTGGAATGACTAGAAACTAGAAATGAAATGATTCAAATAAATTACAAGTGAGGGCTAACTTCTGGTTGTTTGGAAATCTCATGTGCCAGCGCATCATTAGGACAAAAAGAGTGAAATGGTCAAGAACACTGCAGGAAGAGAGGAAAAAAAAAACAACAATGTTTTCTGTCTTGCTTATATAAGCTTAAAATATGTACAGTATTTAAATATGTAACATACAATGAAATTAAAATTTTTGTTGTTTAAGTAACATAAACCTTTCTCACACAGCTAATTTTTGCATTATGTTTGATTGCATTGGATAACATATTGTTTGTCTGTTTAGTTCATTGTATATAATTGTAAGAGTAACATAGCAATAAATTCTTGTTGCATTAAAAATGCATTATTGCTCTTTTTTACAAATCTTTGAATCTTTTTAATTGTTTTAATTCACTGCAACTGACAATAAACACATTTTAATTAATAGAAAGGAATGATTGTTTTTAGTTCACTGATAATAAAATTTATTAGACCTTAAAACTCTTTTCCAGATAGCTGTACATGTATTAGGATAATGCTAAGTTACATTAAATAGCACTTGTAGTTATCACTATGTTAGAAACATCAATATAGGCCAATTATAATAAACACGAAAGCTGTCAAATTCTTACCTCCCTTTTCTGTGCCATAGAATTAGGATTGATGGTGAGATATGTAATTTTGCAAAGGCACATCTTTTGTTAACCTGCAGTGCATTGTGAACTAAATAATAAACCGTAACCTTCCATCAGTGGCAAGTGTATAATGAAATTAAAAATAAAATGAAGCTCTTCTTAGAGACCTAATCACCTATCCCTCTCCATCCCAGTGCAAGTTTTTCTCTTACCAACCAGGCTTTAATAACCTGATCCTGTAATCATTGCTTATCATAATTATGGGAGTAATGCTACTCTCTGAGCTATTTCATTGAGACATAAAAATGAGGTCCTGACCACGTCATTATTAGAGATTTCTTGTCACAATATGTCAATGGAAGAGTGCTGCTCTCTTGGTCTATGTCTGAAGTCGATTTGATAATTGAAAATCTACTCCCTGAACCATTCCCTCCCCCTCCTAATGAACATGAATTGTATATGATGTCCATGTTCATCTGAAGATCTCTGGCTTTTTTATCTATAGAACAGTTTTCAAGAAAGGTTTCCATTAGTGTGGAAAGGCATTCTATTTAGTCTATCTTATTTTTTTAAATAAATTTCTTAGTTTACAAAGCATTGTCCCAAATTAAGTTTTCTCACCTATATTGACAGATTTGTATCAGTATCATATTATTATTTTTTAAACAGAGTCCTCTTGAGGTGTGTGTGTGTGTGTGTGTGTGTGTGTGTGTGTGTGTGTGAAATAACTGGGGATAGGCCAGAGATGCAAGGTATGAGAGGATTATCAGATACAAGTGGAGAGCAGAATAGGCAGATACACTGAAATAGATTGAGATTGGAGCAGTGGGGCAAGACAGGAGAGGTCTGTTGCACCATATGTGGGTCTGCTGCCTGGCTAGAGATCAAGTTCAGACCATAGAGGTAACAACTCTGAGACTTAACCTCCAGTCCACCAGGGAGGCCCCTGCATCATATTAACTAAATATAGTGCAGTGATGAAAACACTTTTTCATGTGACCAAGATATACTTTTTGTCTAATAGACCACAAAAGCTGGAAATATGCTATGGAATTTACTTTTTCTATGCCTTTCCCATTCCTAAATCACCATCTGTTTAATTTTAAAATTAGGCTGGCGAAGGATGGCAAATACCACATAAAGTGTCCAACTCCTGAGTGGCACTGATAATATTCAGCTAAATCTATTGATGTCGGTTTGGAGATGTGTTGGGTTCAGAGAGTGGGGTACTTGGGTTACCTCTGAGAAAAGCTTCACCAGAGCTTCTGTTTCAGTGGCACACAGTGAGTTTCCCCACAAGACAGATATTGAGTTATATCCAAAAGGGCAGGTTTATTATAAAAAAGGAAAGGATGCTTGCATAGACACAATAGACAAAAAGCAGCCCTACAAGGGACAGGTTTGCTAAAAGAGGTGCCTGCATAGTCACAAGAAGCAGCCTTGGGGGAGGCGCACCTCTGCTGCTTGCAAAGGGAGAAGCTTGGTGGAAAGAAACACCCACAGTGACAGGCAGACAGGGAGCTGCCCCTTACCAGGGCAGACATTGCACCGACATGGTGTTCTCTGTGGAAAGGTTCATTCCTTAGTGGAATTTTTATTTTTTTTAAAAGATTTATTTATTATTTATGCATACAAGCACTGGGGTACAGGCCAGAGGTGTGGGGGGGTGAGAGGATTCACCACAGAGAGCGGGGAGCAGAACAGACAGACCAACTGAAGTACACTGCTGAGGGGAGCAGCGGGCACAGCAGGAGAGGTCCGCTGCGCCATGTGGGTCCCCTCACTGGCCGGCAGCAGGGATCGAACTCGTGCTGCAGTGGCTGCGGTTTGCTTCATAGTGCGTTCCTTAACCCACTGCGCCACCGGGGAGGCCCGTTAGTGGAATTTTTAACTGTTGTAGATAACATACTCCTATGTTGTTATTAGGTAAATTAGCAAGAACCTGTGATTCTGTGCACTGGCCCTCAATCTCCATATCCCTATCTCTGGTCTGTGCCCCCAGTACTCACTATAGCGTCTGATACTCTTATAGCAGTTGGCCCCTGAGGGCTATTTTTATTTCAATAGCTGGTTTAATGACTATGTTAATCATTTCTATCCCCATCTATTTCTGGTCTTGTGATGCCTCCTTCCCAGAGTTTCTAGTCTTAGCCTCCATCACTATAGTCAAAATAAAAACATTTAAGAGAGTAGTTGAACAGAGAAACCATTTAGAAGACATGCTGATGAACTAATCACTGCCTGAAAAGGCAAAGTAAAAATTATCTAGATAAATATAGCATTTAACTTACTGCCAACACTATTATATTAATGTTCTTATCTCCATTTCAAAATAGGAAAAGTCTTTGGAAAGATACATTTATGAAAAGTCAAAGAAAGTGTCAAATTAAGTAAAAAACTGAAGTTTTTTTTTCTAGTCTCCAACTTATTTTAAGTGAAAGATTAAAAAAAAATAGCCATGAGACAGTGATGCTTTAACATAGTGCACTTTCTTAGTTTTAGTAAACATTTACATGAGAGAACATAGTAAAGTACTACAGGGCTTTGGCCTTTCTTTGCTTATACACTGAGAGAAAAAGCTGGAGGAATGAGACCCTCAGGAATTCAATAAAAGTGGCAGCAACTTTTTTTTAAAGATTTTATTTATTTATGCATATAAGAGCTGGGGTACAGGCCAGAGTCCAGGGAGGTGAGAGGATTCACCAGACAGAGCCGGGAACAGAACAGGCAGACTGACTGAAACACACTGCTGAGGGGAGCAGTGGGCGAGGCAGGAGAGGTCTGCCGGGCCATGTGGGTCCCCTCCCTGGCTGGCAGCAGGGATTGAACTCGTGCTGCAGTGACTGCGGTTTGCTTCATAGTGTGTTGCTTAACCCACTGCGCCACCAGGGAGGCCCAAAAGTGGCAGCAAATTGTCCCAAACAGGCTGACTCAGGAGATGTTTCACTTTGCGATAAACATTTCTCTTTCCTGAAGCCTTAGAAGTTTGTTCTCTGTGTTAGAAGAGCTTCATAAGAACGAAGTATTACGTAATAATGAAATTTCCACCGATTTCTCCCCCAGGTAGGAGCATAGAGGAGGTAAGCTTTTATAACTATTGCATTATAAATTAGGGAAAATTATCAGAAAGCTGTCCAATGTGTATTCTATGATCTGTTCATGAATTTTTTATTAATTGTCTTCCATTTGTATTTACAGAATTAAAAGTCCCTCAAAAAATACAGTGAGGCTCCAATTTGCAAAACTGGAATCCAGCCTTATACACTTTATATTTTTCTAAACAAATACAACATTGGCTGTGAAACAGGCCTTAGGGATGTGGGCCTATAGCCATCCTAGGACATGCCTAGTAGAGGACAGGCCACTTTCGGCAAGGCCACTCTGGCTCAGGGAACAGCAACAATGGGTTCATTAAACAAACAGGGGAAGCAAAGTTTCATTAAGGTCACAAATGGCTGTCTGTCTTACCCTAAACTGTGTCCACTGTGTTCAGAAGTCCCAAACAAAAGCTACTCATCCTAGATGGCAGCATCCTGTCAACAGGTGCCAGGAGCTCATGACACACCTGCAAGCCGCGGGCCAGGATGCAACTCACCACCACTGGAGGCGCTCCCACGTGGGGCCACTGAGATGGTGTTGGGCAGCCCTCACCAGCAGTCCAAAGTGGGGATGGGCAGCGCCGGCTGATGGATCAGGCAGCAGCACCCAGCACCCATGGGAGACCATGTCACACCATCAGATACAACTTATTATAATGCCCATGCTAAATTTTTCTTAATATTTAATTTTTATTAGAATTATATGAAAGCATGTGACTTTCCAGACTCTTAGAGGCCAATATTTTTTATATCTTTTATATTTTTAAGGTGTTTTGAATTTAAATTTTAATTACTGTTCAAATTCCCACACTTTCAATGAAGATGACCCTGGTTGCTTACATATTTATTGTACATATAAGACTATCACCATGTGGCCAATTGCAAAATGTATTTGTGGATGACATTAATTTATTTTCAAAAGTTCTTTTGAATGAATAAAAACTAAAGCACATAGTATTATATTGGCATAGTGACCAAGATTAACCAGATTAATTAGTTATGAAGAATTTGGATATAATATAGACAAAGTACTTTCACATTTCTAACAAATAAAAAAGAAAGAAGAAACCAATATAATAAATTGAAAGAAACAAAGTTGATTATGGAAAAGTGTGCATTTTAAAAAATTTGTGGCAATCTGAAAATTTATGTATGATGCTTTCATACATACGTGCAAATGACATGTGTGATGCTGGGGACATAAACTTAGGGATCATGGTCTACATTCTAAAAACCTTTGCCTAAACAGCAACTACAAAACCATGGCAGAGAAGAGAATTTGACTACATTCACTTTATAACTAAGTTTTAACCACATGAAGACATTAAATTTTATTGAGATCATACGTTTTACACTGAAAACTTTCAGTTCTAAAATAGTTTCATCTTTCCCAGATTCACTATAAAAAGTTTTAGCTAATTAATACAGTGAGTCTTATGCAAAACACAGGTTCAAATTGAACATTGACTTGAAATGCGAAAATGACTAATTTGATATATTATGCAGCAGTTATATTTTATAGTTTTTGTGTAGCTTTGAATTATTACAGCACACTAAATTTCAAAATGGCATTATCATTCCTGAAATGAAACTGTCATGTGTGTGACTAAATTAACAGTTATATAGTAGTCATGCAGATTTCAATTGATATTGAAATAGTTATCTCAGTTCATTCTAGGACCTCAAAATACCAGAAAGTGAAGTGTGTAAAGCTGCTCAATTCTGACTCCCATAGGATGGCTAGAATTCTGAGCTGAGTTACTTGACAGTGATGTTGTCTAAATATATTTCAGTCTGGTGAGATAATCAGATCCAGCCACCCTATCTGGTTTGGACACCCCATTGGGCCATAAACGATTCAAAGCATGTTTAGACCCCTCCTAATGACCCAAGACTCACATCACACTAAAACCACACCAAAAGGAGGGGTTGAGCTGCCACCACTGCACAGCAAATGTGGGAGCACAAACCTCACCTGAATATGCTCAGATGACAGGAAATGACCAGTACAACCCAGTCCCTCCAACACCCAGTCATCAAAAACTCCTTTGTCTCCCTTTGCCTTCCTGCTCCTTTAAAAACCTTTCCAGTCTTCCAGGAAATGTTGTTTTAGGGAAAATTCATATTCTTTGTCTGCATTTTCTGTCAATAATAACTTCTCTACCTACAAAAAATGTTGGTCTGGTCTACTTAGGAAAGACCAAATGACTAACCTACTGAGTTTGGTAACAATTGTCAATTTATTCCATTCTTACATTAAAGTCAAAACAGGTGCACTAATTTCATTTGTTTTTTTTTCTCTAGTTGTATAAAATTTATATAAATCAATCATGTTTATCTTTTTTAAGAATGTAAAATATGCACCTGAAAACCATCATTGTGCAGGAAACTATTAAAATATTTTATTGATTTCCTACATAAATAGAAAAAAAAAGGACATAATTTTCAGAAAATAAAGAGCAGAAACTGTAAAGTATATTTCAAATACAGAAATCAAACTGTCATCAATAGTTCTTTTTAACAGAAGAAAATCAATGTCTACATTAGATATCAATTTCTTTTTGTTTTTTTTTTAGGATTTTACTTTTTTATGCATACAATAACTGGGGTAAAGGTCAGAGGTGGGGGGGTGAGAGGATTCACCAGACACAGAGTGGGGGTCAGAACAGGCAGATCAATTGAAACACATTGCAGAGAGGAGCAACGGGCGAGGCTGGAGAGATCTGCTGCGCCTTATAAGTCCCCTCCTGGCGGGAGATCGAACTCGCATTGCAGACTCTGCCAAGCCCCAGAGTGCGGCTCTCAACCCCTTCCACCACCAGGAAGACCCGAGGTAACAATTTCTTTAGTTAGTTCTTGTAGCTTTCAACGAATACATATTCAAAGTAGAAAAGTTTCCCCAAGTCCTAACTTTTGTATATAAATCAGCAAAAAGCATTGTGGAGCATATAACTTTTTGAGCTGATGGTTCCATGTTCTTCAGATAAAAACCCCAAAGTGGAATTGCTGGGTCATCCACTTTTATCTTCTTAAAATAGGTACAGATCTCTTTCCAAATGACTGTATTATTTACATTCAAAGTTATATTTTATGAAAACTACAGAAAAACCTAAAATTGAGAAAGGTCTGGTAGGTTTTGTGCTGGAATGGAACTGTGCCTGTTATTCATACATTACATAAAATTAAAGTCTATTGCAATTCATATTTTTCTCCTTAAGATTAGAATGGGGCCTCTATGGTGGCACAAGGGGTAAAGTCTCAGCAATATGAAGCTATTGCAGCCACTGCAGCATGAGTTCAATTCCCTGGACACCCAGGGAGGTGACTCACATGGCACAGCAGACATCTCCTGTCTCACCTACTACTCCCCGCAGCAGTGTATTTCACTCAATCCGCCTGTTCTGCTCCCCACTCTGTGGTGAATTCTCTCACCCCGTCCCCCATGCTTCTGACCTGCATCCCAGTTCTTGTATGCATAAATAAATAAAATAAATCTTAAAAAAAATCAGGGTGATTTAAATTTATCCTTTAAGTATTTGGAATGTGTATAAAGGAAATAAAAGAAAACAAAGAGAGGGATGAAGTATTAAGCAATCCTCAACTGATCTTCACTATGGAACCAAACTATCTTGTACTATGCCCATCAGAAAGAAAATATGAATTTTTGACTTCTAGAAAAAGCACTGAAAACTTCTGATAACAGTTAAGCATAGCAATAGGAAAACCTATGTATTTCAGCAATACCATTGGTTGCTTCCTGTATGAAATAAATGGTACTTAATAAATAATGATCATTAGCAACATGCTACCCTTTCCCTACATATTTACAGGTTTTTTTTTTCTGAAACAGTGAGCATTAATTCTTACCCACTTACAATTATGTAACTAAAGGCTAGACCTCCGCTAATTTAAAATTATGAATCCCCACGCACAAAGCAGAATGAATCTGGGAAGAGTTCCAACCATAACAATTTGTCAAAAGTACCAAAGCTGTCTGTTTACATGACAACATGTCTGATACTCCTGATATTTATAGATTTCTATAGAGATGTCATAACCACTGAATTGATTGTGGCTAAACTATTATGACTGCATAGATGAATACATATATTACGTATATATATTACATATTCCTAATAAATATGAATTTAGGAGTCCTGAATAGTTTTTTTATGATTTTATTCCTACTTTATGTTCCATTTTATTGGTACTTAATTAACTACCCTAAATAAACATGATTTTTAAATGTAAATTAAGTAGATTATTGCAGTATTTATTTAATTCACTTAGGAAAAAATTATCAAGGTTCTACTAATTACTTAGCAGTTAAGTTAATGAAAAATTTGAAAAAGAAAATAAATAATAATGAGAAGAAATCTATTATTCCTACTAATTTTTCACTATTCTCTAGATCTCATTTTTCTCTTTTCCCTGATTAAATTTCATGATAATCATTATGACTAATTAATTATAATTATTCTCCTTCATTTCTCCTACATATGTTTACCTCTCCTTTCACTCTATTCCCTTCGCTCAATATCAATCTTTGTACCACCAACCTTCTAATTGCACCATAGCTGTCCCCCATAATTCAAAGTGTCTGGGTAAAAACCAATAAATATCATCAGCAGCCTCTACCAACCACCTAAGATGGAAGATGGAAGTCTTACAACAAGTTCTTGATCATTCTCTGTCCTTCATTGTGAGACAACCATTTCATAGGGCTTCTCATCAAATCATCAGCGCATCATAGCCATTCCCACAACTTACCCTCACCTGAAGACTCTGCTTACCATTTACTAAGGAAATCTATCATGACATGAACTGATCACACTACATGGATCTGCAGTCACGTATTTTATGTCCTCATTATCATTTTGCAAAACTGTAAGATGGAAAAAACTTCCTTTTAATTTTTATAATAACATATTTCCTTTTTCCTAGTAAAGAATATTTTTGACAAATTGCCTCTCATCTGAATCATTAATTGTTCATTCTTTTTAATTTGACCAGTTAACAACATGCTATTATTATTCAAAAATCCACCAAAATCATTCTTATTCTCCATGGTCATGCTAAATAAATGGTAATTTTTAGTACTCATCTTAATTATCATCTTCATTTCATCAGTTGACCAGGTTTTCTTGAAGCACTGAATCATTTGCTTCTAATAATAACCACAGAGTCTTCATTTTTCATTCAGGGTATTCCTAATCAGTCTTCCAAGCTTATTTTTCCATTTTTATTATCTCCACATAAGGAATAGCTATAGAACTTAATTTTTTATGTCTACTCTTTCTCCTTCAGATATTATACTATTTAATAAACATCTCAAACTTGAAATGCCTCAAACTGATTACCTGATCTTTATGCCCTTAAAAAAAAAAAAAGCCTCTTTCTTCTGCTTTCCCAATTCCTGCAGAAATAAGTCATTGTTCTCCAAGAATCCTGAAGTCATTGACCACAGCGCTAACACCTTACAGGCAGCCAGTCAATTCCCATTTCCTCTGCTTACCCAGAATCCAGACAATTCTAATTTTCTTTACTCTTGGTACTTCTTCCACACCAAATTATTTTACACAGAATATTAAGAAACACTCCCCACAGTTCTTCAGGGCTACTGTTTTTGTCCTGATGCTACCTATTGGCAGACATTATCTTATTTTTGTTTTGTTATGTTTTTAATGTAAAATAAAAATACAGACACACAGAATCATGTTTAGTAGCAAGTAAATTAAGAAATTATTATAAATTGAACATTCTTTTAATTTGTTCCCTCATAAAGACCGCATTTTACCAACCACTCCTAGAGTTCTTTTAGTTGATATCTTTAACTCAGTGAGGCAGACTTCTGTAACAACAGTGCTGCATTACTCATAGGGTGGATTAAAAACACATATGTACTAATAGAATAATGAACAAAATCACAGTCTACATTAAAATGGAATATTTCAATAGTATAATAGCCAAAAGAAAATAATATAACTATACATAATATGATATATACATGTAATATAAAAATAATATAACAGCCAAAGGAAAATCAGTTAATCCACTCAGGTATTTAGTAAGACAATTTGCCATCAGTCAGGTCAAAGAAGGATAGACTAGAGGCAGACAAAGCATGACTTCAAAACAATCAAGCATAAAGAGGACAGGTGAATATGAAAAACAGGGAGATCTGAAGGACAAAGAATCACAGGGACACAAGTTGGAATCCAGCACTAAAAACAACAATATCACTGCATAAGTAGAAAGAAAACATACATTAAAAAAATCCTGTAAGGGCCTCTGTAGATGTCACTGTGGACAAGTCAAGTTCAGAGCTTGTGGATTCATAAAAATACAGGTGCCTAGAACTGACTCCATAAATGTTCATTTCAGTGAGTATTGAAATGACCCATTCTGTGCTTTTTGAAGTTCCATATGAAATTCAGATGCACAATTAGTACCAAGATTCATTCAATTGAAAGCACAGATGTTAGAGTCAGAACTAATTTTGAGTCACTGAGTATCTTTCTCAATTTCCTTTCTTACAAAATGGAGTAAGGAGAGTAAGATTTTCACTGAAACTTTCAGGGTATGTGTGAAAAAGAGCACAGAAGATAATATGTTAAAAATCTTCTGTATAGAAGTTTATCCTCTACTAAAGAATCCCTCAGTAACTAATTATCATTGCATTTTCTCTACAAGAAAATTTGAAGCTATGATTTAACTGTTGCTATATTTTCAGTTAAATACATTTGTGACAACTGTACTTTTTTTTCTTTTTACTTTGTTATATTGAAATTTTACAACTATCTTTTATCTTTGGTAGTAAGTCCTAATAGGTTCATTCATTCTGAATGAAAAAATGGTTAGACTTAACTCTAACATTCTGGTTGTATGGTACTTTATCTACTTTTTTAAAGATTTATTTATTTATGCATACAAGAACTGGGGTACAAGCCAGAGGTGAGGGGGGATGAGAGGATTCACCAGAGACAGAGCCGGGAACAGAACAGGCAGATCAACCGAAATACACTGCCAAGGGCAGCAGCGGGCAAGGCAGGAGAGGTCTGCTGTGCCATGTGGATCACTTCCTTGGCCGGCAGCAGAGATCGAACTTGTGCTGCAGTGACTGCAGTTTGCTTCATAGTGTGCTGCTTAACCCACTGTGCCACCAGAAGGCCCTCTATGGTACTTTATGCTTGCACTTTTATCATGAAAATGTTAACAGTCTCATGCAACACATGTAAATGTCTTAAAGCATTTATGCTTTGCTGAAGTCATCAGTAAATGTTATTTATTTAGCATTACCTGAAAATCAGCATTTTTTAGAATTTATAAAAAGAGTTAAATATGAAACATTCTCATGTTTTGTTTATTTGAGATTATTTTTACTAATGTGTAATCTTTTAGTTACTATGATAAGCAATGGGATTTTTGAAATATATGACAGAGTTATTTAATACAGCATCAAATGTCACATGAAAGTAAACAGAGGTTCTTATCTATTCTCCCTTTCTCATTAACTTCTCACCAAAGTAAATTATACATATATAAAATGGGCTTATCCATGAGTGGATAGCTTGCAGAGTTTTCATAAATTAAATACATCCATATAATCAAAATTCAAATTAATAACTATCACATTATCAGAATATCAGAAAACCCCTGTTTTGCTCTTTCAAACACAAGTCCCCAAAACCAGCCACTGTCTCAGTTTTTTAATGCATGGTTTACCTTCCCCCTGAGCTTCACTATAAAGGATATCAGAGTAACTACTTTCTTTTCTTAAAATTGCATTTGGTATAATTTCATGCATTTGTATATTATTGATTACCATTGCAAAAAGTAGCAGTTCAGTTTGGTTTGTGTACTGTTTGGGGCTAATAGTTACTGTGCTGTTTTGAATAATTCACTACATATATATTTTAATTTTAAATATAGTTTAATCTTGCAATATAATAGTTATTTAAAATACATATCATTTTAACTTGTTATATCTACCTTTCTTACTTTATTTTCTATTTCAAGCAGTCCATGTTTCATTCTGATGCTATTTGCTATTCCAAAAAGATCTTTTAAAATGTTTCTCTAATTGCCCTCTTGTAGATAACAACTCTACTCACTTTTGTTCTAAAAGATGTTTTAATTCTATCTCATTTTAAACAAACAATTAAATAAAATCTTTGCTCCAACTTTTTAGCTGCCATGTATTTTGTTGGACTTGAAACTAATGAGTTCTTTATTTCACTACTTAAAAAAATAATTTCATTTATTCCTTATCACTGTCATTTCTGTTAGAAAGTTAACCATTAGGGCCTCCCTGGTGGCACAGTGGTTTGAGCAACACACTATGAAGCAAGACTGCAGCCACTACAGCATGAGTTCAATCCCTGCTGCCGGCCAGGGAGGGGACCCACATGGCGCAGCAGACCTCTTCTGCCTCACCCGCTGTTCCCCTCAGCAGTGTGTTTCAGTCAGTCTGCCTGTTCTGCTCCCCACTCTGTCTCTGGTGGATCCTCTCACCATCACACCTCCGGCCTGTATCCCAGCTCCCAGCTCTTGTATGCATAAATGAATAAATCTTTAAAAAAAAAGAAAAGAAAGTTAACCATTAGTCATAATTTTGTTCTTTTGGCAGAATTTCCCCCCACCTCTGGCTAAATTTTGATTTTATAATCATGACTATAATTTATAAATGCCTGAATAGGAGAGATTTGACTGCACACACTTTACTTCTTAATGGTGTGGAACTATTTTCTGCTCTATTTTCTAGCCCCTTTAGTATTTCTGAGACTACATCTCTCATACATTTAAAAGTGGAATTTAGTAACTTATCTGTTTATCTGTTGCAAACTATTCCATTCTAGAGGGATGCAGATTTTACATGTGCTGATGTGGGAGATCTTTGTGTGCTGTGTCTGTATGAGTTATCTTTCAGGAACGATAAAAAATAAAGTAAACACCTATTATTATCTGCTACTCCTACTCTATTCATACTCATTATGGTAATAATATGATAATTTTCTTCTGAGGAAATACTCATTCCCAAAGGATTTCAGTCAGATTTAATACAATCAGTTTCACTCTAAAAGAAGAATATATAATTCAGTCCTAAACTATAGAATGATCTAAAAATACAAGATTTTAAACAAAACTTTAGGGAAGAGATTCAAACTCTTAACTGCTTGATCTGACTTTGGAATGGCTATGATTCTGGAAGCAGCAGTGTTATCATCAACCATGTGATGTTGGAAAGTAAAGTCAGCACAGCATAAGAAAGGGAGGGGAAGTAACAAACTCTTGATGACACCATTTACTCTTCACATAACAGCTCTGTCCTTATAAATTTCTTCTTAATAAACTCAATATATTCCGTTTTCTTGTAGTTGGGTGTTCTACAAGTCAGGTGTCCTACATTCAATAGAAAATGTATTATTTCATCCATCAATTAAGTTATTAGGCGATTTTTTAAAATCTATTTAGTATGCTATTATTTGGTTCCCATTTAAAGTTATCTGCTTTCAGGTAGGGTTTTGCCTACTTTTTCTTCAGTATGTTTTATGGTTTCAGTCCTTCAATATGTTTTATGTCTAAGTCCTTAATACATTTTGAGTTGATTTTTGTGCATGGTGAAAGGCAGTATTCTAGTTTCATTCTTTTGCATGTAGCAGTCCAGTTTGCCCAGCACCACTTATTGAATAAGCTGTCATTATTCCATTGCATATTCTTGCTCCTTTGTCAAAGATTATATCTTTATTAAGCTTATAAAACCATAAGCTTAAGCTTATGGGTTTATTTCTGGGCTTTCTATTCTATTCTGTTGATCTATGTGTCTACTTTTGTTCCAATACTATGCAGTTTTTATTATTGTGGCTTTGCAATAAAGTTTGAAATCTGGACATACACATCAATACCATCTTCAGAGATAACACTTAAAGCAAAGATAGTGAAGGAGATGATAAACAGCTGGGACTACATCAAACTTAAAAGCTTCTGTACAGCAAAGGACACACTAACCAAAACAAAGCAACAACCCACCGACTGGGAGAAAATCTTTACACACAACAT
>JAGFMF010011555.1:1185701-1201727 GCA_019455555.1 Galemys pyrenaicus
GCTCCCCGCTCTCTGTGGTGAATCCTCTCACCCCCACCCACACCTCTGGCCTGTACCCCAGTGCTTGTATGCATAAATAAATAAATCTTTAAAAAAAAAAGAAGCAGAGATATAAGCATGTTTTATTGTTCTATCCATTGACATGAGATGCTAATGATTCTGTGATCAAGCATCAAGCAACCAGAACATAAAAGTTTACTGTGTGGAATCAAGTTCGGTTTTCCTTGGGATGTGGAACTGGAGGTATTTGTAGGGGTTATGGATGTGTTTATAGTTGAAAGGACATACAAGCCTAGAACTAGTGAGAGCCCAAGAACAGAAACACAGGTAAGTGTCCTTGCACTTATATGTGGTACATAAAATATCAGGATAAAGAATAAGTAGAAAGAAGTTTTATTTTAGGATAATTAGAAATGAAAGAAAAGACAAGGAAGATATTTTTAGATAGAAAACTATGAGTTAGTACAAGTAAAATCAGAGATTCTAATACTTTATAGCCACACTTTTGGTAATGATACAAAGCCACTGAATGATAACCTGCAAAATGCAAATACATGGTGGTTTAATGTTAATTCCCATGGAATGTCTGGCCCAGCACAGGAGTTTGTTGTCTCAAAGTCCAGACCCACCAGCCTGTCCAGAAAACTGGAACTCCAGCCCTTATTTAGTAATAATGGGGGGAGCTGCCTCATGTGACTCAGGCATGAGCCCCCTGCCATGTATGATCATAAAAAGTGGCTGTACTAACCCACCGGGGTCCCAACCCTGCCTGGGCTAGGCCTCTGTGATGGTTCCACTCTGGGGGTTCGGAACGTAGCTCAAGCTAGCAATAAATCCAGCCTTGCTTTTGCATCAAGTTTGAGTCTTGGTCGTTTCTGAACTCATACCTTTCTAACATTAATACTCTGCCCTATGAAAGACATAAAGGCAGACTCTCCATATTGACCCTGAAATTCATCTTCTTCCACAACGGGTAAGAGTGTGCTCTTATGGTACATCATTTCTCTAACAGATACGTGGGACATTGATATATTTGTCTGGTTGTATCCATTCTAACAAAGATAAATAAAAACATTTACTCTTATTCTGCCATTAAAATTACTCTCTGTGTACTTTCTAAATATCAGAGATGTCATCACCAATTATCTTGCAAATGAGTTTGTTCCTCCAAGGAAATAAAAGAAATCCTAAAGAAATGGGAAACATAATGTGTTACTGGAAGGAAATAAATTAGTTGTAAGACAAAATTTCCAACCAATTAATTTATAAGTTAAACATGATTTTAATGATATACTGTTTTTAATTGCTAAAATTCTTAAATCATGAATAGAATAAAGGAATAAGAACAGCCAAGAAAACATTAAAGGTTAAAGCAAACTTTCCCTAACAAGTATTAAAAGATAATCATGTTGCTAACATAGAAAATGATGGATACATAGAATCTATAAAAATTTAGTCATAGATTCTGTTATTAAAAACATATACTATGTGGCAAGGTGATATTTCAAAATGGGCAATAGATTAATCATTCAGTAATTGTAATGTGACAAGTCACTAATTATTTAAAAAAATGATAACCTCCTTTTATTTAAGTGGATGGATAAATCACTCAATAAATTATATTGAAACAAGTGATTAACTGCTTGGAAAAATATGATAGCCCCATTTTTAATTACTCTCATTATTAGCTTTGCTAACTACTATAATAAACATACAATAGCAGCATAATGACCATGTAATAGCCCATACAACTTCTCCTTCTCAAAGAGCAGCTTTTTTCCAGGCTCTCTGTGTGCTAATCTCTGCCATTCACAAAGACATTGAAATGCTCTTCACCAGCACACAGAGAAGAGGAAGAGAGGGACAATCCACCTAATACCATGGCTTAAATATTGCACAGTGGTTTGACCAGTACCCTATTAGTGAGGAGTGGTCACATAATTCAGCCCCCATGCAAATCCCAGCTAAATGCATAATCCCTGACATTGATACCGAAAGAGAGAAACACTATTGCTAATGAATATGTCCCCATATGTCCTATAATATATTGTGTACCAAAATAAATACCAATTAAGTCATGCATATGCATATAAAGCTAACTATAGAATAAAATTTTTGTTATAGGGCCTCCCTGGTGGCACAGTGGGTTAAGCAACTCACTGTGAAGCAAACCGCAGCCACTGCAACATGAGTTCGATCCCTGCTGCTGGCCAGGGAGGGGACCTCTCCTGCTGTGCCCGCTGCTCCCCTCAGCAGTGTATTTCAGTCCATCTGCCTGTTCTGCTCCCCACTCTGTCTCTGGTGAATCCGCACACGACCCCCACATCTCTGGCCTGTACTCCAGTTCTTGTATGCATAAATAAATAAATCTTAAAAAAGTCATGAGATGCAATCCCAAAATATTTGATTTTGTTCCTTATACGTTTGTATTCAGTATTATATTGTTGCTTTGCTGATTCAACTTGCTCAAAGGGTTAATGTTCTTGGTGAATGAACATAAAGAAAAACCTCTGTAATCTCTATGTTTCAGTACACTAAGTCTGGTTACCTTCATCACCTATCATTCATTCAATTTATATGGACCATTATATGCTTAAAATCCTGTACCAGAAGCTTGGTATAGAACTAGAGATAATTGACTTTGAACCTTTAAACAGGTTACAAAATCTTTGGATTGTTTTGAAATTAAAAAACAAATTACAGTAAGTTGTGGCAGTATATACATATTGATTTAAACAGTGGAAGCAAATGGGAAGTATATCAGACACAGAACAGGGCAGAGAGTATAGGAGAAAATGTCAAAGATTTCACTATCTGTCAAAATAGATAATCCATGGGTATCATTGTTAAGGAGCAAATGGTACAAATGCTGTAAACCTAAAATATACATTTGAGGAACTACAGATAGTTCAGTTTAAACACATTGTTAGTAGAATGAAACAATGGGATATTTCGGCTTTATTTTTTGTGTAAATGTATAAATATGTTCATTAGGTAGAAAGGAAAGCAAAAAGATTAATCTATCCTTGTTCTTGATACTATTCAAGTAACTTCATTAGTGATCCTCTCATTTTGCCTATAAACTTGTTCAAATAATCTTACATGGAAAATGATTTAAAAATGTTTAGACTTTCAGTTATTCTATGGCATTACAGTGGATTTCCTTTATTTATTTGTTTGTTTATTTGCCTATAATTTGGATACACACAATCTGTATCCAGGAAACAACCACTTATTTTAGGATATCTATTTTAAAATCATACACATTTAATTTGAGACATATGTTAAAACTTACTAAGGGCAGGGATTATTAAGCATATGTAAAAATAATTTAGATCGAACCACCAAAGTGTGAAATCAATCAACTCCTTGATAAACAAGCCATTTACTGGGTTAACATTAGAATATTTAAGGATAATTACTCTTTTTTCTGCTGTGGTAGAATATGAAACAATTCACTATTTAATTCATTTCCTTTCAAAAGTATTATGGGAGAAAACATAAAAAATTTAATGTGTTGTTTTAGCATGCTTCTGTCTGTACACTTTTCTTAGTTTGCATTTAAATGTTTTACATAACTGACTTGAAGCCTGAATCATTACTATTTATGTGTGTGTATATATATATATATGAAAGACCTCAGTTTAATTAAACAAAATTTCTTGTTGAAAAAAAGATTTGTGTAAGGTACTGATCCACTCATTGCATCATTCTCTTTCAACACAGCATCATTCTCTTTCAAACTTAATATTTTAGTGAAACAAAAACTTCAAAAATGCATTATCACCTCAGTTCTGCTAGCATCAACCTTAAATTGAGCTAAATACAATGAAAAATGATTCTCCAGGATGCATATGAATTTGACAATTACAGACAAAATCCATACTTAATTTGCAGTGAATGTGAAGTGCCTAATATTTGTCAAGCATCATGGTTAGAAGTGTTGGTCTCATGATCAAGGAGGATGCAGATGGTCCAAACTCTTAAGATTATGTCTAGAACTAAAGAATAAGGTTAAATAGGTTGTTTCGAATGTAATACTGGTAACTCAAATCACGGTCAGTAATAAATCTAATCCAACTTTATTTTTTGTGTAAATGTATAAATATGAGTATGTTTGTAACAGTGCATGTATGTGTCCCTGAATAATACTATTTTATTAAATTCCTCCACCAGAAAAATGAAGATAATCAACTTGTGTACACTGCAAGTACCACAATAACAAAGATATTTAAGTGGAAATCCTTTCTCTACCACTGTCTTCACTATTTCCTACACTGCCCAACCTACTCATAACTACTCATAACAGCCTAAAACTGTTGATATATCTTTTCCAATCTTTCTCTATGTCCATGTATGTATCCCCATGCATTTATGACCATATTTAAAGATATATTTGATTTTTTTAATAAAATGTTTGTATATATGCCCATCCCTTCTACATATATAATTTCACTCCAATTTGCTTTACTTATTTAAAAATTAATCAGGAACAATCCTCCAAATCACTAAACATAGATCTTGGTCATTTTAAAGTGTACTGAGAGTGCTTAAAAGCATAGACCTCAGAAATAGACTTCCTACATTTTTATTCCTTCTTCTTATTCATGTATTTTTGACATCATTTGTAGTCCCCATGGAATTCCCATCACCAATTCACCAGTATACCATCACCTCAGTCCCCTGTGCTCTTCCTGCTCTCATCCCATTCTCTCTCCCTCCCTCCCCAAAGTGTCTCTGATTTTTCTTAGTCTCTTTGTTTTTGTTATGCTGTGATTGTTTTTGTTATTATTGTTCTTTTCCTTGATCCCTTTTTTGGTTCCCTTATATTCCTCCTATAAGTGAAATCATCCGATAGTTTTCTTTTGCCTTCTGAAATATTTCACTAAGCATAATCCCTTCAAGTTCCATCCATGTTTCTATAATTGACTCTAGTTTGTCTTTTTTGATTGCTGACTAGCATTCCATTGTATATATATACCACATCTTCTTGATACAATCATCTATTTTTGGGCATTTTGGTTGTTTCCAAGTGTTACCAATTATAAATAGTGCTGCAGTGAACATAGGGGTGCAGGTATTCTTTTGAATCAGTTTTTTTGTGTCTTTTGGGTATATTGCTAGGAGTGGGATTGCTGGGTCATATGGTAGCTCCATTTTTAGTAGACTGAGGAAACTCCATACAGCTTTACACAGTGTTTGGACCAGTTTGCATTCCCAATAGCAGTGTAGTAGATTTCCTTTTCTGCCACATTCTTGCCAACATTTGTTGTTGCTAGTTTTTTTGTTTTGTTTTGTTTTGTTTTAAATATGTGCCATTCTTACTGGTGTAAGGTGGTATCTCATTGTGGTTTTAATTTGTATTCCCCTGGTTATGAGGGATTTTGAACATTTTTCATATGCCTTTTGGCCATTTGCATCTCCTCTTTGGAGAAGTGTCTTTTAAGTTTTTCTGCCCACTTGTTGACTGGGTTATTTGTTTTTCTTGAGTCTTGTAAGTTCTTTGTAAACCTTTGTGATCAGTCCCTTATCAGTTGTGTGGAGGGCAAACATTTTTCCCAATCAGTGGGGTGTCTCTTTGTTTTTGTTAATATTTCTTTTGTTGTACAGAAGCATTTTAATCCCAGTTGTTTATCTTTTATTTCATTTTCTTTTGTTTGGGTGATGTGTCTTTAAAGACATTTTTGAGGTGTATGTCTTATACAGTTTCACCTATTTTCTTTTACATATTTTATGGTTTCAGGTCTTACATTCAGTTCTTTTATCCATTTTGAGTTGATTTTTGTACATGGTGTGAGGTAGTGATCTAGTTTCATTTTTTTGAATGAGGCAATCCAGCTTTCCCAACACCATTTATCGAATATACTATCCTTGTTCCATCACATATTCTTTACTCATTTGTTAAAGATCAGTTGTCCATAAATGTGTGGTTTAATTCTAGGCTTTCTATTTGGTTCCACTGGTCCATGTGTTTGTCTTTGTTCCAGTGTCATGCTGTTTTAATTATTATGGCTTTGTAGTAATGTTTGAAGTCTGGGAATGTGATACCTCCATTCCCCTTCTTTATAGTCAGGAGAGCTTTGGCTAATCGAGGTTTTTTTTGTGTGTGTTTGTCTCCTTATGAATGTCATAACTATTTGTTCTGTTTTCTTGAAAAATGTCATAGAGATTTTTATTGGAATAGTGTTGAGTCTGTAAATTGCTTTTGGTAGGATGGCCATTATAATGATGTTTATTCTTCCAATCCATGAACAGGGAATGACTTCCTAAATTTTCATACAATGCCCCACTTATTTGTGTGATCTGTCACAGTCTCTTCAGATATTTCCTTCATTTATTCTATCTGTAAAATAGGGGTAGTAATGTTACTTAACTCATACAATAACTTGGAGTTTAAATAAGACAGAAGATGTAAATTATTTAAGGAAAGTCTCTTCACACCACAGAAACATTTGCTGTCATCATCATCATCATTACCACCATCATCATGGATATGATTATGAAAATATATCCCTATTGATGTACTTTAAGATTTCCTTATTTTGGGCTAACTCAAAAGAATCTCATACAAATTTAAGTTGTAATTATATAAAATAGGTTTTTGGATGTTTTACAAATTACAGTGTAGCTGAATGCATTCCTAAAGGAATATCACTATTTCAACATCCTAAGAAGCTCTGGAAATTCCCATTCTGTTTAATTATTCCCAGTATAGAGAATAAAAAGCTATATTTAATTTGCATAAACTTGAGAATAAGATAAGTTTTGAGTATCATTTCATAACTTTATTTGTCACATGGTTAGCCCTTCTATGAAATGCCAGTTTTTGTATCCTGCTTCTTTTCTACTTAAAATAGGTCTTTTAATTATAACTTTGTAAAATTATTTTCACATTGATACTTTAAAGTCCCTAACAATGCAAAAACTAACAGGGAATCTACTAATTGTTTAGATTATCCAACTCTGTTCTTCCATTGTTTTGAGTGTTTTGCTACTGTGAGTGCAATTATGCTAATGGTACACATTTTGCATTCACTATTTCATACATATTGTCCATGGTCATTAAACCTAAGCCAATAAGGTAAAAGACATGATACTTTAAAAGTTGTTATTTTTAACCAAAGCACTGTTTAACCCCAAATTTATAGGTTATTATAAATTACGTAAGCATTTCTTTTTTCAAAAGTGGATTTTATTCTTTTCAATGTGCCTAATACATTTTTATATTTAAAATCTGTTTATTGTTCTAAAATTTTTCAGTCTTTGTGCTATGTTAGGAAGTTTATGCGTGTGGTCCTATCACATCCTTCCTTTGAAGTATTGTGTTATTTTGTTGCTCCTCCTATCTGATCACCTGACTAATGTATTAGTTTCATTCCTAGCATGTCACAATAATAATCTGTTCTTATTTTCCCTGATATCTCCAGAATTGAGGACTCAGACACTCACTGCAGGTTTTCCTATTTTACTAGAAGTCCTTTGTTATTCCAGAAACATCTTTAAAAATGAGCTGGTAAATTGAGTGCTTTTAAGAATCAATATCAGAAAAAAAAAAAAAAAGCACCTTTTAAAAGTTTGGGTTTAAAAATGTCCAGGTTTTTTTTTCATCTTCCCCTTCCTCTTCCTCTCCTTTATTCTTCTATTTTTCTTCCTCTTTCTCCTCCCCTCTCTCATTACTTATTCAAAATCACATAGAACAAATTAGTTCAAGGTGTAGACACTTGGATCACAAAACAAATAATTTTATAGTCTGAATTTATCCTTGTACTAAATTTAAAAAGTTAATGTTTTTCCTTTAAGTTTGTATTTATTTATTTATTTATTTATTTATTTATTTATTTATTTATTTATTTATTTATGCATAGAAGAACTGGGGTGTAGGTAAGAGATGTGGGGGTTGAATGGATTCATTAGAGATAGAATGGGGGAGCAGGATAGGTGGATCTGCTAAAATATGCTGCTGAGGGGAGCAGCGGCAAGACAGCAGAGGTCTGCTGAGCCATGTGGGTGACCTCCCCGGCCAGTGATTGAACTCATGCTGAAGTGGCTTCCAATAGCTTGATAGCTCTGACACTTCAACCACTGTACCACCAGCAAGGCCCTATTTTTCAATTGAAAAAATATGCACTTATAATGACTTCAATGTCCACTTTATTCATTACTATTTCATAGTCTTTGAAGATAAAATATCAACTCATCTATTTTCCACATTTTGATCCAAATATTACATTTGATAATATTTTTTTCTAATTTCATGTACATCCAGATTACAAATCAAATTATTTTGATTGATTAGTCTAATTGACCACATTAGTTTCATTATGCATAACTAATTTTTTATTTGCTATGTCTGTACATATTTGTGCATTTGACTGGGTTTTCTGTGAGAATAATTTGGCATATCTAGTTATCTATACATACATATACACACATACACATATCCACTTACATTTATATATGCAAGTTCAGTTGACTCTTCATAGTATTTTAAATAACAAATAACTCAAATTCAAATCCATGTCACTTCAATTTAATTATCACCACATGTAGTAGTTGGTATTTTGTTTTAAAATTTAATTGAATTTATTTCCATATCTGATCACTGACTTAATGATGATATACTCTTTATCATTTTTTAGATAAAATTAACACTCTGTGAGAAATGTAAAGCCCCCAGTTTAAATGTCAGTTAGAATTATGCTAATGCAAATTGAATTTTAAAAATAACTATACTGTGATGAGAAAGGCTATTTGAAATGATGTGGCGTGTAGTTATTTTTAAGTGAAGCTTAAATGTGTAAATGGGATCCAGCTATGAATGGCATAAGGTATAAAACTTGCCTAAAAAGATGCTCATGTTTTTTCCCCAACATTTTGGAATTAATTTCTCTAAGTATCAGTTACATCATTAGCATTTAATAAATGCCTACTCCTTAAAAGAACAAGGCATTTATTTTTAAAATATCTAATCATTATTCATTTTAAAAATGGAGTGTATTAGACAAAATACCAGGAAATTGGGGTGCAAGTGCCTGTACCTATGCAAGTCTAAATCCCACTTTCAAATTCAGCTTCCTCATTCTTATCTCAGTACATACTAGTGGTCACATTATTATTTTTTCTCAAAAGTTTCCCTCAGTAGATTCCTACTTTTTCACGTTTGTTACTTCAAGTAGAAATTCCAATTGATTTTTCATTTCTTCTTTCTGTGGACAAGGTTGATCTGGGCAGCGAGATTGCTGCCAGCTGGAGCTAGTGCCCCCAAAGTGAGGAGGAGGCTGGTCTTCCCCTGGAAAGCAACATAATGAACTGGAACACAGAATAAATTATTGAGTTTCTTTTGATGGGCTAGGATAACACTGGAAAGGGTATTTTCTTCCCATCCCCTTGATTTCCAGAACATGTCTTCAGGTGAACCCTAACTGGCATCTACAGAACAGGGAAAATGCACTGGTCAGAGGCATAACCTCAGCATCACAATGCAGAGATTACAGGAGTAGGTTTAGGATCTGGCAGATACTAACAATAATTGGAGCTGGCTAATAATTATTCCAAAGATAGTATTTTGATTTTTTTTAAGATTTATTTACTTATGTATATAAGAACTGAGGTGCAGAGGGTGAGATGATTCACCAGAGACTGAGTGGGGAACAGAACAGGCAAATCCACTGAAGTACACTGCTAAAGGGAGCAGTGGGTGAGACAGGAGAGGTCACCACACCATATTGGTTAGCTTTCTGGCTGGGGATTGAACTTGTGCTGCAGTGGCTATGGATAGCCTCATAGTCCTGAGATTTAAGCCCTTGCACCACCAGGGAAGTACAATAATATTTTAATTTTTGTACACATGAGTGAGCAAAAGAGTGGGTTGTAAATTATATCAAAATGACCTGAATTTCTTTGAGGGACACGTTCTAATGAATTTTCTTGCTACCAGTCTATAAATGTTAGAACACTACAGAATAATGACTATTTAATGACTAATGAGTAGCATTTCAATGATAATATAATCCTCCCTTTTTTGACATAAGGATACCGGTGATCATATAAAATTTTCTATGGATTTAAGACACTAGGACATAAATTTGTTTCCAAGGAAAATGTCAGTGAACAAATATATTTAAGATGAATTAATCTTAAAACTATTTACACATAAAATGGAATGAAATTAATCTTTTCTAAATATGAGACATTAATATTTTAACAGTATTTCATAATTCTTTTGAAGTAAGTTCTTTGTAACCAACATTACTATGATACCTGACATGAGTTCCTATATTTGTGAAACTTCTCCTGGAGTTTCCCTTGATTAAGGGCTCAGAAGAAATTTGAGTGACAGTTTGAGAAACTGATGCTAACAAGCTAACAGTAATACATTCTTTAAAAGCACAGCTGTCACAATACTTAAGAGAAAAGGACATTGACAGTACCCAGGGAAAGTATAGTAGCTTAAGGCCCAAATTCCTCCACAATACATCACTCCACATTAAAGCAGTTAAAAACAAATCTTTTGGATGTATTGCCAAAATAATCTTCCTATATAACATTGTTGACCATCACAGTCTGTCCTTTGAGTAGTTAATGCTCTCTTCTGTTCAGCCCAGAATAATCTGCATAATGCTCTCCTATAATCTATTTAAAACTCTAGAACTGGTAACACAAGGGGTTAAGCAATGAACTATGAAGTATCTGCAGCCACTGCAGCATGAGCTCGATCTCTGGCCAGAGAGGTGACCCACATGGTGCAGCAGACCTCTCCATGCCTTGCCCAGTGCGCCCCTCAGCAGTGTACGTCTGTCAGCCTACCTGTTCTTTTCCCCACTCTGTCTCTGGTGAATCCTCTCACACCCCCACACCTCTGGCCTGTACCCCATTTCTTGTATACATAACTAAGTAAATCTTAAAAAAATTAAAAAAAAAACTCTAGAACTTCCCCAGAACATAAATACATAAAGACTACTCAGTAGATTCTGTATTTGCTATGTGAAGTTTGAGTGGTAATGTACAATAGTATCCAGGTACTTCTTTTGGTCAGTCCTTTCATTTTCTGCCATGCTCATTACAAGAAAGCTTGAGTCACAGGAGGACCCTGAATAACAGTTTTCAGATTATAGGTTTGTATTTTGCAAAGAATTCATGTTAAAGAACTAATTAAACAGAAATTATTTCCAAATAATTTCTATATATCATAGTTCATGATAATTTCAGTAATAATCATAAATTATATAAATTAATACTGATGAACATACTACATATTGTTGGCTTTAATTGAACTCAAATATAAATTACCTACTTCAATGCTTATTCTAAAGCACAATATACAAAATGAGGATATTTGTTTAAGAACAATATATTAAGTACCTACTATGATGCTTGGTTGTGTGTGTATTTGTGTGTATGCACATGTATGTGTACATGTGTAATTTTGGTAAGTGTTTGCAGTAGATATCCAGCAAGTGATGAAACCTTGTCTATTTTTGTGCCCAATTTTGACTTCCACTATTCACCAGCCTTGAGAAGAACTTATTTTGGTTCTTGCCTTTGTCTAACTCTTTTGCTCCAAGTTTAAGCTGATAATTCTCTCCTACTTTGATTAAGCTATAGAAGTATTGACACTTAAACATATTAGGCATTATTCCTTATTTCCATACCAAGCCAAAATGAAATTTAGTTATATAGGCTTTTTTCAAAGTTCAATCCAGAATAGACAAAATTAATGATTAAAATATCTGTTCTGTATCTGAGACCTACAAACTTTTTTTTGTAAATAGTAACAAATATTTTAGACTTTAAATTCTACATATGATCTCTTTTTGCTGCTTCTGCTTCTTCTTATTGTTCTTTTTTACAACCATTTAAAAACATCCTTCTGTGCTTTCTATATGGTTCCATTGGTCTGTGTGTCTGTCTTTATACCAATACCAAGCTGTTTTAATTACTATTGCTTTGTAGTAGTTTGAAGTCTGGGAGTGTGATACCTCTGTTCTCCTTTTTCTTACGTAGAGCTTTGGCTAATCAGGGTTTTTTGTGTCTCCATATGAATTTCATCAATATTTGGTCTATTTCCTTAAAGAATTTCATTGAGATTTTTATCGGTATTGCATTGAATCTGTAGATTGCTTTTGGTAGGACTGCCATTTTGATAATGTTGATTCTTCCTATCCATGAATAAGGGATATCTTGGATGGAACTAGAAAGAATTATACTCAGTGAAACAAGTCAGAAGGCAAGAGAATGGCTTCACTATTGGATGGCTTCACTATTAGGAGGAATATGAAAGAACAATAGCAACAACAAAGAATAAGCTCAAGGAATTGGGCAATTATAACCAAAAGCAAACAAAAAAACTCAACAAGACCAAAAAGCCAAGATAAACCAAAGAGATAATAGGGGGAGGGGAAGGAGGGGAGGGCAAAACGGGGATGAGGGCAGAAAATGCACAAAGGACTGAAGTGATGGTGCATGGGTGGAATGGTGGTGGGTACTCCCTGGGGACTACAAATGATGTCAAATATAATTAATAAAAGAAAAAAGAAGTGAAAACAGGTGAAACATTAAAAAAAAAATAAAAACATCCTGTAGGGGGTCTCCCTAGTAGCCTAGGGGTTAAGTCTCATGGCTATCACCACTGAAGCCTGAGTTTCCTCGTCACCCAGGGAGCTAACCCACATGGCACAGAAGACCTCTGCTGTCTCACCAGCTGTGCCCCTTAGCAGTGTGTTTCATTAGATCTGTCTGTTCTGCTCCCACTATGTCTCTGGTGAATCCCCTCACTCCCTGCACATAAGCACACACACCAGTTTTTCTATGCATTACTAAATAAATCTTAAAAGAATAATAATAAAATAAAACATACTGTAATTTTGTCCTTGCACTGTGTAGTTTAACAAACTCTGTCCGTTTGATCATATGCCACCTATTATATATAATTTTTAAAATTATATTCATTTATTTTTGCAAAGAAAACCTGAGGTGTAGGCCAGAGGTATGGTGAGTGAGATGATTCACCAGAGATAGAGTGGGGAGCAGAACAAGCAGATCTACTGAAATACACTGGTAAGGGGAGTAGCAGGTGAGACAGGAGAGGTCTACTACTATATGTGGGTCAATTCCCTGGCCAAGGATCAAATTCAGACTGTCTCCATGGACCATCATGGTACTAGCAGTAAGACTTAACACTTTGGCCACCAGGAAGTTCCTATCATACTTTTGGAAATTAAATAAAAAGAAAAAACTTTCAACTTAATATACCCACCTTAATTAAATCCATAATAATAAATTAAATCTCCACTAACATATATCTCCACTAACATCTATTCTGAATTCCATTTTTAGGGATCTACCCAAAAGACACAGAAACATCAATTCAAAAGAATACCTGTACTCCTATGTTTATTGCAAAATTATTCATAATAGATAATACTTGGAATCAACCCAAACACACCCAAACGAAAATTGGATCAAAAGATGTGATATTTACACACAGTGGACTATTATTCAGCAATCAAAAAGATAAACTAATTCCATTCATAGCAACATGGATGAGCTTGAAGGGATTATGCTCATTGAAATAAGTCAGAAGGCAAGAGAAATATACCAGATGGTTTCACTTACAGGAGAAATATAGGGAATCAAGAAAAAAATAATAATAATAACAATAATAAAAAAACAAAAGAAAAAATAAACGGACAACTACAAATCAGAAACATTCTTCAAGGGAGGGGAAGAAAAGGGATCAAAACAAGGCAGGAAGAGCATAAGGGACTTTGTGATGGCGCAGGGGTGAATTGGTGGTAGAAATTCTATGGGGGAAAATGGGAGCACGAGGGACTGAGGTGATGTTGCACTGGTGAGATGGTGATGGGGAATACATGGGGATTACAATTGATGGCAAGTATATGTAAATTTTAAAAAAAATATTTTATATTAATAAAAAAAGAAAAAAGAAAAGAAATTCTATGGGGACTACATGTGAGAAAAGAAAGCAAATATTGTACAAAAATAAAATAAATATTCTAATAAATTTTGTTTTGAATGATAATTCATTCCATTATCATTTTCCTGTCCCCGCAATCATCCATTTTTCAATGTAGGGAATGTTTCTTGTGAGACATAGGATCTCTCCATATTGACTATGAACTTCATTTTCTTTTATACTGTTTTAATATCTGTGTCAGTTATGCAACACTTTAAAAAATTCTTATAATTTAAGGTACCTGTTGAAGCATAATTGGTAGTTACCAGGGCTTTCTTTATGAAAATACAGCAAATTTCTTATCTGTCAAATTACTCTTCTTTTTCCTTAGGCAATTTAGTTATTAACTTCTCATTTTCAATCATGAATTGTTCATACTTATATTTGCTCATCAAGCTAAGGTGAAAAGCAGCATTTACTCCTTTTCTTCCATGATTGCATATCTGATATTGTATATTTTGCCTTTTAAGGAAATAATTTTACAAATCACAAATGCAGAGGAGCAGCAATAAATGATAATTCATTTATATAAAGGAAACTAATTGGAAAAAAGGAAAGAAGGTAGACATGTTTTATAAAATATTGACTTAGAATAAGCAAAAGAAACTGGTACTAAAAACTGCCACAATAAGCACAAGGGAAAGAAAAAGGAAACAGAAATGTCAAATATGAGTGGCAGTATTAGTATCACAATTAGGTTATTTAAATTATATTAGGTTATTACAACACTTAATCCTATATAAAATACTATAGAGTGGCTCTTTAGTACAATTTTATAGGTAATGACAAATTCAGGTATTATTAAAGATGACAGGGATTAAATTTAAGGTCTACTTGAATCCAAAGTTCACAGAGTCCACATTATTACATTATTTCCAATTATATTAAAACTAGGGAAACTACTTGATTTTTTCTTCATATTTTAAGTTATTATGAATAAATTCAATATGGGTTTATTTCATCAATTTTCTGAGTGCCACATTATCAGAAGAATATGAAGAAAGTAATAATTGGAATAGTTTGGAATAGTTTTATGTTCAGGGATAAGTGACCAGCCAGTAAAGTACAACTGATGCAGTGTCTGCAACGTTGTATCAAACATCCATTAACACAGCAAGATCATCAAAAGGACCTGACAACAATATTTGTGCCAGATATATAGTAGGTATATTTGATTGGCACAATTAAGTTCCTCATATGGTGGACCTCCCTATACAAACTTGGTTTGTGACCTATTCTAGTGTTACTAGACACTCCACCTATCTAACACTCTACCTACCTGTCACTCCCCCCAGAGTGTGTCTTCTCCAAGCAACCTAAACTCTTACACCTGGCTGGGCTGTGTCATACCCTTCCATATGCCCTACACCCTGCCTGAGCTCGGATGCAACAAACACAGGCGCCCTTTATGGAGATGCACATTTTTAATCCCTTCCATCTAAACTCCTCTAGCAGGACACCCCTGGAACCTGATGGACAATCAGCCCCCTACATACACTCAGTGCTCAGGGTGTAACTAGACCTGCTGACACACCCTGCTCTGACCTCCAGAACACCTCCCCCGACCTCCAGTACCCCTTCTCCCTCCCCACTTCACTCCTCTCCAAGATACTTGTGTGTTTCTTCCTACTCAGTGGATTTTTTATTATTATTATTTATTTAATTAATTATATTTGACATAATTTGTTTTCC
This sequence comes from Galemys pyrenaicus, assembly GCA_019455555.1. NCBI lineage: Eukaryota > Metazoa > Chordata > Mammalia > Eulipotyphla > Talpidae > Galemys > Galemys pyrenaicus. Next base: position 1,201,369 of record JAGFMF010011555.1, read on the forward strand.
CTAAGGAGTACCCACCACCATCCCACCTGTGCACCATCATCACCTCAGTCCCTTGTGCTCTTTCTGCCCTGATCCTGGTCTTTGCCTTCCCCTCCTTCCCCCTCCATGGTCTCTTTGGTTTATCTTGGATATTTGGTCTTGTTTTTTGTTTGCTTTTGGTTATAACTGCCCAATACCTTGAGCTTAATTTTCTTTGTTTTGTTGTTATTATTGCTCTTTCATACTCAGTGAATTTAAGATTGATCTTTTTTTAATATATTTATATTTTTTCCTTTTTTTATTAAAATATTTTAAAATTTACATATACTTGCCATTAATTGTAATCCCCATGTATTCCCCATCACCATCTCACCAGTGCA
>JAGFMF010011555.1:1202978-1217907 GCA_019455555.1 Galemys pyrenaicus
GTCAAAAAATGGGCAAAAGAGCTAAAAAGGCAATTCTCCAAAGAGGACATGCAAATGGCCAACAGGCATATGAAAAAATGCTCAACTTCTCTTGTCATAGATTGATCTTTTAAGGCAGAGGAGAGAAGGGAAAGAAAAGAAAAAATCTTAGCACCATTTTTGCTTTGAAATAGCTTTTATTTTTATGTATCATGGTTTATAACATTTATGTTGACATCTGTACATACTACATCATGATCACCATTAAAAGTTTCTATCCAGGACCACAAAGGTGACCCCCTTTTATCCATAAACCACCTTTCAACCTCGGTCTCTCTGGAAATCACAAATCTGTTCTCCAATCTAAGTCTAAATTTGTTTTTGTTTTGTTTCGGTTTGGTTGATCACTTTCTTTGTTGCAGTGTTTTCAACTTATCAGTGAAATGGTAAAGTGTCTGTCTTCTCCTGTCCATTTCACACCATTAATTTCATGGCTTTAGGTACATCCATGCTGTCACAAATAGGGAAATTTTCTTGCCACACTATTTATTATAGCCCAGATAAGGCAGGAAGGATAAAGAAGATGTGGCATGTAAACACACACACACAGAAATACTACTCAGTAGTAATAATTTAAAAAGATGAAAGCTTACCACAGTTTTGCTAAAACAGGATGAGTTTTCAATAGTTCTTTTTCAATTTATTGAATTTATGTTTTTCCTGGGAGGAGGGTCCTTATCTATTTTCAGTGCTTCAGCAATTCCTCAACTTACTGATTTTTCTCTAAATTGTTTGGTAGGCTTCATCTCTTAACCTCACATATTGAATCTAAATGTCAGTTTCATGTATTTATCTGGATATCACAGGCAAATTTCAAAATGTTGAAAACGGATCCTCTAAACCATCACTGACATGCTCAGTATCATCTATTCCCACCCCCACAGCACAAGGACTTCCTATTTTATATTCTGTTATCCACATCCTTTCTTTTTCCTTTAGGTAGCATTCAATAGTTGGGAAGCTTACTAAAGATACGTGGAAAATTATTACTTAAATCTGGATGTTAATGGACTCTTAGAATTACACTCTAGTGTCACCAACTTGCTTTGGACACAGTAGACTTTATACCCTTAACTCTGGGTGCTTTCTTCCTCGCATTGTAGAGGCACTAACTTGCCTATAATCGCACGTACCCATGATATATACTAGATTTTTACACAAGCTGTCCTGATGCTTGAGATAGTCTCTATCCCCCTCACTCCCATTACATTCTGTTAAATTTTCAGTCCAAAATTAGAGATTCCTTTCTCTAGAAATGTCCTCAGAATAGGAAAATGTGATTTCCATATCTATATACTAAATAGCTTTATGATGATTACTTAGGAATCTTTTTTTCCTCCCAGACTATATTGTAAATTTCTTTAAAGCAGAGTTGTTGGTTTTTTTTTTAAGATTTTATTTATTTATGCATACAAGAACTGGCATGGAGAGGGGGATGAGAGGATTTACCAGAGACAGAGTGGGAGCAGAACAGGTAAATCGACTGAAATACACTGCTGAGGGGAGCAGTGGGGGAGACAGGAGAGGTCTGCTGCACCATGTGGGTCATCTCCCTGGCCAGGGATAGAACTCACACTGCAATAGCTGCAGAAGCCCCACCGTGTGGCACTCAACCCCTTACACCTCCAGGAAGGCCCCAAAGCAGGATTTTACCTAGTCCAACAACAGTAAAATTTCTGGTTTGTAGTGTACTCTGGGTACATACTTTATGAAAGTGTTTTTCCTCTACTGTCTTTGACAATATTTCTAAATATGTTTTTTTCCCACTTGCTGGTTGGAATGACTGACAGTTCAATAGTTAATAGCCAATTTAACCTGGGTTCAGGTTGGTCTGTTTTGCTAGAATGAATTTTCAAAATATCTCTTAGCTCTCCAAGTTTTGAATTGTAATTTTACAGAATCAGATTATGAATTTTAACTTCCTATTTAAGTGTCAGATGCAGTTTATATATAAACAAGTTAATGAGTGACTTTATATTTTCTCTGAATTTTAAAAAAATGGGTGTTTTTTTTTTCTTTTTAAAGAAAAAAATTGTTATTCTGGTGTCCCAATGTAGCTGGTTTATGAAATTTCACTTAACTTTATTTTTTAAGTTAGCATCTTATAATGAGTATTGACTTCCATTTATATAAATGTCACTTAATTTCCAACAACAACAACAAAAACCCTCCAAAATTTTTAATAATGTTGTTAATTTTTAAATTAGTAAAACAGGCCTGGTGGAAAAATGACTGGGTCAGAATCACAAATGTATGATTCAAGCACAGCTCTGACTTTATTATTTTTTTTTTAAAGATTTTATTTATTTATGCATACAAGCACTGGGGTACAGGCCAGAGGTGTGGGAGGTGAGAGGATTCACCACAGAGAGCGGGGAGCAGAACAGGCAGATCAACGGAAGTACACTGCTGAGGGGAGCAGCGGGCACAGCAGGAGAGGTCTGCCGCGCCATGTAGGTCCCCTCCCTGGCCGGCAGCAGGGATCGAACTCGTGCTGCAGTGGTTGTGGTCTGCTTCATAGTGTGTTGCTTAACCCACTGCGCCACCAGGAAGGCCCAGCTCTGAATTTAAAGTTCACCTTTTAAATTTATGCTAATCCAGAAAATTCATATTTGGGGGAGACAAAAATGATTGGGTCTTTGGATTTTTTATTACTATTCTTTTATTGCTATTATCATGGCACATGTGAATAGACTAAGTAAATCAAATATGTAAATACAAAATGACAATATATATTGCAAAAATATACCTGTATTAAAAATTGACTTGTGGTGCACCTGAAATTTAAACTTAACTGTTATCCTTATATATGTATATATATATATTAAAGATTTATTTATTTACACATACAAGAGCTGGGGTGCAGGCCAGAGGTGTGGCGTGGTTGGGGTTGAGAGGATTCACCAGAAACAGAGTGGGAAACAGAATAGGCAGATTGACTGAAATGCACTGCTGAGGGTAGCAGTGGGAGAGACAGGAGAGGTCTGCTGCGCCATAAGAGTCATCTCCCTGGCCAGGGATACAACTCATGATGTAGTGACTGTGGATAACTTCATAGTGAAGATTCCTAACCCTCTGTGCTACTAGGGAGACCTCTTAACTCATATCCTATATATTATTTAGCAACATAAAATGAATACCAAGAAAAAAAACATGTTCAGAATTTGAGGAAAACCCATTGTTAAATGTTGTCAGTGTGTGAGGACTGTTCATTATTGAACAGGTTTTTTAATCTTGACAAAAATTATTGAAGCTTGTCAAATAAAGATGTACAAAGACATTATGGCAAAGGGAAAAAAATGATGAAAGGGATACATAATGAATGAAGAATGAAACTAAAAGGAAAGCGAGACACAAAAAGCGGGCTAAATGAAAATAAGAGTATCAGCAAAAGTATGACAAATGTATCCAGTGTTGACACAATAATGTTGTTTCTTTGCCCTTTGATCCCTGCAAATGTTTAGTAAATTATAACCTGGGAAAGATTCAGACCACCTATGAACTGAAAAGGAGGAAGCAACTTGCAGTCCCCACATTCCTGCTACACCACTCACCATTGACTCGCCGTGTTCTTACACGGTGCCTCTGTGTCCCTATTTGGACTACACCAGTTCTCCTTTTCACAGGAACTTGGGAGTGTATTGCTATATATTTTATGTGCTCGAACTCAACCTGAGGTCTTCGAAGATCCCTGGATGAGTGTTTTACTAGCTGAAAAACAGATGTGTTGGACAATTTTCGGTAAACATCATCAACATCATCTCCTTTATATCTTGTGAAGATTGAATTATTTTTGCCACATTAAATTATAACTAACTTATTGTGAAATGTATTATGTACTTGACACCCTGGTAATTTATATAGTAAAAATCTTTTTAAGGTTAATGTTTCATTTATTCGAATTTTTCATTTCAAAGAATCCTATAAAGAAAACATATCGTTTCTTCTTGCAATCAAAGCATAAACTATCTTCTTTTTTCTTCCTGAAAAAAAAAAGTTTGATTTGTAATGGAATGATAGGTCATTTATTTTTGCTTCATACTTAGATAAATAATTACTAAAAAAATTATGCTAGAAAATTTAGAAACACAGTGCATTGGCTTAAAAAATCCTAATAAGCCATGATATAAAAGCATCACAAATTCATGTGAATATACTAAGATTGTAGTTCTAGAATTTTGATCATCTGTATGAACCTGTATCACTCACTTAATACCTCCTGTGTTCTGTCTTTACGTCTAAAAACCACAATTTATTTTAAATAAGTGGTTCTGAATTTTCTTTCGAACCATTTATATTGGCATTTTTAAAGATGACTAAGGGTTGACATATTTTCAGTTAATCTAGTCCATGTGAATCATTGTGGTACTTCATATATAAATTTTAGCTGTGAATTCATCCCGTGTATACTGAAGTATTTAATAGAGAGCAAAGAGACCTTGGAGAAATGATTCCCTGACTCTCAGTTTCCTTATCTTTAAGTAACTTTAGTCGTGGTAGAGTAAGACATTCACAATCTCTTCCTGAACCATAAATAAACTAGACAAAATATGTAGTTGCCAAGTCACCACTTTATTTTGTGATGTATGGACATGGTCATTAAACACAAGCACAGCAGGAAAGAAATGATCCACACCGAGGTGATGCGGCCACCTTAAATCTGAGGAAACTGCATTTTCAACAATGAAATCTAATAAGCTCGAGGTTCATAAAATAACTGGAGGAAAGCCATGCATACTTGAGACTGGCAATTTTAGACATGGAAAACTATGAGTGCAGACATGTTTGTACACTGGCCAAGCAAAGCAAATCATTAGGCAGTATCGTAAAACTTCCCCAATCCATAAAACGCTACTATTTTATTCCTGGAAACAGCAATTTCATCCCTTTATTTCTGTGTACTTTATGGTATGGGATTATTTTATGATACTATATACATTTAAATCTAGTTTCTTTAAAGATTTTTTTCTAGTCCTTTATTTTTTTTAAAATATCACAGCTCACAATGGAATTGCAGGTGTTTCTAAAGCAAAAAACTATTATTTAAAGTGAAGTGTTTCAGAACAAAAAAAAGTGTATTTTCTGTTCAGTGTAATAGATCATCATGATGCTTGGAATATAATGAGAACTATACGTTAAAAACATACTTATTAATTTATTTAGTAATTGCCATATTTATATTGCGTTCTTTGAGGTTTATTTCCTCATTTGCTTCTATATGCGTGTGTATATGGTCTTCTCCCTAATATTGGAAGGACACCCATAATGCCTTTGACAAGCATTTGTTTGCATTCAGGTGCCTTGCTAAATCTCTCTTTTTTTTTTTTTTTTATGAGAGCATTGCTGAATTCAATGCCAGAATAAATCTGTAAAAAAAATTGCCATCAGTAGATTGTGACTTTTAGTTTGAAACAAATTTGGCACTAAAGATCCATAGAGTTGAAAAATCTATAAAAACCTAAAAGGTGACCACCTCATCCCAAGTAAGACATAAAATCTAAAACAAATAAAATCATGTGTGACAAAGCCAAATAAAAATGCATGTTAATTGAAAATAAGCACTCCTATATAAGAACAGTTTTCAGATCATTGAACTATGATAGAGTGAAGTGAAGCAAATCAATGTCAACAGTTAGTAGATCACACTGAAGCTTATTCTAGATCTTCCTAGTCCAATATCTATTAAATACCAGAGAAATCCAAAGCTAATAACACAATTGCAAAAATAGATGGATCAAGAATATTGTTATTAGGACTCAGTGTATAATGAGTCCTTTAAAAAGAAAAACTAAGAGTGCGTTTCTTATCAACTAAATCAAAAAATGTCCTTCAAGACAGATCATTTAGTATCAGAATTCTTTGCTCTAAAAATAATATGCAGTTTTTCATTGGAGACATTCAGTAGTCTTCTTTAATCATTACAAATTACCTCACAATAGATACTTAGAAGTGAATGAAAAGCACAGGGATTATGTAATGAAAAACAAATCTACATTATTTTTCAAGTTATCTACAGAACTGATAAACCTGAGTATTTTCTTACAGGTGGGGCCTTTGAAGTTAACTATTATTGTCTTGGTTTTACCCCATTACACTATCAAGTTTGAAAAAAATACATAAAGATGATCTGATAATGTCTGCTAAATGAATTGACAAGAACATACTCCACTTAAGGTTTATCCTCCTAATTCTTTTTCTGATTCTTTTTTTCAGGTGGGACTAAATAGCTCAACTCCCTAATAAAAATAACATAGTTGTTTCTGTATTCACATTGTTTTAATTTTTAATTGATGTACTTCAGTGTTGTACAGAAAAACAGCATAGCCCTAAGAGAAGGAAACATTTTATAATTATCTGATAAATATGAACATAATAGATTTCCAGTTCTGCTTTTCTCATTTTAGATTAAGCTTTAGTTCCTAATGCAATTTAGCATTCTATTTCAGTAGAAATTTTCAAGATAACATTTCAACTTGCCATTTCACTTAGTCTATCAAGTCCCAATCTTATCTTTGTAAGGAAGACCAGATGTATTCAAGCACATCAAAACTGGATAGGGCAGAATAGTCTTTTCATTTTGCTACTTGTCTACATGACAGCACCACTCTATAGGGACCTAGTCATTCTTGGCATGCAGGTCTTCCATTTGTAATAAGTTAAAGGAGTTAAAATTCAAGCCATGCTTTGATACTGTTATCCGTGCTACGATTGTAGACAGCTCCAGAGTTAACCTAACTAGTATACTAAAACTATTTCTCTTCCAAATATCATGTCTTTCAGTATATTGAATAAAAATATACTGCTTGATTAATATATGGGCTCCAATTTAATTTACTGTCATTGTCTTGAATAACATAAACTGATGCCTCTTAAAGCTATTAATTCCAGTTTTCCAAAAATGGTGTACATTTATAAATGTAACTAGATTTTATTCAATTGTTCGAATTTCTTATTGTGGCATATTTAGTTTGGAAAATGTACATTTCCCAATTTCCTTTTGGGGAAATGGTGTATTTATGGTGAGAGTGTAATTGTGATTTAGAGGGTACATTTTTCCTTTCTCCAGAACCCAGGACACGTGAGTTGTAATTACCTGTTCCCGTTTGATCAAGTGGACCTTCTCCCAGGACTTTATACCCTAATCCTGAGCAAATGGCACAAAACATTCAAGAGAAAATGTAGGGCAGTCATTTCCATAGGAGTGAAATAACTAGGTCCTAAGTTTATGATTAGGAGAAGAAACAATGAAACAAGTTTATTTCTAAGAGGAATAATTCTACATGGCACAGAAATAGTTTAAAATGAAATGAAATAGAACACAGTTTGAAGATCCAACTATTTGAAATGCATATTATAAAGGTTATATGTTAATGTCTTAAATTAAATTTAAAATAAGGAAAAAGATGTTTGCTGTGTGATAATAAAATCAAAATAATAAGTACAAAATTCAGGTGAAGGTATTAATATTTAGGAAAACAAACTTAATAAAGAAATTCCATCATCTCTCTTCTTTTTACTTATAATTTTGACACCTTGAGAGTGTGTATGTGTACAAGTCATAACACTATTTAAACTAAGATTAAGGTTTCATTTAAATGAATAGAACTATTTATAGTATATTTGCTCATCCTCCGGAGCTATGCTTTTTAAAATTTTAACTTTTCAAAGTTTAGTTTAATGTATCTACTATGGCTATTTATGATTTTTTCTATTTCCCTTAAATATGTCCTGTTAACAATTTAAAATATAAATACTGTTAAACCATTTATGTCTGACGCTGATTATTTTTATATTTTCTTTACCCTGAAATATTATTTTCTTTTAAGTTCTATTCCATTGCACTAAACATAGGAAAAGTAAAAGATCAACTATCTGGGACTATATATATGATGCTAAATGCAAAGGATATTGGACTAAGTTGGTTTTGTGTAAGCTTTTTAGTATCAAGGAGAAATGGATTAAGAAACACCACCTAGTTCAAGTGATTTGCAAATCATTTAGTTTACATAGCAGAAAATATGGTCTTGCTTCAATTTATTACTTAACTTACATAGTAATTCTTATATCGGAAATGTTTTAAGTATTACAACCCTTTTCCTACTTAAAAAAAATAAATAAATAAATGGAAAAAACAAGGATTTCCCAGTGAGTAACATATGTACTGCAAACTTGGAGTGAGCTAGAGAAGTGTTCAAACTGCCCCATTATATCAAAGTTGACTTACTCAGCAGTGAACTTCTCCCACAAAAGATGCCTGTGTGATGGCAGCAGGTCCTGAATTAGAAAAAAGGAAAACAAGTGTTCCTTCATACCAGCAACAAATGATGTATTTAAAAAATAATTTTTTAGCTTGTATAAGTAACCCTAGTGATTTAAAAACACACAGACCACAAAATTCCTCTTTGAAAAGCTACAAACTTTGGGGCCCTCCCTGGTGGCGCAGTGGGCTAAGCAACGCACTGTGAAGCAAACCACAGCCACTGCAGCACGAGTTCGATCCCTGCTGCCACCTGGAGGTGATCCACATCGCGCTGCAGACCTCTCCTGCCTCGCCCACTGCTCCCCTCAGCAGTGTCTTTCGGTCGATCTGCCTGTGCTGTTCCCAACTCTGTCTGGTGAATTCTCTCACCTCCCCCACCCCCCACCTCTGGCCTGTACCCCAGTGCTTGTATGCATAAATAAATAAATCTTAAAAAAAAAAAAAAGAAAAGCTACAAACTTTATAGCACCACACTGAAAAATGATTTTCTCTTGTTCACTATGTCAAATAAAGCAAATGTAAATAATGTCTTTTCCTATTGACACAGTTTTCTGGAAAACTAATTAAGTACATAAAACACCATTCACATCAGTACTAAAAAGGCATTGCATGTCATTTTGTTTACCAGTATAGAGGCATTTATTTCACAATTTATAGAATTGAGTGTATTTAAAAGTCTCATTGTGGTTTATATGTAGTCAATTATTTTCAAATACCATATAAGAATTTCTGAGTTCCTTGTATGTTTTGGATATTAACTCCTATCTGAAACAGTTTGCAAATACTCCCTCCCCCTCTGCAGACTGCTTTACTCTAATGACAGCTTGCTTTACTGGGCAGATACTGTTTACTATGATGCATGCCAGCTTGTACATTTTTTTGTTTTGTTTTGTTCCCTAAAATTTGGTGTCATATCCAAAAATAGTTTCCAAGACTTATGTTAAGGAACTTCCCCCTATGTTTTTGTTTAGAAGTTTTATGGCTTCTGATTTTGTATTTTAATTTTTGATACATTTCAAGCTATTTTTTGTGCATGGTGAAAAGAAGGAACCAATTTTCATCCATTGCATGTGGCTATTCAGTTTTCCCAGCTTTATTTATTGAAAACACTAGATTTTCTCCAGAGTGTGCGCTTAGAGACTTTCTGTCAAATTTGTTGACCATAGTATGTGGGTTTATTTTGGAGCTCCACTGATCCATGTGTCTGTTTTTATGCCAATATCAGACTTTGTTAATTACTATAGCTTAGCATATAATTTGTTGTCATGTTTATACTGATAGAGTTAATTTAAATGAAACAGATCTCCAAATATGTATTAGCGGTGACAATATTTTTCTTAGGGAGCAACCTGAAGTGACCTGGACCTGCAATGATCACCTACAGTGATCACAATGATCACAGGAATAAAAAGGTACGCTGTGTACATGGGACTAACTGGGGTTATACATGATGGAAGTGTCTCTCTCATGCATACACACATACACACACACAATATACACTATTGTACTGACTCAACAAATCAAGTACATTATCTGACTCACCCACCCTTTTCTCTGGTAATCACCATTTTGTTGTCATAATCTAGTTTCTGTTTTTATTTATTTACTTTTCATCTGCTTTCTTCATTGGCCTCCCTGATCACTTTTTCACAGGGTATTGAGTTCTTGGAGTTGAACAGCTATCAATTCTAGAAGTTGGGCATTAGGTAAGTGGGAGGATTTCTTGGTGGTTTAATTTTAGGAAAAGAAATAGGTTATATATACACACATGCATGCACACAATGATACAGATTAAGACACATAGATAGACACATATATACTAGATATTCTAGATAAATATTTATCACTCTTAGATCTAAATATATAATTTATGTACTTCATGTTACACACAGTTAATATGACTACACATAAATGCATGTGTATGTACACACATATTTTTATGGCCTTATGCCTCTAGCATTATAGCTATATCTGTATTTCTCACAGCATCATTAAAATTTTGCAGACTGCTAATACATTTCTGGTTAACTTCTTGATGTGAAAACCAGTCAGAGAAACTAGATAAATAATGTTTTGTGTTTGGGATACCTGTCTCATCAATAGGCTTACCCACAAGAATGTAGAGACTTGAGTGGCTGGAACCCCATTCAAAATCATGCCCAGAATGGGCCTATGAAGGGTACCACCATTCCTGTGGTAATAGACACTGTGATTCTGATATCAACTATCTAGTTGGTGGCAAAGGAAGCTGGAATCTGCTCTGAAGACTAGTTACTCTCTCTGGAATCTGGTGGTTCCAGTGTCATAATCATGACTGTGAATGTGAACCATGCTACAAATTTGATACTCTGTGGTACCAGCTGCATAGGAAAAGCCTTAGTCAGAAACATTTAAAAGTCCTAGTGGAAGAGATGTGATCACATTTAGTTAGAAAACAATGACACAAACATAAATACATCACCCCAATGCATGAGAAGGAATATTAAAAAAAGACTCTAGAGCAAGACTGCAGTACTTCCCACCCCAATAGAAATGATGGGAAAATCTGATGCAGATATTGTGAACCTAAAATATATTTATTTCTGTAGATGCCTTGTTCCAAACTGTCTTTGCTTTAAAAATTTTGCTCTAAAGCTAAAACTATAGAAGATGACTGAATACAAGCGGTAGTTCCCTACAGAAATACTGCATCATTGCTCACAAGTTACAACTCAGAATAACAAAAATGCAGCTATTCTGTGAATCTATGAAATACAATCTGGGTTCAGATAATACAGAACCAAAATGAGGTTCCTTCTCTCCAGTGTTTTGAGACTGGCACTGGGCAGTGTGATACCACCTGTCTTCTGGATGGTGCTCCTTTATGGCTCTTTGACCATGTGCTCTAGCAAAGATATCAATGTCTGTTATACAGGTAGATCTCAAGCAGAAAGTACTTCAAAATGAGGAGAAAAAAATCACTTTCCAAATACTAACAATTCCAAAGATTAAACAAAACAAAACAAAGTGATTAAGAGCATAGACTCTGGATCCAGTCAGCCCAACCCCAGGTCCATCCTTCACTAGTTACCTCTCTGAAATAGAGCAAATTACTTAATTTAAGCCTGACTCACTTCCTAAACTATGCAAAGCTCAATGAATGAATAAATTGATACATGTAAAGCAAGTAGCGAAGTGTCTGGTAAAGATTATAGAAACCTTAGTTGTTATTATTTTATCTATCAGTTCACTCAACAAGAAGCATGGACTGTGGGCCAGGCTTTGTTTAAGAGAAAAAAGCTAGAGAAAGAAGGACCCATTCTAGTGTGGGGAAACTAAATTGTCAGAAAAGCAAGTGAACATGAACACAAGAGCCTCACTCCTATGATGGATCACCGAAGAGATTACAGTGAAAATGTTTTTAAGAAAAGATAGCAATTGGAAGCCCAGATGAGTGAATGAAGATGATGTGGTATATATACACAATGGAATGCTACTCGGTGATCAAAAAGATAAATTCATGCCATTTTCAGCAACATTGACAGAGCTTCAAAGAATAATGCTAAGTGAAATAAATTAGAAGAAAGATGAACTATGGTATTTCTAATACATGGAATATAAAGTAATTAAGCTAATAGTTAGATAAATAAAAGCTGAAACACTAACCCTTGATAGTTGACTACAGAAGTGAAACCCCAAGGGGGGAAAAACCAAGGATGAGGAAGGGGAAATATCAAAGCGGGAATAAAGAAAGTGATTTATGGTGGTAGAATATCAATGAGTTGGTGGTGGGTGCACTATGTTGGCAATACCTAATGGGGATACCCCAATATTATCTCAGTTAAAAAGAAATAAATTAAAAAAATAGCAATTGGAGATTAGAGCTGAGCATTGTATGCCTGCATTTTCAGAACAAATTGACTCAGGTTTTGGGGGTGTTTTTTGTTTGTTCTACAAATGTGGCCATATCAAGTATTACAAATATAAAATCCGATCATTTTTGTTGGGGGCAGCTTTTTGGCTGAGGGAATTAATCCACTTTTGCATGATTTGGGCTTGATGAACATTTGTGAGATCCAATTAAACTGAAAGAGGAAGGGAGCAGATGGGTCATCCTGCACTGAACAAATGTGGGATATGAGGACTTGGAGGACATTAGTTCATGATGACCTGTGATTTATGAATGCTTCGAGGGATTTGATTCTGTTCATCTTTGCTTCAAACTGCATAAAAGAAGCCACAGGAAAAAACAAACATGCACTGTACTAAGATAAGTGTAGAGAATTGACTTTTTTGTAAAATAAGCAGAGATGGTGTTTTATATTTTGTTCTTGAAAATTAGAGTGAGAAGTGATCATATTTGGAATACATGTCATTTATACATGGTTTTTAATGCCAAATTTTATTTTTACTATAAGAAAAGCCAATATTTTATATGCAGGTGTTTCTTTAATATGTGCATATGGTATTATAACAAATTACCGAAATATAACAAATTACCAATATATAACAGTTTACCAAAAATAAACAAGCAAAAATTTAAAAAGTAAACCAAAAACATTTGAAGAAGAATTCATCATTAAAAAAAAATCTTACAGTTGGTATAATTTTTCATGCTCTATTTTTCTGCCTTATTTTTTGTTACTAATTGGAACTGTGAGAAATGCAACCAACTTCATACTGACAAAAGAGTGTAGTTAAGAACTTTTCCAGGCTTTGTTCTAGCATCCTGCTGAGATTCTGCTCCAAAGAGTGATAAAACCTATGTGACCAAAGTGTTGAATTCTGCAGGGTTTCCACTGCCTAAGAAAAGATGCAGTGTGTACAAACCATGTCTTGTTATTATTCAAACAATGAACATCCTTCAAATACCTGAATCTCTAGATAATTCTTTATAGTGTTTTTTGGATGAAAACTCCTACTTCAGTATTGTTTGCTAGTTTACTTTAGAAAGGTAACCCTGATAAACACTCTTTCCACTTTTGAGTATTCGCAAAAATGAATAGAGTGTTAATGAAGCAATCTGTATGTTGTGCTTATAATATTGGTGTCATGCAAATTATCACTTCAAGCAAATGAATGTTGATAATTTTGCATTTCTTATCCCTGTAGGTTTGTTTTAAACATACAGAAAAAGTTAAATTTCTGGCAGATGAAAATAATTACTTAAAAAATAGCCATCTATGCTATAATCATAATTTTGGTTATAATGTTAACTGTGGGCATTTTCATTAAATATATCTTTTCTTTAATGAACAATAGCAATGGAAATAATATTCTAATAATGCTTTTCTTAGATCACACTCATTCAATGCATAATGCTTTCAAATAGCAGGTAAGAAATTATGCATTCATCTGTCTTTCTCATTAGATACTGATAAATATATGTAGGAGTGTAAGGTCCTAAAATTACCAAAAAAAAAAAACAATTTGTTTTTTTCATGTTTAAATAAACATTTATTTATTTTTTATAAATTTTTAAAATTTACATATTTTTGACATCAATTGTAATCCCCATGTATTCCCCATCACCGTAACACCAGTGCACCATCACCTCAGTCCCCCATGCTCCCGTCTGCCCTCAACCCTTCCCCAGTTTGCCCTTGTCTTTTCATTTTTGCTTTTTGTTTCTTTCTTGTTGTTATTATTATTATTATTGTTTTTATTCCTTTCCTTGATCCTTATTTGGTTCCCTTATATTCCTCCTAGGGGAGGAACCATCTGGTATTTTTCTTTTGCCTTCTGACTTACTTCACTGAGCATAATCCCTTCCAGTTCCATCCATGTTCCCATGAATGCATGGGAGTGCAAGCTGGTCCAACCATTATGGAAAGCAGTATGGCAGTTTCTTAATCTACTAAGAATGGAACTTCCCTATGATCCAGCAATCCCACTCCTAGGAATACACCCAAAAGACACAAAAACAATGATTCAAAAGAATACCTGCACCCCTATGTTTATAGCAGCACTCTTTACAATAGGGAAGACCTGGAAACAGCCTAAACGCCCAAAAACAGATGAGTGGATCGGGAAGCTGTGGTACATATACACGATGGAATACTACTCAGCAATCAGAAATGAAAAACTAGACACATCCAATTTCTTAATTTTTAAGAATTGAACATTCTAATTATAATGACTGCCAATTGTATTACTTAGTTACAGAAAACATTTGAGGAACAATATTCCATTCTTGTACAATCTGTCTATATGATACTTAGCTAGGAAAAAGTTCCTGAACCTTAGATATTTTTGAGGTAGATAGCTCTTTTTTGGGTTATATTCTTCACTGTAGGGTTCTTGGCAGCTTCCTTGCCATTTAGTCATTAGGTGACAACAGCATATACCACAATAGTTGTGAAAATGAACAATGCCTCTGGATGTTTCTAAATGTTCCCTGAGAATAAGATTATCCCTGATGGCAACTACAATTAATATAGTAATGTTCTAAAGAAATCTGTATTTAAAGGCTAATTTTGCTTTATTCTCAAAGTGTGATGCCCCAAACTCAATTATGTAGATATTCTTTGTAAATTCTCTATTCAGTTGGGACCTCCCTGGTGGCGCAGTGGGTTAAGCAACGCACTATGAAGCAAACTGCAGCCACTGCAGCACGAGTTCAATCCCTGCTGCTGGCCAGGGAGGGGACCC
>JAGFMF010011555.1:1226395-1236974 GCA_019455555.1 Galemys pyrenaicus
CCACTCTCTGTGGTGAATCCTCTCACCCCCCCCACACCTCTGGCCTGTACCCCAGTGCTTGTATGCATAAATAAATAAATCTTTAAAAAAAAAAAAGAAGTTTACATTGATTTAATCAATGTAAATTTCAAAAACTGTTAGCTTCCTTGAGGCAATACATGTAGTCTCATATAGTTGTAGGTAAAATTTTAGATCTCCATAGTGACATATTATCGTAAACATCAGACCAAAATCTGCCATAGACTGTTTCTGCAAAGATATCTCCCTCTCTTTCTCTCACCTTTTTTCAATATTTTATCCTAAGATTTAATGTAACATATTCAACATGACCAACACACATGACAAATGCAACACATTCTGATATTAGCATTAACTACTTCCTAACAGATCATTTTAAAATATGCTCCAGAGGCTGAAAGGGAGGCCAGACCTAACACGAACTAAAGACTGTAGCCTGCGCACACCCAAGCCCTGGACACCTTCTTAAATTCACTGCAAGCCACAAACACCACTCTTCAGTCTAATAAAAAATCATTTTGAACATGCCTTATGATAAATAAATAAAAAAAACCTTTAGTTAAGGTTTATGTAATAGTTTTGCCTTACCATAAAATGATCAGAAACAAAGGTTTTTGGTGTGCAATTTCTAAACACAAACATACTCATAAACATCACTGTGAATATTAGTGTTTCAATTAAGTTCCAGATTTTGTGACTTTGTCTCCTATAAGAAAGAATAAACACAGAATAATCTAAAAATAGAATGAGGAGATTATAACTATTTTCAATGAAGATACTAAGATTGTAAGAGCCCTAAATTTGAGACAGCTGAGGAATTGTTACTCCGCTGTCACCATGAACTAAGGCAGATTTGAAGGGAGAAGTCTTGGTGTCAAGTACTATTCTGATACAAAGATCTGGACTACTACACATGGAAGGCAAAACAGATGAAAAAGGAAAGGTGGTTGAAAAGTTAATAACCTAAGCATGAGTCTGGAAAATATATATATATAATCCATGAGAAATGTGGTGGTATCACTTATATGTGTCATAGCTGATGTCACAATATATTTCAAGTATGTACACAGAACTCTCCCAGTTATGGCAACAGTCCTAAAATAGGTGTGATGAGTAATGCTAGTCTTGTGAGTATGTTGGAAGAATTTCTTCTCAGTTTTTAAGAGTTTGAGAATGATAGGTATTAGTTTCTCTTTGAAGGAGTCCTAGAACTCACTGGTGAAAATGATTGGCTCTTGATTTTTATTTTTGTGGAGATTTTTTAATTACTCTCTCAATTTCTTTGCTTATAATTGGTCAGATCACAATTTCTATGTCTTATGGGTTCAGTCTCCAATGTCCAAGAAATATTCTAGTTCCAGCCCAAGTTATGGTATCCTTTGGGTCCAGTGTTTCCCTGGACAACTTCAGATTATCCTATCAGAATGAAACACAGCATCTCTTCTGACACCGTCTTCCCAACTTCCCTAGTTCAATAAAAAACATGTACATTGTATTTCTATTCTAACACAATGGATATAAGCTTGCACTAAAAAACCTCAGATGTGATAAATATCAAACAGTAGATTTCATTATGCATGCATGGATCCAACTTAAAAAAAAAAAGGAGATAAAGTCAAGCTATCCTGTATTATCAGTCTTTAAAATTTTACTTTGCTGACAGATGCATTTACGCTTATAGTTGAATTCCATTTTGGGAATTTTGAAAAGAGTGAATGAAGTTAAGGGAAAGTAAATTTTTAAGGACTGGGATTTGAAGCTCAGTATTTTCTTTGAATTTTTTTGTTCTATTAAATCTGACACTCAGGGATGAAAGAGCAGTAAGAGAGATCACAGACTACAATATTTCTCTGATGTGGATATTTTCTTTTGGGGCTTCTAGCTTTTCTTTATTAAGTCTATAAAGTCATCTTTGAGGCTATAACAAAAAGACACCAAACTTCTACACAAAACTGTTTAGGAGATTGTCAATGGTCATTTCTTTGTTCTAGAGTATTTCCTTTGTAAAATATAGACACATACAGTATTGAACCATTGGAAAACTAACTTTATAAAAAACATATTTATTTATGTATGCATACAAGAACTGGGGTATAGGACAGAGGTGCGGGGTGGTGGTGAAAAGATTCACCGGAGACAGAGTGGGAACAGAACAGGCAGATGTACTGAAATACCTGCTGCGGGGAAGAGGTCTGCTGCAGCAGTGGTGGGCAATAGATTGATAGCAGGGTGTCTTTAATCCCTGAGTCACCAAGGAGACAGCCAAAATTAATGTTTTAACAGAATTATAAAAGTTTAATTAAAAAAAGAGATTTATATATGCATACAAGAGCTGGGGTACAAGTTAGAGCTGCGGGAGGTGAGAGGATAGAGTGGGGAGCAAAACAGGCAGATGCACTGAAAGACACTGCTGAGGGGAGCAGTGGCCAGGCAGGAGAGGTCTGCTGTGCCATGTGGGTCCCGTCCCTGGCCAGAGATAGCACTCACGCTGCCGTACAGCAGATGCTTCACAATGTGGAGCTCAACCCACTGTGCCCCAGGGAGGCCCTGAAGTTTAACTTTTGTGACAATATATCCACCCATAATTCAGAGTATTCCCATCACTTAAAGTTTTCTCATACACTGCTGGATTTGTATCCTGATCTGTGTCTACCAATCCCTTTCCCATCTCAATGATACAGAAACTCCACTCTAGAATGACATAGTCCAGGGGCTTCTTGGTGGCACAAAGGACTAAGTCTTAGCACTATGAACCTTTGATCAGTTACTGCAGTGTGAGTTCGATTCCTGGGCAGGGAGGTGACTCACTTGGCGCAGTAGACCTCTCCTGTCTCACCTGCTGCTCCCCTCAGAAGTTTATTTCAGTCATTCCACTTGTTCTGCCTTCCAATCTGTCTCTGGTGAATCCTTTCACCCTCTCCCCCACACCCCTGGCCTACAACACAGCTATTGTATGCATAAATAAATAAATTAAATCTTTTAAATAAATTAGCATGACAAAGCTGAAAACACAGGGCTCCCTCTATTCCCAGATCCTCGATCCCTGTCACCGGACTATGCCCTAGGCAGGGCCCATCTTCAACATTTCTCATCTTGCACCCACATTCCTATTGTTGAGATTTAGAACCACCTCAAACAGAAAGTGGATGTTTAGTTCTTCCTAGTCTCTCTTGTGGAACAAAAGCTCTACTTGGGTGTGGTGCTGCTAAGAATGTTGGGTGGATTTCTATCACTTCAGTCATGGTATAAGGGGTAGGCTATCACACAAGATGGGCAAATCAAGGAGACTTGAGGCAGCTGTCTGTCCCCTACCAACCAAACTCTCAGCTTCTTTATAGGGGTGTCACTTTGAACTAGTGCACAGTATTCACCCATATTCACCCACATACCACAGACGTGGTTCGCATTACCTAGGGCAAGAAGCAGACCACAGATCTGAAGACTCCAATCTTTCCTCCAAAGGAACTTGATTTCATATGTTGTAGAGCATGGAGGGGTCTTAACCCAATCTTGTTTTCACAAACAGTGGAAATGAGAGTGAAAGGTTTTTAAGTGGAGAAAGATGGAATCACAAGTGATAAAGGATAAACTGTAGACTAGCTAGCTAGCTGGAGAGAAATGGAGAAACAATTTGTAAGAGTTCTGTTTTGGTCAGAACAAATCTAACCGCTGATCCAGGAACTACAGCTTCCAATGTGCCTAAATGTAATTGGATTCCTCTGAGAAGCAATTTGGGCCCCAGAGCATTGTGGGAAAACAATAACGCAATCAACCAGCAATTAATGCAGCTAACAGCTGGGCCTGGTCAGAGGAAGAATTAGTCAAAGGGAGCGCTGCCAAAACCACTGTTATCACAGGGCAATTAGGACAAACCCAAAGCTGTGCCCGCGAAAGAGAAACTTCAAGGCTTTGCATACAGAAATGTAAAAATTTCTAGCAAATGACAAAAACTGAGGAAGAAATAGATAATCAGAATAGATATATAACAAAGAGAGTGAATTATCAATCAAATAATGCAAAAAAAAAACTAGGCAAAACTGCTTCATAAGTGAAATCTATTAAGTGTTTAAAGAATTAACAATACCTCAGGCTTCAGTAAAATAAAGAAGTGTTACAATTTATTTGACAAAATCTATATTACCAGGGTACTAAAACCGGACAAAATATCATGAGAAAACTCTAAACCAGTATGACCAAGCAATATGGACACACAAATCCTTGACTAAATAACTAGCAAACTGAACCAACAACAGGTAAAAGGAATTTTAAGTCACCACCGGAAGTAACCAGTAAGAACATCTGAAGGTCCTAGCTAGTATGTGTCAATGGAAAGACAAAGACTCCATTAGGTACAGGCCAGAGTCACAAGAGGTGAGAGGATTCACCAGAGAGAGCAGAACAGGCAGATCGACTGAAATACACTGGTGAGGGGAGCAGCGGGTGAGGCAGGAGAGGTCTGCTGGGACATGTGGGCCCTCTCCCTGGCGGGGGATAGAACTAGTGCTGCTGTGTGGCAGATGCTCCACAGCACAGTGCTCAAGCTGCTGCACCACCAGGGAGGCCCCTCTTTGGGTTTTGCAAGCCAGGAATGAGGTGAACTTTGAGAACCAAATGAGGTTCCCTGACTTACAACAGCTTTTTGATAGTCTAGAGTGGCTATTCATGTCCATAGATATTCATAGTGACGTTGTACATTTGTTTTGTTTCAGGGAGAGCTGAACTATTTGCAAAAAGGGGATGGCAAGCTAGCTTGGTCATTCATCAGGCACCTTACATAGTCCCATGCTCAGATGGCATGTTAATTAAGGGGAAGGTTGGACTTTTTATGTCAGAAGATGTGGTTCTGTGATGTGCAAATCCCAGCCACAGAATGTGGCTACATCCAGACTTGCTGGCTTGTCAGGAAAGGGAGGTGATTGCTGCTCAGCACCCAGAAGGAGGCTGCTCATGTTGATCTTGCAGAAACACCTGGTGACTTAGACCCAAAGAGTGAAAAGGAAGTGTGATCATAGTCCTCTTCTCATTAAATGGGTATTCCATCACAAGTGGACTTTACTCCTGAAGTGCAAAATTTCACATCACAAAATGAACTAATGAAAATGATCATGTCAACAGAATGAAAGAAAAAAAACCTACTCACAATCATCTCATTAGATTCAGGAAAATGATATGAAATGATTATTTTGATACAGGTCAAATTCATGATAAGAACACTCCAACTTATAATAGGCTGGAACTCCCTCAACCTGATAATAAATAACCATGTGGGTTTTCTGTGTGAGAAACACATACAACAAGTTTAATATGTAGCACTCGTTATTCCTGCCCTAAATTTGCGACTAAGAATTGGAGCCCATTCTTGCAGTTGTCTTCAACATTTTACTAGTGTCTGATTAGGACAGTTAAGTAAGTAAAGGAATAAAAGATGTTCAGAATAGTAAGAAAGAAAGCTATAATTAGATTATATTATCTATCCATTTATTATATTTATGCATGCCCTTGTTTCTCTAAGCCTTATGGAATAGGGTACCATTCATTTAACAAGATTTTTAATTTAATATATTAATATATCTCAAAGATAGAAAAATACCCTATTACAAAAACAGGCATAGGCATGTAGCAAACTTATAATATCAGAATTAAAACACTAATCAAAACTGAAGAGTAAACACACACAGAACTAACTATTTCTAGACATTTAGGGAAAAAAAGTACTTAGGATAAAATTGTAGCATCAGTAACAAGGAAATTAGTTCTGAAGGAACATTTAAAGGATAATTATGAAAGCCAATTTAAAATGTATAATATTTTAATTTTTTTCTTTATTTATGCATAGAAGAACTGGGGTTTAGAGCAGAGGTGTGGGATGGTGGGGTGTGAGAGGATTCACCAGAGACAGAGTAGGGGGCAGAACAGGCAGATTTACTGAAATACACTGCTAAGGGTGGCAGCAAGTGGGTGAGACAGGAGAGGTCTGATGCACCATATGTGGGTCAGCTCCCTGGTCCATAGTGCTTATAGTGCTGAGAATTAATCCCTCGGTCACCAGGGAGTCCCCTAAAATTAATAAATTTGATGTAACAAAATAAGTAAGTTTCTAAGAAGTATACTTGATGTGAAAAATACAAAGAAAATATTGATATTTAGTATTAAAGTTAGCTTAAGTATTAATCAAGATTGTCAAATGATTTTTGATTTTTAATTATTTCACAATGTAAACATTTGAAAAGAGGATAGAAAACTTGGTTGAGAGGCTTTACTTGCCTTCTTTAAAATGTGATTGATATTTCGAATGATAAAATGAATTGGAGATACTGGCATTCTCTGATACTTTGAGATGGCAATATTTAGATGCTAAAGGAAAATGAATCAAGGAAAATAAAGTTCATTCCAACTGTTTATAAGAGTAAGCAGAATCTCACTTGTGAAATAACACATATATGATTACCATGTTTCCAGAAACATTGCTTAATGTTATTTACATGTAACATATAAATTTAACAGATTTATTTTCTTCTTTACAATGTTTTCTAAAATGTTTTGAAATTTTAATTTGCATTCTGAAATTCAAAATTTTTGAAATAGTCTCAGAGAGCTATTAAGATTGTGAAATAAAATAACATTTGTACAAAATACAATATAATCTTAGGCCATACAAATGTCTCATTTGTACTTATTATTCTCATTGAAGTAAAAAGATCCATAATAATTCTCAAGGTCATTGAAAGAGTCAAGTAAACCTTTGAATAGTATTTTTTTAATCAATTCACTTTAAGAACTAAAAAGACAAATATCAGTTCCTAGGAATTAGGATGTCATGGCAAATATATTTAATCTAAGTTTTTCTGAATATAAGAATGGTAATATGACATCATTTGTATGCTTCTATACACCACTCTTTAAATGTATAGCAATATTGTTGAGGAATACAGAGAATAAGAAGTTAAAAAATTTGATAAGAAATCATAGAATTCTAAATATAGCTATGACTATTTGGAAATGACTAATTACAACATTCTGAAATACAGAAACATTTAATAAGTATATAGAACCATTATGATATTCAGTAATACAATAACTAATTTACTGAGTATAAGTTAATCAGTGTATTTATAACATTAATTATAAAGGTGATCAATTATTTGTGTTTGCAGCAAGATGACAAGATTTTAAATAGGTTATTGATATTTTCTTCCATATTTGTTACTTCTTAAATAGAATTTAAGTGCTATGAAAACATTAAAAATCTAGAATAAGAAAAATAGCAAACTTAAAAATTCCTTTTAATTTTTATGGAAAGAGACAAAGTAACATGAAAGAATTATAAATGTAGGTTTTTGTTGACTTTTCAAGACATTAACATATCTAACCCATGTAATCACACACACATCAAGAACTGGACTGTAACCAAAATACCAGAAGCTCTCTTCACACCAAATCTGTCACTAACCCTCTCACAAAGTACTCACGTTCTTGAGTTTTAACTGAACTTTGTATCTGTGACATATCTTTTGATTCAACTGATGAATAAAAGAAACAGTAAAAAAAAAATTGGCTCAAATTGGAGCCAATTTGAGTCTGGGTAACAAGCAAACAAAATGGGGAGGGTTTAGAGGGTCAAGCCCCAGACACATCTGCATACCCAGAAATGTCTCATGGGCCAACCACAGCTGAGAAGAGAATGAAAACAAGACCTACATCACACCTAAGATTAAAACGAGAATAATCACCTTTTGACAACCCTCCACCCATTAAGAGCTGCACCTACAAGAACTCATTTGCATAAAACAGATTAAGAAGTGGAGGCTTTAATTACCAACTCTGCTCTGAACCTCTGCAATGAGCCTGAATTTGGGGTCCGATGATGGGAGGAGGACCGCCAGAAACAGCAGCAGTGCTGGCCCTGCGCTCCCCACCCAAGTGCCCCTGACTGGAGAAAATGCTCTTTACTTCCCCCATGTGATTGCTTGGTGATGGTGTGAAGGAATAAAGAAAAGACAAAATGGAGAATTTTCACCCTCTTTCTGAGTCATGGGAGTCCTTTTTCTGACTTTCTAGACATAGTTAGATGTCATGTTCCAAAATTCCTTTTCTCTGGACTCTTTTACTCACTTCCAGTGAGTAAAATTCTGGCCAGGTAATGACAGATGAAAAATTGTTTAACATAACACCAGTTCTGTGGTATTTTGAATTCAGTGTATTTCCTCAATTACATTCCTACTATTTCAGAATCTTCAAATAGCTCGCTGCATCTGTCCACATTTTATTGTGATATTCAGAGGGAGAGTCAGTTTACTTCATCACATCTTCATTAGTATTCAATGAATTAGGCTTTCTTTTATTTTGGCTTAGTGGTATGGAACTGGTTTCTATCCTAAATTATTCTCTATAGGGCAATAACAGTTATTTTATTAAATCTCTAGAGAATTTCATATCTATAGGGGTTTTTAAGTTCATTCAGAATAAAATCAAAAGTTCTAACCATGCCTTGTAAGAGCTTACAATGATGTGGTTCCGACCCAAATATCTCCAGATCTCAGTCACTGCCATCTTGCTCACCTCACTCCAGCCATAATGGTCTCCAGTGTTCCCCAACATGCAAAACACATGACCATTTCAGGATCCTTATAACTGCTGTTCCCACTGTCTAATAGTCAGTTTACTTCATCAGAAAAGACTGTTGATATATATGCATGCTTTTTAATTATTATTAGAAATAGTATTACTCTTCTAAAAAGTTTCTAGATAAGTCATCCCATACTTTTTTTCTGAATTATCAACGGATCACATAATGTCTAAACCAGAAATGAATAATATATTTAAATATAAAATCTTTTTAGTTTATTGCCATCCTTTAAATCAATTAACATTTAAATACCTTGCTCAATTTAAGAATCAGTCACAGAAAATCCTATCCCTTGAAGTAAATAACTCCTTTTGTCTCATGTAGATAACTTATAAACGTAACATGTATTTATTCTCTTCCTATTATTTCTAACTATAAGCACTTCATTTGCATAGATTAAGATTGGCTTGTTTATTTAGCACCTATATCTAGTAGTTATGATGTATATTTGCAATTCTGTATTTTTATTTTCTCAGTTGGCTTTTAATCCTGATCTCTCAATGCTAAATTGACTATGATCTTTGACATGGCAAAAAGTTTCTCTTGTCTTTTGTAAGTAAAATATTCAACATTTCTGACCAATATTGCTGGTTGCCCTAAAACATTGTGGAGTCATCACAATGTCTAAAAATCCATAAGCTTGTTACAAATTGCCTTTAAAGTAAAGAGATAGCGAGGTAAAGATCTTTTTTTTTTTTTTTTCTGGGACATAAGACTTCCATCAAAAAGTCTCAATATATACAATTTCCTGAGATTTTCTTCATAGCTTAGAGTAACATATGTCATGACCGTCTTTATGAAGGTCAGATCTGCTGTACCATTCCTGTACAACAACAGCTGTGTCTATATATTTCATTTGATTTAGATGATGCATAATGAAATGTACAATTGCATGTGTTTTAAAATTGTATCTCCCCAGCTCATTATATAGTTCTACCATTGATATGAAGAGAAATTCCCCTGCAGCACCACAGATTTGCAGAACATTTACCAGTGTGAAATTGGTCAATTTTTGTAATTGATACAATTCTACACTTTGCAGAGTTTCCATCTCCTGCTCCTCTCTCTTTAGTTCACAAAATCCAAAATATTCAAAAGACTTCTTGCCAAAATGCTGCTTCATCACTGTGTGTCTTTAGATTTCCATTGCAAAGAAAAGTTTTTATGTTCTTGCAAAACAGGTCTTATATTTCCTGGTTCCCATTAACCCTTCACAATACAAAAGGTGTCCCATGATTACCACATACACATAGTACTTAGAAAAAAAAAATATTTCTACAACGAAACAGGATTTTCTCAGGATTTAAATGGTAACGTCCCAGCTCTGAGGTATGAAATGGGGCTTGGGGATGGTTTATGGACTCTATACTACATGCTTAGGATCACAATGTTCATTGAATAGATTTCATGACATACCATAGTTCTACTCATTTCAAAAAATGTTATATATATATATATATATATTTATCAACTTCATGTTGAAATATTTTTAAAGATTTACTTTTTTATGCATACAAGAACTTAGGTACAGGACAGAGGCAAAAGGGATGAGATTATTCACCAGAGACAGAGCAAAACAGGCAGATCTACTGAAATACACTGCTTAGGGTAACAGTGAGTGAGACAGTACAGGTCTGCTGCACCATATGGGTCACCTCCCTAGCTGGGGATCAAACTCATGCTTCAAGGGCTGCAGACAGCTTCAAAGTGTGGTCCCAACATTTTCCTTATCATGTGCTTTCCTCCAAAAGGTTCCACTAGTTTATCTGCAATGTTAAGTTTAGAAAATATTCTTCTCAAGAAAAACACCATAGGGCCTCCCCGGTGGCGCAGTGTGTTAAGCAACACACTATGAGGCAAACCGCAGCCACCGCAGCACGAGTTCGATCCCTGCTGCCGGCCAGGGAGGGGACCCACATGGCGCGGCAGACCTCT
>JAGFMF010011555.1:1242505-1254277 GCA_019455555.1 Galemys pyrenaicus
GCTCCCCGCTCTGTCTATGGTGAAACCTCTCACCCCCCACACCTCTGGCCTGTACCCCAGTGCTTGTATGCATAAATAAATAAAATCTTTTAAAAAAAAAAGTGGAAATACCGTATGACCCAGCAATTCCACTCCTAGGGATCTACCTGTAGCACACAGAAACATTTATTCAAAAGGTTACTTGCTATCCATTTATTGCAGCATTATTTATAATAGATAAGACATAGGAACAACCCAGATACCCAAAAATAGATGACTGGATCAAGAAGATATGATATATATACAATGGAGTATTATGCAGCAATAAAAAAGATAAAATAATGCCATTTGCAGCAACGTGGATGGAAGCTAGAAGGGATCACACTTGGTGAAATACATCATATGGAAAAAGAAAAAAAATATTGGAAGGTTTCACTTACAGGAAGACTATAGGGGAACCAAATGAGGACCAAGCACTAAAAAGATAATACAACAAAACCAAACAACAATAAGGATACAACTATAAATCAGAGACATTCTTCAGAGGAGGGTGAGGGAGAGAAACCAAAGTGAGAATGGGAAGAACACAAGGGATATGGTGATGGTTCAAGGGTGAATTGATGGTGGAAATTCTATGGGGACTACACCTGAATAAAGAAAGCAAAAACAGATAGATAGATAGATAGATAGATAGATAGATAGATAGATAGATAGATAGATAGATAGATAGATAGATAGGATAATTATTTTTAAGACTGTTGTATGAGGAACTATATCCTCTTTGCCTTGAGGATATTTCTTCTTACCATATCTCCACCTCCTTAACTCTTCCAGAAGTCACCTTTAAAAGAGATTAGAAAAAACTTATATTTTTTGCCACAAACAGAAAAAAAAAACCTGAAAATCACATGAAGCAGTTGGGGATAAAAAAAGACAATTTTATTCAATATATGTGTTATTCAGTAAAGTGACCATGATTGTGTTAAAAATGATAAATTCAATAATTATAGAAGTTCAGGTTGTGGTTTCTGATGACATTGAAGTAGTTACAAGTCCACAACAGAAGATCATTGTATACATTTATTATGCCCCAGAATAATTTTGAATAACTCTTGGACTGAAGAGAAAAAGTAAGGATAATTGAGGTGCACATCCAAGGGGAACAACTTTGAAGCACTATTTGTGTGACGTCATTGGAGGAGTCCTCATAAGAACCTCTGAAGTTTTAAGCATATTTACCTGTCTGTTAGTTTTCCATTGCTGACATTGCACATGTCACAAACTTAGTGATATTTTATTCTATAACTCTGTAGTTCAGAAATCTGGCATGAACACCCTTTGCTAAAATGAAGGGGTTGAGCTGTTCATGAAACTTTATGGAGAGTCTGTCTTCTTGCCATTTCAGATTCTCAGGTTTGCGATATTCCCTGGCTTGTAGCTCCCTTTTTCTATATTCAAAGTCTGCAGAGTAAGTTATGTCAAGTCCTAGCACTCTGATTCACTCTTCTGCCTTGTTGTTCATTTCTAAGTCTTCATGTGATTATAGTACACTGTATGAGCAGTCTGGGATGCTCTCTTCATTTCATGTTTTTCTTTTTTTTAATAATAATTTAAAATTTTATTGGAAAAAATAACAGCCCAGAATTAAGCTTTGTTTTGTTTTGTTGTTACATCCGGACATAAGTTTTATTTTTATTTTTTTTTGGTTTTATTACTGAGGGTTTTAATATTATTATATTTAATTGTATTTGACATCGTTGGTAGTCCCCAGGGGGTCCCACCACCATTTCACCTGTGCACCGTCACCTCAGTCCCTTGTGCTCTTTGTGCCCTCATCACCGTCTTTGCCCTCCCCTCCCTCCCCCCATCCCCGTGGTCCCTTGGGTTTATCTTTGATCTTTTGATCTTATTGAGTTTTTATTTGTTTGGTTGTTTTTGGTTATGATTGCCCATTTCCTTTAGCTTTCTCTTGTTTTTTTGTTTGTTTGTTGTTTGTTTGTTTTCTTTTCTTTTTTTATTTTTTGTTGTGGTTGTTGTTCTTTCACTTTCCTCCTAAAAGTGAGGTCATATGATATTTTTCTCTTGCCCTCTGGATTGTTTCACTGAGCATAATTCCTTCTAGCTCCATCCATGTTTCTATAAATGTCCCTAGTGTTTTTTTTTATTATTTTTTATTGCTGAATAGTATTTCATTGTGGATATGTACCACATCTTTTTGATCCAGTCCTCTACTTTTGGGCATTTGAGCTGTTTCCAGGTCTTACCAATTATAAATAGTGCTGCAATAAACATGGGGGTGCAGGTGCTCTATGCTGGAGAGGATGTGGAGAAAAAAAAACTACACTGCTGGTGGGAATGCAAATTAATCCAACCACTATGGAAGGCTGTATGGAGGTTCCTCAGCCTACTAGAGATGGAACTACCATATGACCTAGCAACCCAACTCCTAGGGATCTACCCAAAGGACACAAAAACACCAATCATTTCATGTTTTGTTTTGTTTTTTTAAAGATTTATTTATTTATGCATACAACCACTGGGGTACAGGCCAGAGGTGTGTGTGGGGGGGGGGTGAGAGGATTCACCACAGAGAGCAGGGAGCAGAACAGGCAGATCAACGGAAGTACACTGCTGAGGGGAGCAGCGGGCATAGCAGGAGAGGTCTGCTGCGCCATGTGGGTCCCCTCCCTAACCAGCAACAGGGATTGAACTCGTGCTGCATTGGCTACGGTTTGCTTCATAGTGCGTTGCTTAACCCACTGGGCCACCAGGGAGGCCCCATTTCATGTTTTTTAACTTCGGTAATGTCTGTAAGTTTCTTTGCCCCATATGGTAAAGAACAACTTTTCCCAGATGATTGGGATTAAGATGTAGACATTTTGAGGGGCAACGTTATTCATTTTATTATGACCAGTAAACACACAAAACATAAAAAACAACAAAAAGCTATAGTCCCATAAAAATAAAAGAGCAAAGAAACACAAATAACAAAATTTACAATATAAATAAAATGGAGACAAAAGTCTTAGTGACTTTAAGTACTATGACATAATATCAAATTGTTAAAAATAAAGATACAAATAACATAAAATTTAGAATGAAATACAGAAAGAAGTAGACAGAACAGTTTAAATAAAATATTTCTGTTAATTTAAAATATATGAATAAATGTCAAGGTATTAAACAAAATGTACATATTTCTGAAAAATGTCCAAAATCTGTACAGGATGAATTTAAGAAAAATAAATTTGGGTAGAGAAAATTGTATTTTGAATCAAAACCAGTGCATATCCTCAAACCTTGGACACTGATGTCCTTACAGCAGTATTCATCATAGTTTCATGGGATAAACAGTCCTAACCATATACAAATTTCCAAAAATGGAAATATAGAAAATTGATATGCTCATTTTATTAATTTACTTTAACAATAAATAAAATATAACAAAATTAAGGCTTACCCCAGAAATGTGAGTAAAATTCAATCCAAAAAACAAAAACCAGACTTTCATATATTTTCCCACATCAATGGTTTTAAAGATAAATCTTAAATGATTAGCTTTTTAAAAAAGAAAGACTTGTTGAAAAGTTTAAACTTTATTTCATAAAAATCCCTTAGACATAAAATGATGATTTAATAAGGAAATTAAATAAACATAACTTGCAGATATTATATTCTATGAGATAGAAAAAACAGTATATTTAATGGACAAACTCTAGAATAAAGACTAGAAGATAAAATTAAGAGATTGTAGAAAAAAGTTGGGTAGAAAAAAATCAGTGTCCAAGGTTTGAAGATGTGCAGTGGTTTTGATTCAAAAATACAAAATGAAAGAACAAGCAAAGAGAAATTTCCCTGAGGAAAAAAAAAATAATATATATTGTAGAGGTGGACTTTTGGAAGGTAAGTGCTTATATACCACTTCTACAAAACAGAAGAGTAATCATTTGGTAAAAGCATGAGGATGGGCAGTTGAGGGCATGATTGTGTAAATGCAACAATTTTCTCCGGAGAAAAGTACTAAGATTGATAGATGTGGAGCAAATCTAGGAAGCTTGAGAAAGTGTGAGTGGACTGAAATAGAATTGTAAGAAGGAGTCGACAAGAAAAACACAATGTCGACAAGTAAGCCTACAATGTTGAAGTTCAAATTGGTGTTGGCTCTTAGAGATTTTTAGTAAAATACTTATTTCATTGTGTGAATTTGACTAGTTGATAACAGTTACCAGCAGGTTATAAGATTCTCCATGTTTAAATATTTGCTAAAGAATTATTAGGAAAGGTTGAAGTACAAATTAGTTTGGTGGCTTTACAAAGGGTAATTGGAAAGAGGGACTTCAAATAATCTAAACTAGGTTAAAAAAAAAAACACTGTAGCTATCTATTTATTCTAAAACTATTGAAAAATCAGAGGTAAAGAAGAAATACTAACAGTCATAAGAAAATGAAGATACCTACATATAGAAGAGCATAGTTAAGAATTAAATCCAACTTCTCTGAAACCATTCAAGCAAACCAGAAATAATTGAAATATTTAATTTCCTAAAAAAGAAAAAAAAAACTACTGATTGAATTTTACTCACATTTCTGGGGTAAGCCTTAATTTTGTTATATTTTATTTATTGTTAAAGTAAATTAATAAAATGAGCATATCAATTTTCCATATTTCCATTTTTAGAAATCTGTATCTCAAAAAATTATTTTTCAAAATTGCAATGAATTGTCTCATAAGAACAAAAATTGAGGGAAAGTTTGCTGAGTAGAACTGTCATGAGAAAGAATTAAAGGAAGTTCTTCAGAGAATTAGAAGGGATAAGTGTATGTAAAGTAAAAATCATTTTCCTTGTTTTAATGTTTTTGCAATATAAGAACAGTATAACTCATTATGCTTATATAGCTATCATACATCATAGATGTGGTTATTATGTATAATTTATGTAATCATATGTATAATGAGCATATTAATATACACACATATATAACTAAAATGAGTGACAGTGGTAGTGGCAAAGGATAAAAGAATTAGAATTACTTTGTTATTATAAGATTATCTGCTACTTATAAAGGTGTATTACTATTTTATAGTGGACTTCAATTAGCTGTAAATGTATGACATACACTCTAAGACAAGTCATTTTTTTTAAAGATATGCTATGAAAGCAGAGTAAACCTGAATCCTATAAAATCCTCTATTAAAAAACACAAAATGCAGAAAAAAAAGAGAGAAAAACAAAAATAGGAACAATGTACAAGTACACCATATCAAAAGCAATGATAACAATAGGTATATTGATATGTATCAACCTAATTATATCAATAATCACTTTGATTGTGAAAGGTCTAAATACACCACTTAAGAGGGAAAGGTAACACATAATAACTAATTCACAGAGGAAAAAGGAAAAAAAGTCTGGAGGTTATTATACTTTTGATGAAAAAATTAGTTATAACAATAATTTAGTATAATAATTTAAAATTTATAATTTAATTTAGTAGAAAATAGGAAAAAGTATGAATATGTGTTCAGTATGTGGGCAATAAAAACTTAACAAATTCACTCTATCATATCCTGAGGAAATTGAAATTTCAAACAAACTACATGGATACCAGCTATTAGAACAGTTGTTAATCTACAGGAAGGAGATTTTGGTGAACACAGATCAACTCAGAACATGAAGTGGCTGACATGAAGGAGTATTAATAAAATAATGCCTTTATCCTTTGAAATACTCACAAACAGGAAAACATAATGACAAGGTAAAATAATTTCAATTGAGTTGTAAAGAATAAAAAAAAATCAAGTATATTTTTGATGAAAGTGAATTGTCTTAGCTATGACTTTTATATCTTAGTACTTGCTAACTTGAAACTCCTTTAACTGTATTGTTATCTCCAAGGAAATGTGGAAGTTCCTACATTTAAGATAGGCATACATTCTTCATATAACTTTACAGAAATAATAAATATAATATGGTCATTTCACATTCCTTCAGGATATAGTTCCCCAATGAACTCTATTTTGTATGTCATAAGCATAACCTTACATTAAAGAGTGCTTTCACTAGGTAGTTAGATGTGATCTGAGATGCTGTATCAGAGCCAATGCAAGCTATAATAATTTTAAGGTAGAAGATCACATTATGGTATTATAGCTCCTATAAAACATATTTCTATTCCTATTCTTTTCATTAAAACATAATTACTGCAAAATTTTAGAATCACTGAAAAATTTTCAGCATATTCATCAAAGGATATATATGCCTTGCCTGGTACAACAGTATGCTAGAAATGGTTAGTTAATTACCTTAAACATCTAAATCAAGGCATTCACCCACTCTTCAAAGGATATCAAATTCCCCTATAGGCTTCATTTTTTCCCCCATTTTATTTCTGAAATCTAACTTCTCTGTGCCCTTCGTATATGATCATCTGAGAACACTGTCAATTTAATTTTGGTTTACTCATATTTCTTTTGTATATAAACAATCTCTCTCATGGTTTACATTTCAATTATGTGCTAGAAAGTTTCTTGTGTCTTTTTTTACTTAAGTAAAAAGTGTGTCATGCAATATTCATTTGAAAACAAAGTTTTAAGAAAGCTTCTTGATAGTGTTGCTTAATACCCACAACCTAATATATGTTTTGATTAGGAATATTTGGAATTTGTTTTCCTTCTACATGGTATCCATTATAGAACTTTATGTGGGAAATGGACAGTTTTCTTTTCTAGTTAGCTTCTGAATTAACTGATGAAATTCAGGGGAGGGTTTGCTGAAATAGGTTTTAAAATCCTTTCTAACAAAAACATCTTAACTGATCTAAAGTATTATTATCATTAATAGATCAGTAACAAAGGGTCAATGGATTCATTCATATAGTCTGTAGAAAAAAAATCAAAAGACATATCAGTGATTTGTCCATCTTTACCAATTTTTTCCCCCACAAAGCTGGATATTCCCATAATGTGTATTTTCCTTTAAGAGTAATATGTTTTCAGTTGTTGAAAAGGTAACAATTATAGCTAATCCACTATGCCTTACATGAATATGAGAAATTTAAAGCAGTTTTTCTCCTCAGAAAATAGCATTGAATTAGTTTGCCATCATGCCCTCTAAATTAGTAAGCCAGGTACATGACTAGGATATTATCCATTATAATGATTTCTTTCTTTTATTATGAGAATGGATAGCTACACATTGAATCCCATGACATACCCTGGAAATGGCCTGCATCCTTCCCCTTTGTTTAGTAACAGTCTTTCTCTTTGGGAAATACAAATAAATTAAATTTAAACACGAAATGAAAAATATACATAATTTATTTTATTCATCCTTTCAGCTACATTAAGGGTTGGCAATGAGATTTGAGTTGTATTGCATTGTAAACTCCTCATTAGAATAAGGAAAGATAATATACAAGGTTAAAAGCATTTGAAGAAAAATAGAATTATAGGATTACTCCTTCTATCCTTAGTGGCTTTTGAGAAAAAGACTTCTCTTTGTGAGTTTCCCTGTGGTACAAAAAACATTATCCAGAGCTTAGAAAAAATCAATTATTTTCTCTCCTTGGGATCTGGACTTGGTTGATCTTAGAATAATGTTTGAGCCTGAAGTTGTTAGGATGGAAAGAGCTGCCCTTGGGTAGATGGAGGCATATGAAAGAGGCTGAAATGGGAATGTACAGGTAGACTGACAACATGCTATACTTCAAAAAAAAATCCCCATTCTTGAAGAAAAGTGGTATAGTTAATATCAGTGTATTTTCTCATAAAGCTTGAGATGAGTAAGAGTGACTGAGTATTAAAAGCAGTAATAAACATGTGACCTAAACAATTAGCAAATATACCAACACTCTTCTGCTTTTTTGATGTTGACAACAATAACATCTGTATGAAGATGTGCCCAACCTCTGCAGCTGCCAGCTTGTAAAGCTTTGGGCAAGATGCTTCTCAGACCCCAGAGAAAATATTTGGGCTCAATGTGGCTGGTGAAAATAATCACAACTAGTTTACCGGACAAAACAGTTCAAAACATACTAGAGATTAGAGAGAATAAAAGGAAAAAAAAAAAAGAACAGAGACTCTGTTAACTTGGACTAGTGAGTTATTGGATGCTACACTTTAGATGATTCAGGAAGAATAAAATTATTTTTTATATATGTATTACATATTTAATCAGAAATGCAATTAAGTGGTCTGCCAAAAAATTGGGAAAAATAAAGAAATATTCAAGAAAATGTCTCCTTTCCTCACAGCACTTCATCTGCCAAAACTACTTAACATTATAGAGATTCATAGCAATATTTTTATAATTGGAGCATATGGTGTCTCATTAACCAGATGGTATCTTTTACTAATGAGGCCTAGATTAGGGATTTTCTTATTATATGAGCCAATTAGCTTTTGAGTCTAACATGGACATATATTTCAGTAAAATTGCATTTGGACATTTTGAAAACTTATTATCACCAATGATAATTTGTATAGAAAAGATGAATGTCTTCAATAAAAATCAGTTTGAAAATATTTATCATTACAGCTATTAAAATAATGATTTATGAGATTATAAGTTCATATATATTAACAAAATATTCCATTTAATGATTTGTTGCATTTGTGTGTTTGTATGTGTTGAAAGTTTGATTATCATGATTCATAACTGCCTTGTGATCTAATTATTTTCTTTTTAATAATTCGTACTTTAATAATAATTAACAATTTATTTTAAATAATGTAAATAAATTTATATTATTTTATTCCTAAAAAGAAATTATCTCCATGCAAGATCAAGTAAATTTTCAAAGGCAAACATATAGAGAATGTGCTGTCAGCATAACAATAGAAGTGGTCCTCTGCTTGAATCCAACCTCAATAACAGTAATTTGACAACTATCCACAAAGTGCCCATGTGAGAGTTTTGGTATGCACAGAGGAGTTTACAATACCCTGGTAAAATCCAAGACTCTGGAGAACTATTTTGAGCAGACAAGCCTATCACTATGTAGCAAGTTCATAAAATTAATATGAGGTTATAGTCTGATGTGATCTTATTCATGTCACCAGAAACTTCAAATTCATAGACACCAACACAAAGCTACATAAATTATAAAGTATAAGATGAGCCAGAAAGCTAATATAACTCAAGGAACTGAGCTAATACAAATTGCCTAGCAAATAATTTAAAATAATTAATTGTAAGAAGTTCAATTACAATGCATTTAACAATACAGGGATGGATAATCAAACAAAATTATTAAAGTAATGTTTGAACAAAATAAATTTTAAAAAGAAGTGAAACCACCAAAAAAATTATTAAATAGAAATATTGGAACTAAGGAACACAATGACAGAACTGAAATATTTATAGATTCAACAGAAAACTTGATCAAAAAAAAGAAGTAAAAAATCAGCAAACTTAAAGATAAATCATTTGTGATTAGCAAATCAGAGAAAATGTAATAAAAATGAGATATACAAGACAGCATAAAGCAAATGAATACATGCATTATGGGAGCATCAGAAGGAAAAAGGTACAGAAAATTTACTCAAAGCAATAATGGCTAAAAATCTCAGGATGTACATTGCAGTCAGATTTTGAAAGTACCCTAAGCAAAATCAACTCAAAGAAAATTATCTAGAGATACATTTTAATTAAATTGTCAAAAGTAGAAGATAGAGAATTTTAAAGCTGTAAGAGAGAGATGTGATTCATTACATGCAAAAGAATCCCAATAAGGCTATCAGTAGATTTCTCAGATGAAACTGGGTCAGGAGAGAATAGAGTTATATATTCAAAGTACTGAGAGGGAAAAAGAAAATTGCCAACCAAAAATACTATACCTAACAAAGCTCACTTATAAAAATGAAGAAAAGACACTCCCAGACAAAGAAAGTTTAAGAGATTTTGTCACTAGTAAAAGTGTTTTAAAAGAAACACTGAGAGAATTTCTTAAATTTGAAAGAAAAAGACAAGTAAATGACAACATAGACATAAAAGATATAAAAATTACTAGCAAAGATAAACATATAGTCAAATTCAGAATATGCTAATGTAATGGTAGTAACTAAACATTTTAAATCATAGTATAAAAGTTAAAGGACAGAAGTATTACAAAAACTCCATCTATATTAATTTATGAAGATATATATGCATATATGTACATATAGATAGTTATCTAAACTATGGTAGCTAAAATAAGATTAGTCTGTATATAGTTGAAGTTAAGCTGGTTAATGATCAAATTAAACTATTATAATTATGTTTTACATAAACTTTACAGTAAACACAATAAGAAAACTATATTAGCTATATAAAAAATAATACGAAATGAAACAAAGTATACCATATGTGATGTATACATATATATCACAAAGGAATATCACAAAGAAACATAGCAGGAGCATAAGAAACAAAAGTTCAAAATAGTCATAAAACCACTAACAAAATTACAAAGTCCTCACCTATCAGAAATCATTTAAACTGTAAATGGATTAGGTTCTTAAGTCAAAAGACATGGACTGATTGGATAGACGGGACAAGATCCAACAATGTACCCATTGCCTAAAATAAGAATTATTTTAGCTTTAAGGGCACACAGGGCTGAAAGTGAAGATATACAAAAAAAAAAAAAATTCCAGGCAAATAGTAATGGAAAAGGCGCAAAGGTGGCTATATGCACCCAAATTAGAGCACTTAAATATATAAAGCAAATACTAACATAACTGAAGAGAGAAACTGATAGCAATTCAATAATATACATATAATATTGCACATCCAATAATGGATAGATCTTTCAGACAGAAATTTCATAGTGACACAGTGGAGTTGAATAGCACTTTAAATCAAATGAATATTCACCAAAGAGTAGTAGAACATAGTATTCTTGTAGACATGAAGCATTCTCCAAAATAGACTATAGGGCAATAAAACAAGTCTTAACAAATTTAAGAAGCAGTGAAAACACCATACCTCTTGATTTTAAACTATAAAAGATTTTAGTATGAAAAATATATTAGTACCAGTATGCTATAAAAACAGACATATACACTGAAAAAACAGAATTGAGCAAAGAATAAATAATTTTTATAAGGTCAATGATGAGATGCAATTAAAATTTTTATTTTGTAATTTATTATTCATATACTATATTGTTATTATTAATATAGACCCTGCACAAAGATTGTTGCTGTAAAATTTTTGCTCATATATATTTTTAGCCTGCTAACTTCAGAAATAACAATTTTACCAATTAGTATTTGTGCCTATTGTTAGGAATAGGCATGATCAGAGTTTTATAGTATATTTACTGAAATGATCTTCATTTGTATTTGCAAGAAAAAAATCAATTATCATCTATGTTCTATTCCACCTTAAAAAATACATACCAGACTAATATAAGTGCAGCTTTCTTATAAGTCTCAATTCTAAATCCAGACTTGATTCTTCAATATATTGGTTAAGTGACTCACAATCTCAGTGCCTTACAAAGTAATGAAACAGTCAAGTAACATAAGAATAAAAAGGTACGTGTGTGTGCTTGTTTTATTTTTCTCTCTGCACTGTAAGGAATATTACATAACCAAGATTGATGCCAGTATGTCAGCAAAATTTAATTATTTACAGAAGAATATATTTTTGGAATAATAATGAAATCTAGCTTATTCATTAGTGGGTACAATTTTAAAGATTTAAAATATTTTTTTTGTAATTTTTTTTATTAGTTATATTTGACATCATTTGTAGTCCCCAGGGGGTACCCACCACCATTTCACCCGTGCACCATCACCTCAGTCCC
>JAGFMF010011561.1:0-11213 GCA_019455555.1 Galemys pyrenaicus
TTTTTTTCTTGCTATTACTCTCTCATTGTGTATATTGACTTTGGTCCAGTAAATGTGCTTCAAGATGATTGCTTAACTTTGTTTCTTACCTTTTAATGACTGGTGCTCCTTAGTCAACACACACACTCTGTTCATTGTGAGTATTTAGGGGTAGATGTGATTAGTTGGGTTTGTGTTTCCATGTGTGTCCTATGCTTCTGTATCTAGAAAAGCCTAAGTGGAAAAAATAGGAAAACCTAAGGGCTAGCCTCCCTGTCCACTGCTCTACTGGATGGACTTTTGGAAAAGGTAGCCAGCGGCAAATGTATGGCTAAGGAGATAGAATGTTTAGAAAGAGCTCATTGAAGTGTAACATAGAGAAAAACACACCAATCATAGGCACACAGCTTGTGTTTTTACAAAGTGAACACGCCTATGGAACCAACACCCAGCTTAAACATTACACCATGACTTGGACCCGGAAGCCCCTGCTAGTCACTCCTCCTTTCCAAGGTGACCTCTGTCCTGACTTCTCGTAGCATCAATAAAACCTTTTGTGCGCTCTATTTATGTTAAGCTTTTTTTTTTTGCTCAAAATTATATTTTTGAGATGTAGGTGTATACATATATGATGTATGGATTCTGAATTGTGTAGATGTAGTTGTTTATTGTCATTGATGTATAGTATTTCATTGTGTGACTCTACCACAGTTTATACATTCTAACACCGATGAACAGTAGCGGTGTACCCAGTTTTGATGTAGTGCTGTTAGAAACATTTTTGTATGTGTCTTTTGGTGAGTTTGTGCATGCACCTGGCAGGTATATACCTAACAGTGGAATGCTGGAATGCTGAAGAATTTTGTTTGTGTTATTTTTTATTTTTAAAAAGGTTTTACTTATTTATGCATAGAAAAACAGGAGTTTAGGCCACAGGTGTGGAGAGTGAGAAGATTCACTAGAAAGTGGCGAACAGAAGAGCTGGATCGATGGCAACCCACTGCTGAGGGGAGCAGCGGGGAGGCAGGAGAGGTCTGTGCCATGTGGGTCCCTCCCTGCCCGGGGATCAAACTCATAGTGCAGTGGCTGCCACTAGCTTGATAGCACTGAGACTCAACCCCTGTGCCACCAGGGAGATGCCCATTTGTGTGTATATTTTAAACTGCCTATGTCCTGGTGGAAATGGTTAGTAGATATTAAGAAATTGATGCAAAAGAAAATGGATAACGACCACTATGGAAAGCTGTGTGGAGGTTCCTCAGACCACTGAAAATGACGCTACCTTATGACCCAGCAGTTCCACTCCTAGGAATCTACCTGGAGGACACAAAAACATTAATTCAAAAGGATACCTTCACCCTATGTTTATTGCAGCACTGTTTACAATAGGAAAGATATGGAAACAACCCAAATGCCCCAAAATAGATGACTGGGTCAAGAAGACGTGGTCTGTATACACAATGGAATACTATTCAGCAATCAAAAAATCTACTTGCAGCAAAATGGATGGAGCTGGAAGGGACTATGCTCAGTGAAATAAGAAGGAAAAAGAAAAATATCAGATGGTTTCACTTATAGGAGGACTGTAGGCAAACTAAACAAGGGATCAGGGAAA
Organism: Galemys pyrenaicus; assembly: GCA_019455555.1. Taxonomy (NCBI): domain Eukaryota; kingdom Metazoa; phylum Chordata; class Mammalia; order Eulipotyphla; family Talpidae; genus Galemys; species Galemys pyrenaicus. The sequence goes on from JAGFMF010011561.1 coordinate 1,595, forward strand.
AATAACCATAAAAAATTGACAGGCAACTATAAATCAGAGACATTCCACAGGGGAGGAGGAGGGGTCAAAACAGGAGGGAGGAGCACAAAGGACTGTGGTGATGGTGCTCGGGTGAATTGGTGGTGGGAGTATTAAGGAGACTACTCCTGAGAGGAGAAAGCATACATTGTACAAAAACGAGCAATGATGTAAGATATATATGAATAAATGAGTTACATAAAAACAAATATAAAAGAAAATGGGTAACCAAAGGAGTAACGTTCTTTGGATTTTGACTCACATAAATAAATACCTTCCTATGGAGATTGAATAGGCATTGGGCAGAGTAAGCAAAGGTATTTGCAGGCATCTGACTTAGAAGGAGCCTTTTGTATCAGAAATATAAGGAGGAAAGAGCCTTTTGTATCAGAAATATAAAGAGGAAAGAACCATGTCTGGGGCTTAACATCACATGAACAAGAAAAAGGAGGGGAGCCTCCTCCTTAGGGGACTCCTGCCTGTCACTGCAGCCAAGTGGCATGTAAAACCGACTTCACAGAAGTAGTTATGTTTATATATAATGGCTTATCGTCACATAACCATGGGGTCATGCTGCTTATGTAGGCCTGGCAGAGTGCTGCTTTGGGGAGTGAGTAGAAACGGCCAGCCTCTACCTGTGAAGAGAGGGAGGGGGGAATGAACATTGGGCCTTCAACAGAGTTCATGAGTAATCCTGTAGGTATTACTGCAAACCACTCAGGTGTCAGTGCTGGGAATCAAATGATTATGCTTTTCCCCTAGTCTGTCACCTTTAAAACGACCAGCAGAAATCTTGCCCGAGCCATGTGTATGAAGAATCTCAAGCTCACTATCATCATCATCATCGTGTCAATAGTAAGTTTCTGTCCTTTCTAAAGGCATATGATTTTGTTTTTCAGTTTTTAGGCAGCAGGTGCTGGAATGCATGGTTTGATGGTGATACCCGTGACAGGCTGCCGGAAGTCACTGTGAAATACTGTCTTCACTTAACCTGTTTCCTGAATCATACTTCACTTTTCTAGTTGATTCCATTTCCTATTTCTGTTTTCTTGTTTCTGATTGATCTGTCCCATGTCTATTGAGCTTATATAACTTTTACAGTTGATTCTTTTGTATGGGATAGATCAATAGTCAGCAAACATTCTGCCTTTTTCCTTGATGAAGAACAAACTTGGCCTGTGGTCACCTTTGCTCCTGCCCCTAAGTCCACACTGCCCTTCCTGTGCGCAAAGACTATTTTAGGCTTTGTGGGCCATGGATAATCTCTGTCACATCCCTTTTTAAAAACAACGTTATGCTTTTTTTTTTTATCAAGAGTGATATTAACGAATTCTTGTTAGATTTTTATTTTCCAGTTAAGAACTTTAGTTTTATTTCTAGATGGCTGGAGGTTTTTGTTAGGAATAGGTATTTAATTTTAGTAAACTGTATCTCTACCCAGCGAGTTGATAGACTGTTACACTTAGTGTATTGAATTACATTATTAAATATACTTGTAATTATCCATTCATTTGGGATACATACTAAGAGGTTATAATACATGGTGAGTTCAATTTCCTAATATTTAGTTGTTCTGTTGTCTGCATTTTGTATGTTGTTGTCCTTTTGAAGTCCACATCTAAGCCTTTTAGTTCTATCTCGCATATCTAGTAGCCTTTTAAAACTTTTGCATAGCATTTTGGGAGATTAAGCTCATTTTTTTAGCAAACACATTTCAATTTCACCTTCGCTTATTCTGCTGTCCAGCACTTCTGTGTCCATGTGTGTGTGTGTGTGTGTATTTCAAGCATATTTTAAATTTCTAGGAACTCACTATTCTTAGTATAACCTGATTTTCGTGGACTTTTTAACAGATGTATTGTCTCCTTTGATTTCTCTGGATGTATATTCCAGGGAATTAGTTTACATGAGGGCAGGAGCTGCTAGGCACATTTCAAGTCCACAGGAAGGGCAGTGTGGACTTGGGGGCAGGAGCAAAGGTGACCACAGGCCAAGTTTGTTCTTCATCAAGGAAACCTCCGCTCTGCTCTTAAAGCCCTTCAGCTGATTGTGGAATCAGGTTCCTCCAGATTATGTAGGATAATCTGCCTTCATGTGAACTGATTGTGCGCTTTAACCACATCTTCAGAACACAGATTAGTATTTGACTGTCACTGTAGCCAAATGGCATGGATAACCGACTCCCCATAAGTATCTGTGTTTATAGTTTATTGTCACTTACAGTGCGTTATATTGCCTTTTCAAAAAATTTCATTTCTAGTGTGGCTAATGTTGACAGTCGCAAGCCCCCAAGCAAGGTCTATTTGGAGACCTCACTAATTTTTAAGGGTAAAGAAGTCCTATGGTGATGGGACACAGGTGAATTGGTGATGGGTAGTTCATGGGGAATACCCCTGAGAGGAGAAAGTATACACTGTACAAAAATGAAAAATGATGTAAAAAATATATATGCATGTATATAAAAGTATATTTTGAAGAGCAAAGGTTTTGTTTTTGTTTTTCTAAAATGAGGCCCTGAACCAGAAGTCTGAGTTCCCTGCTCTCTGGGGCAGGGTGGGTGGCGCTGTACTCTGGGCAAGGCAGCCTTCCCCTGCTCCTCCCCCGCCCACTGAAGGCCCTGGGCCTTTGTAACAGAGAGGTCTTAGCTGCAGGTCTTAGATGTTACCCGGGGAATCGTGCCATGACTCGGGTGTTTCCTTGCGACCCTCAGGTGGTGCGTTCTAGGCTCCTCAGCTTAGCTTTTCCTTCCTTAGATTGGTTTGTGAAGCTGTATTGTTGTTGAAGTTCAGATTATATGTTCATCGCTTGCTTCATTGAGAGCCCTGTTCTCAACACAGTATTGACTTGTCCAGAAGATACTCCATAACACATTGTACTTCAGCTTAAAAGTCTTTATGGTTTAGCTGTGGCAGATATTGCCTGCGTGTGTGTGTGTGTGTGTGCATGCACAGAGGCACAAATACGGTAATAATTTGCTGTAACTACCCCCACCCCCAAACATTGATTGGGGGAAAAGGTGGCAAAATATGTTTCTGATTGGTGAAGAGGGGATATGGAATTTTATTTTTTCCTCAGTCATGTGAATAATGAGTCACTTAAAGATCTCAAGAAGTCACAGTTGTAAAGCAAAGCAAAGTGACTAATGCGGTTGAACCTAATGCTGAAAATAAATATATTTTTGGCATGTAATAAGAAGAGCAAGTATATGACACTATATTTAAATTTTATAAAATATAAATTTAATAAATACATAGTTTTAAAATTAAGTTAAAGTATAATTTTAAATTTCAATACTGCAATCAAATAGCTAACTCATCTGTAGTAGAACACGTTTTTACAGTGTTACTTATATCATCTTTTCTTTGATTTTATAATAACTCATCAACTAAAAATTTACAGCAGGATTCTTGCTTAATAATGTTTTAAAAAATATTTTTCTCATCCTAATAATGAAAAAGCACTCCATGTGTAAAACCTGAAATGTGCTTAACAATAAAATACTTCACGGGAGTGGTGGTCTTTATGACCATTGACGATGTGCCTGCCAGCAGCGGTTGTTCTCATAGCTGGATTCTGCCCAGGCCTGGTGAAGGCAGAGTGGGAGTCAAGCACATGCACTATCAGAAAGGGTGGCTTTGATTCCAGTCGCTTGACGAGTGGGTTGTATATTACACAACTATGTAATAATACCTACTGTAACGGCACCTGCACTCACATTACTAGGTCTTGACTTTATTTAGGAACAGTGGTAGACTCAAGAAAATAAAATTGCCTTCCCCTTCCTCCAGGTGTTCATCTATATCATTGTGTCAGCTCTCTGTGGTGGATTTACATGGCCACACTGTGGGAAGAAATAAAAAAGAAAAAGTTATCGTTAACCAAGGATATCAAAGAACAAGGAGTTAGAAGCAATCCATGTGACTCAAGCCTTTTAATACTGCCAGATGATGTCTGTCAGTCTCAGCAACCCTCTTCTTTCTCTTTTTGTAATCTTGTTCTGTGCCGCCAAATTTATCTCTGTCCTATCAACCAATTTATTCCAGTGCACTTCAGATCGAACCATTTATTGCAGTAGTTGCCTTAAAAAGGCATTTTGTTTGTTCCTTTGGTTTGTTGTTAGTGTCATCTCCTTCGGGAACCTTTCTGTTTGTGGTTGCACACGGCTGTCACCAAGGTAGAAACCACCAGTCTTATGGGCTGTCTACTAAAACTACGGAGGAAATTATATGTGCACACAAAAGTGTTCAAGAGATAGCTAGTATTGGTAATGACTCATCTTAATGTCTTTTGTTGTCACTGAAGAGTTTTAGGTGCTTCAAAACAATGTAAATGGAGAATTGTAATAAATTGTTGGTGCTGCTTGTTTCTAGGAGTCCGAGCAGGTAAAGTATTAAACATCTCTGTCAGATGGGGTACAATTTGCTGGCCCATTAGGATGAGGCACACAAATTATCCTTGTTCTCCCACTGTTCACTTTCAAGAATAAAGTTGTGACTTCTCACCAGCCTCATATTGCTTTATATCCGCTTTCCCTATTGCAGTCAAGTTGAGCAGATGATGGCTCAAATTTTGCTTAAGGTGGTTCTTTTATTAGTTTTGCTTCAGTGTCTACTTAGGGCAATTATATAGTTAAAGGAATGGACAGTGGAGGGAGTGAGGAGGCAAATTCCTCTGGCTCACCAAAGATAATGAAGAGAATCATAGTGGATACATGTTAGTATCGTAGCTGTATGAAGGAATGTGGTGTGGGGAATTTTCCCAGTCTTGAAAAATCCAAAATTGAATGTAGTCAACCCTAGGATTTGGGTTTGAGAATAATAGTTTGAGCGTCCTTTGTGGTTTAATAAGTTCTTTGATCTGCCAAGTTTTGAAGAAGCCTTTTGTGTAACTCGAGGGTAGACAGTCGAACTGTGTGTAATCATACTACTTCAGCTACTCTTAACAGCTGCAAGTACGTACTTTGGCTGCATTTCTGAAAGGAAGACATTTGCTGCCCTAGATCAGATTGCATTTGTTTTATCAATAAGTGCCAGTGCATGGAAATCATATTACAGTTGACTATATTCCCAGTGAAGGGACAGTTTGCCTATGAAACCTACCCACCTGTTTAGCCTAGTCATGTGCCTTGAATATATGTGTCACATAATCTGGCTCTGCTACCTGGTTCATTTATTTGACATATTTCAGTCCTATTGGCAGTCTCTTCCTGCTGATCATAGCACAAATGTTTTTCTGCCCCCCTCCCATCAACACTAATGCCTTTTAATGACATCAACATTTCCTACTGGAAAAAATATTTGTTCCCAGAAAACATTTGGCAGTCTGGTATAGTGATTTCCAAATGTCTTTAATCCAAAGAAAATGACTAAAAGATTATTTCCCTTTCTTATACACACCTGAATAAAATTGATGTGCATGTTTTAGGGATCCAGTACTTAACCTGTCCCTTGGTATATTTATGTATAAGAATGCTTTTAAAGCACATGTCTTGTTTTAAATGACTTAAAACTGAAAGCATTAATAAAATTTAAGAGTAATACAATGTGTCGCTTGTTCTAGAAGTTCTTCCTAGAATCTCGTTCCTTCTGATGAAATTTTACCATAGTTCATAGAACAACATGGTTCTGGTTTGCAACAAATGTGAAAACATACTTAAAAGTCTTACTTGGGGAACCCTCCCCTGGTGGCGCAGTGGGTTAAGCAACACCTATGAAGCAAAACGCAGGCATGCAGCACAAGTTCAATCCCTGCCACCGGCCAGGGAGTTGACCCACATGGCGCAGCAGACCTCTCCTGCCTTGCCCGCTGCTCCCCTCAGCAGTGTGTTTCAGTCAGTCTGCCTGTTCTGCTCCCCACTCTGTCTCGCGGATCCTCGCACTTCTGGCTTGTACCCCAGTTCTTATATGAATAAAAAAAATAAATCTTTAAAAAAATAAAAGTCGTACCTGGAACTTTTCAAAAAAGAGCTCTAACACTTTTTGAGGTATACAAAATTTCTTTATAACTAAAAGACACAAAAACTTTTTAAAAATGCAGACCAATGAAACCAATGAGATAATTCCATAATGAGCACATAGTCTCCACAACTATTATCGTGAGACCATGGTTGAAACACAACCCAGGTGTTATAATTTAATATAATTCTAAAAAGTATACCTAAAGTTGAATGACTGGTTCTAAAAACTAAAGAAAAAGAAGGGTAACATCAGATGTAGAAAGTTTGGCCACAATGAAAGAATACACACGTGGGGCCTTTGAAGCAGCTGAAGTCAGGAATTGTAAAATATATTTTTGTACAGGCTAGAAGCAACCCATTTAACTTCTTCTCAGGCTGCCTCCAGGTTTCAACTAAAGTATGCATTCCATAATCATACACTTAAAGTGAAAAAAGGTTTATTTGGTGGTTATGAGCAAAGAAGTGGCACCAGCTATTTCTCTTCAAACCATTGGCCTCGAGATTGGATAGTGTCACTGTTCGTACATTCTCTTCAGAATGAATAGTTTACATCACTTGATTCCTCTTTGCTTAGCTCTGCTGGTACCTCTGTTTCCCACACTTGAGACAAAGACATGGGGTCGGTTCCCAGCGTATCTTGATGACAATGAATGGAACAACAGTAACAACTCAGTTGCTCCTGTAGTGTTCTGCAGAGGAAGCAAATTTCTTTCTGACAGCCTTATCGCAAGGTTGATAAATAGGATGGGGTGGGAGGTGGTTGACCTCGGTATTGGTTTGAGTTCATTGAGCCCAGAAGCAAGACAAGTGTTATGGAAACAAGGGGTCTAATACTGAATTCAAGCTTACACAGATGTGTAACTACCCAGGAAGAGTAGTTCTTGCAGGGAGTAGGTCTTGCAGGGAGCTGCTAGGGGATCAGAGGGACAATGCTAAGAATTTACACAAAGCACTTGCACTGGCAAGCAGTTTGGACCTTGCAAGACGACTTGAGACAAGGATGGTTCAACATAAAAAAATCAACATAATTCACCACATCAACAAAAAAGATAAACGTCATGATCTTATCAATAGATGTGAAGAAAGCATGTGATAAGATTCAACATCCTTTGTGATAAAAACCCTCAAGAAACTGGGGATAGGTGGGACACACCTAACAATACAGGCCATTATGACCAACCCACAGTTAACATAACTTTCAAAGGTGGAAATCGGAAAGCTTTTCCTCTAAGATCTGGCCCAAGACAAGCATGTCCAGCTGCCCTACTATTCACCATAGTACTGGAAGTCATCACTAGAGCAATTAAGCAAGAGAGAGATGTAAAAGGCATCAACTGGGAAAGAAGTAAAACTCAGTATTTGCAGATGATAGAAAACCCTACAGATCTCACACACACACACACACACACACAAAATCCTCAAGAAACCCCAAATCAGTAAAGTGGTAGGCTACAATAATCAAGTCACAAAACTAGAGTTGCCTTCCTGTATGCAAACAAAGAGCTAGAAGAGAAAAAAAATGAGAAAAAAATCAATTACTATCATCATAAAGAAAAAGCTAAGAATAAATTTAACAAAGGAGGGAAAGGATCTGTACAACAAAAACTTAAGACATTGTTAAAAGAAATAGAAGACCGAGAAATGGAAATATATTCCATGCTTATGAATTGGAAAGATTAACATTGTTAAACAGTTATTTTACCCAAACAGACCAACTCTGCAAAATCTAGCAAAGTATAAATCGCATTTTTCAAAGAAACAGAACAAACCTTACTGTAATTCATATGGAACCACAAAGAAACACAACTATACAAAGTAATCCCGACAAGAACAGTGGTATCACACGCCCAGAATGCAAACTATACTACAAAGCTGTGGTAATCAAAAACAGTTAGTGGAACAAAGATACCGATGGAATCAAATTGAGAGCCGAGGAATAAACCAACACAAAATGGAGTAGTCTCCATTTTTCCTTCAGTGTGGAAGGATATCCACATTGAGGACATTAGCTACCATGACTCCCGGTGCTTTGTCAAAACCTCAGATGAGAGGCCTCTGGCCACACATCTCTGATATCATATTGTTACAGGAGCACTCATTGTATCATCTGGGGTTGCAGCTTTCTGTGAGCTTGCTGTGACTGAATTAAGAAAGAACGAATGCAGAACTTTACAGAAATTATGATTTCATGAACGATGTGTAGATGAGGAAGGCTGGTATCTTTCAGAGTGTGAAGTGATATTAGAACACAAAGGATTTCTTTGACTTGACTCTAAATGGATTACCACTTGCCTGTAAGACCTGAAACCATAAAATACATAGAAGAAAACATGAGGGAAACACTCCATGGCATTGGCCTCATTGATTTCTTTATGGATTATTCTCCAACAGCATGAGAAACAAAAGAATGTTGACTACATAAAATTAAAAAGCTTGTGCATAATGAGAGAAGGCATCTGTAAAGCAAAAATGCCGGACTGAATGAGAGAGTAATTGTACATGGTACATCTAACGAGGAGCCCTCACAGAAGTCAACAAAAAGAAAACCCTATCAAAAATTTGGCAAAATGGTAAATAGACATTTCTCCAAAGAAGATGGGTGCCAACAGGCACATGAAAAAAACAAAACAAAACCAAAAAAACGAGCATCCCCTCTCATCAGGGAAATGCAGATCAAAACCACCATAAGAAAACACCTCACACCTGTGAGAATGACCCAGGTCAAAAAGATCAGAAATAAAGTGTTAGTGAGGATGTAGAGGAAAAGGAACAATGACGCACTGTTGGTGGGTGTGTAGACTGGTCCAGCCCCTACTGAAAGCAGCATATTAAAAATAGATCCACTGCTAGGTATCTACCCAAGGAATGCAAACACACTCATTTGAAGGGGTACATACACTCCTATCTTAACTTCAGCACTATTTACAAAAGTAAAGTTATGGAAACAACATAAGTGTGTGAACACATATGAATGGAGTAGGAAGATGTGTTATATATAAATAATGGAATACTATTCAGCTATAAAAAGAGATGACATTTTCCCATTATTACAACATGGATGGAACTGGAAGGGAAAGTGCTAAGCAAAACAAGTCAGAAGGAAGAAGACAAGTACCAGATACTTTTATTTACAAATCAGTTGGAACACAATTTTTCCCAATAGCAACAAGTACATACATATCAATAAATACAACATTTATGTGACGTGTAGCAAAAGCAGTTCTCTGAGGGACATTAGTAACAACACCTACATCAAAAAAACAAGAAAAATCTCAAATAACCTAACTTGTACCTCAAGGAACAAGAAAATAACAAGCAAAGCCAAAGTTAGAAGAAAGAAAGAACAAATAGAGTGGAAATAAATGGAATAGTGTATTGTGTATTAAAACAATGGAAGAAGGAATGAAACTAACTGGGTCTTTGAAAATATAAAGTTGGCAAACCTATAGTTTTGGCATGCTAAGAAAAAGAGCTGAAATAAATGACAAAGAGAATGTTTTATAACTGACATCACAGAAATACAAAAAATCATGAGACTACCATCAACAACTATATGCTAACAATTGGACAGCCAGACTAAATGGATAATTTCTAGAAACATACAACCTACCAAGACTGAATCATGAAAAAATAGAAAATCTGGTC
>JAGFMF010011562.1:50571-63512 GCA_019455555.1 Galemys pyrenaicus
TACTGGTCAGCAGCCCAGGACCAATGGGACGTGGTCAGGGGCGGAATCTCTCTCCATGTCCACCAGCAGCTTCTGCGTTTCCTCATCAAATAGTGCATTGTCCAGCCTGGCATTTAGGGGTACGGTTCTCTGTACCCTGATTGTTAGGCTCTCTGAATCCCGCCTCCTTCCTCTCTTTGCCTTTCTTCCCCCACTTTCAACCACGAGAGGTTTATTAGTAAAAGGAGAGAGAAAAGGGGCACCTGCATTGACAGACGGGCAGAGAGTGGCGCATACTCTTTGCTACTTCCTCTCTCCTAATCCCGTGAACAGAGGGGAACCGTACTGAGTGTGAAGAGAAGCCTGAGACCCCAGGTCTTCAGAGCATAAATGAAAAAGGAAATCGTTAAGACATAAAAACTGGTCACAGAACAACTGGTCAGGAGCAGAGGAAGGATGAGGGTGGTCACCACTGCGGCCTCAGGAGACTCCTTTACCGGGAAGGAGGCCCCGCCCCCCGGGGGCTCAGTGGCAGGTAGGTCAGACCACAACGCATTTTGTCGCTCTGCTGTTGCAGGGCCGTGCCCAGATGCGATCCCGAGGTGCCGTCTTCTCACTCACAGCCCTCGTGCATGGACCCTCCCAGGGGGACTCGTGTGTGTTCACTTTAGCTGATGAGGCTATATTTTGATAGAGGTATTTTACACGGGAAACCTCCAAGTAATATCTGAGAGAGTCCCGTGGATGCTCTGATTCCCCCTAACAGAGAAATGGGGCCACATCCCGCTCGGGGCACAGGCAACAGTCAGCAGGAAGAGCGAGAGCACCGGGTCACGCACAGGAGCAGGGACTGATCCAACAGGCGGAGAGAGCTCAAAATCAAGAAAAAAGGAATCAAAAGTGGGGACAGAATCTGAACCTGACCTAAGAGCTGCCCAAGGAGACGCAGAAGCTGAGCAGCCGGCAGAGCAGCTCAACCTCTCTCCCTGAGACACAACCCCTGAAGGAGCCGAGAGTGAGAAGCAACCACACCCTCAGCAAGAGATGGACAAAGAACACGGGAAAATGACCTGGTGGAACACTACTTTGCCATGAAGAAAGAAAGACCCTGCCATTGGCAGCTAGTAGATAGAACTGGCCAGGATGATGTCCCCTTAAAAAGTGAGATGAGGACAATACGATATGATTTCACGGTAGGCAGAAGACCAGCACATGCATGAACTACATACCTAAAGCACGCTCCTCGATGATTAAAACTCAGTAGCAGAGACCAGAAGGGAGGGGTCAGTCATAAGCAGGTCAGCAATACAGGGATGAAGGGACACAGGAATTCTGAGGGTAACGCAGGTGTCTGTACAGAGCCTACAGTTGTACGACCAAAATGACATTGACAAACCAATAGTACAGGGAAAACGGTGAGGAAATTGGAACTGAGACACTGAGGCTGCTCCTATAGTTCACAGTCAGAGCCTTCCCCGTCTGGAACCCTCTAGAGTCATGAGGAAGGGGCAGGCAGTGGGGAAACAGCACGCCAGGAGGTTGGACACCTGCATCACCCACAGATGGGATTCAAAGACAACATCCATGCAAAACACAAAGCCGTAATTCAGCAGGTAGAAGCCGACGAAGGTGACCGTCAGCCTGAGGACGGTGCGGGTGGCCCTGGTCTCCGGGGTGCACCCCTGGCCGGGCCTGGGGGTGTGGAGGTGCCGCACCCTGTGCTGGTGTCTGCGCAGGAGGAGGGCCATGGAGACGCTGGCCCAGCCCATGAGGCTGAGGAAGATGGCGTCGGGCACAAAATAAAGGATGACGCCAGCATGGCTGACTCCTGAGGATGAGCAGAACCACCTCCCCTGGGGCGTAGAGACATTGCTGGGGCTCCCTGGGCCAGTGACAAAGAAAGGGATGTACACACTGATGAGGGCGCTGAGCAGCCAGCAGGTGCAGCAGGAAGGACCCAGGACCCTCGGGAGTCCTCCCCGGAGCACCGTCCACCCCAGTCTCCCAGGGCTGAGGGTGAGGCGCTGGGAGGTGCTCAGGAGGCACGTGGAGCACAGCGTGGTGCCCCGGGCCGTCCTCTGAAGAAAGATTACCACTTTGCACCCCAGAGAGGACAGGGGCGTCCTGGAAACCCAGGCGGCCAGCAGGTGTGGGGTCCCAATGCAGAGGAGAACCAAGACGTTGGCCACGGCCAGGTGGGGGAGCACGGTGCTGGGGGGCGTCTTCCTGGGCCCACACAGGACGGGGACGTGGTGGAGGAAGAGGACGGCGTTGGCCAGTGTCCCCACCACCTCCTGCAGAAGGAAGACCCACGTCAGGGCCCCGGCTCCTGCGGGGCCCAGACCCGGGCTCTGGGGAGATGTGGAGAGGATCCTGGGGCCACCCCAGATGAGGGCAGAAGCTGGGGAGCCCGGCATGAGGTCACCCCATCACAGGGCACGTCCAGGAGTGGGGACACCAGGCTCTGGTTTCCCTTCAAGAGGGATCCACTGGACGTGCCTGTCACGACACTCCTGCTGCTGTTTCCTCCAGACCTCAGAACACGAGGTCCCTGACCCTGGGCCCAGGCCAGGACGGGAGGACCCACACGGAGGGTGACTCCGCTGGGCAGAGGCTGAGGTCGGCCCGGCCACACTCGCCAGCTGCGTCCTCCACGCCGGGTCCGCAGCAGCTGCAGCTGAAACACCAGACACAGACGCTCAGAGCCTGAACCCACCGGCCCGAGACCCCGACGCCCCGAGACGAGGGGCCAGGCCGCGCCGGGGGCTTCAGGGAAGCTGCCCGGGCTGCTGGGCGAGCCGAGGCCGGTCCTGGGTGGGCGGAGCGGCCTCCGGGCTGGCCCCCGTGCTGGCCGCGCCGCAGTGTCCGCAGACCCAGACCGGCTCTTCCCCGTCGCAGCCCTGAGCCCGGTACCTCGTCCTCACAGCCCTCACGGAGCTCCTGGTGGGGTCCCAGGCCTGCTCCCCTACTCCGGGGGTCTGGTCACCCGGTGCGCTTAGCGGGAGCTGACACCCGGGCCCTCGGGAGGAGGGGTCTGGACGCGCACTCAGAGCTGACCTGGGCGGCGCAGGCCGCGGCTTCCCATACGGGACGGGACTCGCCAGCCGGACCAGGGACATGAGCCTCCGTCTTTGCTCTGACGAGGCCGATCCTGGAGCACAGGAGGCCCAGGCCGGCGGCCCACGGGGCCCTCAGCGTCCAGATGCCCCCTTGGAGCCGGGACCAGCCCTGCACCTGACCGGGTGAGGCAGGGGAGGCCGCTGCCCTGGCCCCTCCCCTCTGGTCTCCCGTCCTGCCCCTCGTCCCCTCGGGGAGCAGGGGAGCCCTTCCTGGCATGGAGGGCTCACGGGACACCCCGCCTGCAGTGGACACACTGAGCTCAGTCCGCTCGGGTGTGTGAGCCTCATTGTCGCTGAGCTGGGAACCAGCGCCAGGCAGGAGACTTGGGGTCCCCCACCCAGCACCCGTGGTGGGCTCCCGAGGCGCCCCGAGTCGGCAGAGGCAACCGGACCCAGGAGGCGTCACCAGGTTTCTCTCCGCAGCCGCCTGCCCAGAACTGAAGGGACCTCTCTGGCCGGCAGGCAAATCGGGGACCCTCAGCACCAGGAGGCTGAGCAGACAGTGACCCCGGTAGGGCCTGAGGCCCTCAGTGCCCTAATGTGGCCCCAGCCGGGACTCCATACACTCACCCGCCGCCCGGGGCGCAGCGGCCAAGGAGCCACCGCCTGGACCGTCCAGTCTGTCCTCACCCAGCCCAGGGCCAGGGGCGGGCGGGAGGCTGCGCCCCGCGGGGACAGGAAAACCCGGACAAGCTGCAGGGACAAAGGTGGATCAGGAAGTTTGGGAAGCACAAGGTCCCCCCTGGATTCAGGGGACCAGCTACAGGCTGTGGGGGGGGTGCCCTGACAGCACCCCTAGAAGGAGCCCCTGCAGCACCCGCGGTGCCCACTGGAGGGCTGTAGAGGGTGGAGCTGTGCCAGGACAGACCAGACTCTAAAGCAGTGGCAGGGAGGGACGGGGAGAATGGAAGCTCCTGGAGTAACCTGGCACCTCAAGCCAGGATTGGTGGGGACGGGGAGAAGGACACAGCAGCCCGTTACAGCCCCTGGCCCTCCCCGAGCATGAGGGGCTCCTGGGGACAGGACACCCTCTCCCCACTGCACCCTCTTCCCGCCCTCTCAAGGTCCCCATGGGGGCCGCAGGCAGGGGCTTCTGCTTCAAAATGGACCATGCCGCCCAGACAGGGGAGCCTCTGTTCTTAGAGGAGACCGCAGAACCCACAGCCAAGGACAGGGCTCCCAGACACCCCGTCCCAATCCGGGTCCCACCCAGGGCTGGGCTCTGGGCTCACTCGCCAGCTGCCCTGAACCCCCTTCCTTGGCGACCCCCCCTGCGGTGTGGAGAACTGGGTTGGCCCCTACTTCGGGTACCCCCTGAGCTGGCCACCCTCACCAGCTCACAGGGGTGCAGCCAGGAATGGGGCGCGGGCCCTGAACAAAGGCAGCCAAGGCCGAGCCCTTCCCCCTCCCGCACTCACCTGTGGCTGATGCAGCTGTGGGGGCACTCAAAACAGGGTGACAGTTATAGGATCGCCCCAACCCACCCCAAGGACCGAGGACTGTCACTTGTCACCGTCACCGCCCCAGGGACGGTGCAGCTCCGTCTCCACATCTCCCCGATGCACATGAGGTGGGGGTGTTGCGGGACAGCGGGTGGGGCGCGGGCACCATGGAGCCGCCTGGGCGGGCTCAGGTGTGCTCTGGGCGCACAGGCAGGCCGCCCCGTGGCTGATCCCCAGTGAGCCTCTCCCTGTGGTGGGCGCGGCTCCAGCTCATTCCAGGAACAGCTGGGCCCAGGCAAGGGGGGTCCAGCGCCTGCCACACCCAGGGGAGTCTGCACTGAGCAGCGACAGGGACCCCAGCGGAGGCAGGCGAGGACGGGAGGAGACGCAGCTGCGGGACACCCCGACATCACGTCCCCTGCCCCAGAGACTCTGTCTGCATGGAGAGTCTCAGATGACCCAGGGGTCTCACCCCCGCGCCCGCACCTCCGTCCCTCTGCGGACGGGTCACAGCTACTGGCAGCTACTGCAGTGAGCTAAGGCGCCGCTGAGCCCAGAGAGTTCTCCACGCGCCCTGCGGACAAGCTAAGTTGAGACCACAGTGTCATCGAGGGGGGATGAGCGCCAGGGCCAGCCGGGGGCCTCACGCCCGTCCCCAGACGACCTCACACGCCCGCAGCCCCGGGTCTCACTCCAGCTAATGCCTGTTTGGTGCCAACTGAGCCTGTCCATGTGATCTGGATTCTCCCTCGGATTCAATTTAGGACTTCTGGCTTGAGAACGGCCCTCATGAAATTCATCTCACCCACCCCAGGGCCCGAGAGTGACCTCAGGACCCCACAGAGATCACAGCTTCTCGACGCCACCAGAGAGCTCCGCTCCTTGGTCCCTCTTAGGATGGGCCTGCTGACCTTCCTCTGGAAAAATGTCCCGGGATTGGGACACAGGACGCAGAGACAGGAATTTGGGGAGCAATAAAGGGACAAGGAGTCGGGTCACATCAGCATTCTTCAAATTTCAGAACAAGAGTCAAGCCAAACTACAAAACTAAACAGAGAAAAAGAAAATTCACCTGAGAGTCGAAAATCTAATCCCGAATTCGATGCATGTTGCTATGACGGTCCTGCGCTGGTTATTTTCCGCTGGTTAGTGATCTCTGGGTTTGCATTTCATGGCCCTTTAACAGTAAGTTTGGGACCTGCACAACCGCAGCAACCGCACAATCACAAGCAACGTGGACCGGATCTGTCACCAGTGTGGACAATCGGGTATGCGAGGGCTGGGGACTAGCGGTTCATCTCCGCACCTTACTCTCCGATCGGCTGTGAAATCAGACTGCTCAAAAACAAATCTACCAAAAATGTCAAGATTATATGATCCATAATAAACTTCTGTGAATAAAATATTGTTGAGGCAACACAGCTGGCCTCGGAGTCGAGGAGCTGAAAAACACGGAACAGTTTAAAATAGCAATGTCGGGGACCGTCTGTGGGGAACAAAGTATAAAGGAACCCCACAAGAATCACTAGGGCTGTGACCCCAGGGTGGACGCTGTCTGGAAGCAGAGCCCATAAAAAAGACGCCTTGGGGCCTCCCTGGTGGCGCAGTGGGTTAAGCACCGCACTAGGAAGCAAACCGCAGCCACTGCAGCACGAGTTCGATCCCTGCCGCCGGCCAGGGAGGGGACCCACAGGGCGCAGCAGACCTCTCCTGCCTCCCCGCTGCTCCCCTCAGCAGTGTGCTTCAGTGAGTCTGCCTGTTCTGCTCCCCACTCTGTCTGGTGAATCCTCTCACCTCTCGCAACTCTGGCCTGTACCCCAGCTCTTGTGTGCATAAATAAATCTTTAAAAAAAAAAGACTCCCCTCCAAGCCCTCTTACCCTAAATACAAAGCAGACGCGATGTCACAACTACTGTTCCCTAAACGAAAGACACCCGGCCTGTGACAGAACCATGACTGTGCCAGGCAAGTGACAGAGGAGCGGCTCCCAGGAGACGGGTCACAGGCCCAAGGCCGCACGCAGAGCGCGAGGCCATGTCCCTGCCTCATCCCCCTGTTCTGGAAGCTGCAGCCACAGAGGGGCCAGAAGCCTTAGAAGGGAGGTCCCCGTGCAGACTCCCTGAACACTCCAGTATCCCAGAGGGCCAGGGCAGACCCTGACGAGACGCCCAGCAAAGGCTCTGCATGCTCCCACCTTGAGGGACCCGGCAGAGCCTTGCAGCTTGGGTCCGGGACCAGCACTGTGGGCGGGGCCACTCTCCATGGGAAACGACCATCTGTATTTGAACAGTGGAACTTCACCCTGTGTTCCAGCGCTTTTATTTGGTCACTTTTTTCTTCTGACTTTGAGGCAAGTCAAATATGCGGGGTCTCCTCCCACAGCACCCTTCACGGCCAAGTGCCGTCTGCGCAGTCAGTCCATAACAAACATCCGTCATGACCTTGTTTTCGAGGCTGTCCACTCTCAGGACAGCTGCTACCAGCTCCTGCCACGCGCAGCCACCATCAAAATATCCTAACCGAGCTCCCTGCTCTGCACTTACAAACCCGTACAGGACAGAACGAGACGGCGCCCGCTCCGGCACCTGCACCCACACACCCGCAACACGCAGGCCTCCGGGCCAGGCTGCCGGGTGACAGCGCGGCGGGCGTGCCCCTGGTCTTCCCGCCGGCCACTGGGACGCTGGGTCCGGACCACACTGCCACCACACACAGGTGCGCCCCGGTCCTGCCCTGCCGGGCGGCCCAACAGGACACAGCCAGGGGCAACTCAGACACCAGGCGAGAGGGGCGCCCAGACCGGCCCGCTGGGGACGCTGAGACTGAGCTGCCTGAGGCTGGCAGGGGCTGCCGGACGCTGGCCCTGCGGTCTCCCCAGGGCACCCAGGACTCTGCGGGACAGACCACACCGTGCGTCACAGCACACGTGTCGCAAACGCGAGGGCTCGCTGTCACACCTACTAGACCCCCGCCCGACGGTATCAAGGGAGAAACGGGAAGACCGAACCTGGGAGACTTGCAAACGTGGGGACAACGCATTCCTGAAAAAGCAATGAACCAAAAAGAAACAGTTTAAAAATCTCGAGGCCAAAGGAGATGTGACACGCCCACCGCAGGGAGAGCCGTTCTCAGACAAGGCCACCATGACCACGTCACAGAGAGGAGCCCGGGGTTAAAAACCTGACTTGTCACCTGCAAGGATTAGAAATAAGGACAAACTGAGACAAGTTCATGGTCGTGATCGTGACAGGGAGAAATGGAGACCAGACACTTGCAGATGAGGTCTTTTTTTTTAAGATTTATTTATTTATGCACACAAGAGATGGGGTACAGGCCAGAGTCCAGGGCGGTGAGAGGATTCACCAGAGACAGAGCGGAGAACAGAACAGCAGACTGACCGAAACACACTGCTGAGGGGAGCAGCGGGCACAGCAGGAGAGGTCTGCTGCGCCATGTGGGTCCCCTCCCTGGCCGGCGGCAGGGATCGAACTCGGGCTGCAGTGGCTGCGGTTTGCTTCACAGTGTGTTGCTTAACCCACTGCGCCACCAGGGAGGCCCCTGCAGATGAGTTTTTGCAAAGATAAAGGAAAACCGACAATTCCTTGGCGAGAGCAGGAAAGTGAGAAAGAGAATGAAGTGCGGCAGGGAAAGGGGACATCACCACCGAGTCCCCAGAAGCACAAAGCAGCAGGGACCTCTGCAGGCCACACTCAAGACAAGCACCTGCGGCTGAGACGCGCGGCGGGGCCGGAGGCGATGACGCTGCAGAAGTAACTCCGAGGGAGGCGGACAAGCACCGGGCCGGAGTCACACCCGCCGAAGGGGAGACGCTGAAAGGCTCAGAAGGAGGCGAACCCACAAGGAACGGGAAACTGACCATGAAACTCAGCTGACGGGAGGTGCAGCGGGCTGTGGGGGTGCATGCACCAAAGGGGGAGACCCTACACCTTGCAGGTGCACGCAAGGTCGTGAACCAAAGCTACCCCAATAAAATAAATCATGTCCCACATAATTAAAGCCTCACATCGGACCCAGTGTCCACCGGGCGTGGCCTAGCTGTGGCTGAGGGTAGCACTTAAGCAGACCAAAGCCCCAGGGAGATGCCACCTCCTGCCAGGGCCCCAAAGCAAAGGTCAGAGCGGGCACCGGGGCGTGGGGAGCGGAGCCCCAGACGGCAGGGACACGACCTGGTCGGCCCAGGGGCAGCCTGTGGCTTCCCAAAAGGCAGACCAGGCCCTCCCTGCTGGCACCAGTCTGATCCCCGACTGACCAGGGAGCTGAGCCACATGGGGCTCCCCTCAGCAAGCTGCTGCTCCCCTCGGCAGTGTATTTCAGTAGATCTGCATGTTCTGCTCCCCACTCTGTGTCTGGGGAGTCCTCTCACCCCCCCACCTCTGGCCTGCACCCCAGCTCTTGTGTGCACGAATAAATCAATGGAAAAAAAAGAGGCACAAGTGGACCTGCCTGGACCCCACAGTCCCACTCCCAGGCGCTCCAGGAGACTCTAACTCAAAGGGAAGCCCGTGCTGGGCCCTTAGGCCAGGAAGGGGGCACACACATCCGCGGACCCCTCTGGGGTCACAGGCACTCCACTGAGTGCAGTGACTAAGACGGAGCGGGGCGGTGCTGAGGGCCGTGGAAGGAGGTCAAGTTGGATCCCCCTCCAGGCTCAGGCAGAGCAGTGGCTGACCCAGAGCCGGGCTCCTGGGGGAGGGGAGGGGCGCGCAGGGGGGCTGCAGGGAGGTGGGGGAGGGGTCACTGGAAGTGGGGCCCTGGAGCGTGATGAACAAAGGTGGCTCCAAGCCCCAACCGGCAGCGGCAGCCCGGCGTAGGCACAGCCGTGTGAACAGCTTCGAGGTCGGCCGGTGGGAAACCCTGGACTCGAGCAGGGCGGTCCGTGGAGGTCTGGGCCAGGGGTTCCCAGGAGCCCCGCCCAGAGGCGAGCACGAGTCTGCACGCAGGGCCCAAGGGCGGCCCACAGGCCTGGGTTTATGCAGGCGGCAGGCTGGGATCTCCCAGTGCTCCGTTCGCGCCCTTTCTCCTGGTGGGGACAGGGCAAGACCCACAGACCCGAATCTCAAAACCCGTCCCCGCCCCTCTTTCTAAGGGGTCGCCCTGCAGCAGAGGGGCCCACCCAGTGCCACACATGCGCACCTCAGGCGTCCAGCTCTCGCGCCCCTCCCGGTGCCACCTCCTCACGGGACACCAGCACGGACTTGTACCTCAAACCCACCCTCCATCAGAGGTCAGACAAGGGGGAAGCAGGACCTGCACCCGCTTCCCCACTACCACAGCGCCCAGTGGTGCTGCGTCCTCCGGGTCGGCTTCTCCCAACACCCCGACGCGCACGTGCACAGAGACCACGGGAGACTAGGACCTGACTCCAGTAGCTCCCACAACACGACACCCCAGAGTCCTCAGCCAGGGACCCCCACAGGTAATGTGGCCTCTTCTCCCAACTTGGGCTCCTTTTACCCCCCTATTTACTGTTACATGTATATACACATATGTATAACAAAGTGTCTATATTAATAAAGTATATATACACACACTTTTGGTTTCCAGCTTTTTTAACTTATTTTTGTTTTTAATTTTTAATTAGACCAATTAAATTACATCCTCCTTTGCCCAACTGCTCTAGGGGACGTTCAACACCACTGAACAGTAGTGGTGCGAGCGGACATTCTCCTGGGGCCAGACCTTCGTGGAAATCTCAGTTTATCCCACTGAGAAACGCCGCCTCTCCCTCGTGCAGCGGACGCCTGGTGCGGGCCATGCTACTCATATTATGTGACAAAAGTCCGGTATGAGGGATATTCCTGACAAATCAGGGGGTCCATAGCTGGCCCCTGCCAGATTCCTTTTGTTTTGGTTAACTCTATAACTGCAGTTCTGTGAGTCTCCTAATGTGCACTCACTGAAACATAATTCACGGGGGCAGTTGTAAATTTGGTTATTTGTCAAACAAAATAGTTACATGTAATGCACTTACTGATTGACAGATACTCCAACACAAACCTTTATGACTGGTAAATGCAGCCACTAATTTAAAAAGGCCACGGAGCCAGGAGGAGCAAATACGGTTGTTTCACAAACCCACAAGTCAGTCTCTAGGCAGTCTCCCAGACTTGAATATTTACTATTAGAAACTGGCCTTAGGAAATGAGAAAAGCCCTCTGTGATCCGGCCCACTGGGAAGGCTCTGCATCATCCCAGGTGATAAAGGAGTCATGCAGACTCTCCCTACCCTCCTCCTCTTCCTTTTGCCTTTGTTCTACCTAAGTTGAGCTCATACATAGAAAAACTCTCTAATTAGTTTTAGGTTTAGAATGAAGTTAGTGACTCCTTTTGAAGACTACTGTCAGGTTTAGAGATAACTTATGCTTTATATTTCCCTTTAATTGGGGGCTTATAGCTTTTTGGGTATTGACACTAGTGTGACCTTAGACCTTGTGACTATTAGTCTACCTTACACTCAGTGAATAAAACACTTACTTGTATTTACACAAAGTTGCCTTGTCTGCTTTAACATTGATAAGTAAGCCTGTGAATTAAAATACTGATAGAAACATGTTTCAGATGTAAACTTCACTTCAAAGTGGTCTATGTCATAAATTCTGAATGGGAGTTGTGGGACCCCAAGCTGTCCTTGAAAAAATATAATGTTTGTTAACTGCCTGCTCTACGCTGGTGTTGAGGGAATCTCACTGCTTGCTCGTAAAGTATAAAGACCTGCTGAGACTCTCAGGAGGACAGATACCAAATTCCGTGCAAGTCTGGTGCTCTTCCCCCCTTCCCTCCCTTGCCGACGCTGTTCCATCCTTTGAGGACCTGGCCTTCTGCCGTAGTTGGCTTTTGGGGGACGCCCATGGGGCCCACCTCCACAAGGGGCCCTCGGAAGCCGCCAGGTTTGTCCCAGAGCGCAGGGACCCTAGAACACACATCCAGACACGGTTCTCATCTCCACGACCTCTTATGCCAAGAAACTGACCCTCGGGCTCCAGCCCCCCCAGTCTGCTGAGTCACTTTCACAGAAAGTGACATATCACCATGGAAGAGGCTGGAGCAGGAGGAGCCTCCACCCTGGCTGAGGAACATCCCAAGAGTGGGCGGAGAGCACCCCTGACCACGAGAAAGGCCAACCCAGACCCCCCAACCACAAGTTCGAATCTGGCTCCTCCCAGACCTGGACCCCTCCCTGACCCAGCTCCCTCATCCCCACTGTAGGGTAAAGGTTGATCAGGTATTTCCACCCTCCCACCACTGATAATGGACACCTGTGATGCTGCGTGCTTTCCAGGGTGGGCGTGCGAAGTGGGCGCACCTGTGTTGGACACGGGCCTAAATGGGCGGCGTCATGAGGACGCCAGAACTGCGAGGACCGACGACGGCGATGACAGCAGCAGCAGCAGCAGAGAGAGAAGCAGCTGAGAGAGTGAGATGCGCTGGGGGCTGGGAGGCCTGCCAGACTCCCCGCACTTCCCGCACACCATGCCGCCTCTGATGCAGAGATTAATAAAAGCATGAAAAGCCACCGAGGCCTCCAGACTCTCCTTCCTTTACACACACACACCCGTCTCTGCTAGAACCATCCTGAGCCTGCCCTGTGCCACCTTCCTGCCGCTACATATGCATAATAAATCTCTAAAAAAGATACTGAGACACCCATTATACAATTCTCGTTTCTGTATTCAAAAAACAGAACAGCTGTTCCATGACTGTAATACATGGAAAAACCTCAGGGCCAACGACGAGCTCAGATCTGTCTCCCAGCAGCGGGGAGAACCTTCCTTTTCCGAAGGAAACTTCCAGCAAAGACAAACTAGGAGGCGGCGTCTCCCTCGCCCTCTCGGCCGCTGATGACCGTGAGACGCGCGGGCCTCGGGCTTCGGGGAGCCAGGTGCGGGCAGTTCGGCCGCGGTGGCCCATGGGCCTCAGCTGCGAGGCCGGCGGCGTCGGGGCGAACAGCAGCCTCAAGGCGCAGCCCGGCGTCAGGCCGCGGGAGCAGCCGGCCAGGCCTCGGCCCAGGCGACGCGGCGCCCGCGGCTCCGTCTCCGACCCCGTCCGCGCGGCACCGCCCCACAGACCCCAACCTTCCCGACCCGCCAGGCTCACCCGCCGCCGACCGCAGACGCCGAGCTCCGGGCGTGGACTCCTCGGCGTCCGTCCGCCGCTCCCGAAGCTCCGCACCGCGGCTCCCGCGCCGTTAATGGGTGGGGGGCGGGGCCACGGCCTGTCGCTTTCCGGAAGTGGGCGTGGTGTGAATGGCGAGGGGGCTCCGCGCAGACTCAGCGGGGCGGGCACAGGAGGGGTCGGGCAGAGCCTGCTTTGTCTGAGACCAGGCCGGGCGGGGCCCCCGTGGGCGGGGCCCCCGTGGGCGGGGCCCCCGTGGGCGGGGCCC
>JAGFMF010011562.1:66958-79747 GCA_019455555.1 Galemys pyrenaicus
GCTGCTCCCCTCAGCAGTGTACTTCCATTGATCTGCCTGTTCTGCATCCCACTCTCTGGTGAATCCTCTCAACCCCCCCACCATGCCTCTGGCCTGTACCCCAGTGCTTGTGTGCATAAATAAATAAATCTTTTAAAAAAACAACATGCACTTGAGTCATTCACTCTTCCCTAGGCCCATTGAAGACACTGACCTTGGTGTAGAGGAGTGCCCAGGAATAGGCCTCTTTCATGAGTTCCCTGTGAACGATGTGACCCCCAGACCTGTCTAGTGGTACCACAGTAGAGAAAGCAGTGGCTGTACACCAGAGTCCCTTCTGCCCCATCTCATCTCAGCATAACTGTCAGTTCTCAGTATAGACCACCCTCAGCATCCCCAAGGGTATATGCTTTGCTGGTACTCTAAAGTGTACATGGGGGGTCTCCCTGGTGGTACAGGGACTAAAGTCTTAGTGCTATTAAGCTATTGCCAGCCACTGTAGCCTGAGTTCAATCCCCAGCCAGGGAGCTAATCCACATGGCACAGCAAACCGCACCTATCTCACCCACTGATACCCTCAGCTGTGTATTTCAGTTAATCCACCTGTTCTGCTCCCCACTATTTCTGGTGAGCAACCCCAAGTCCCCACACCTCTGGCCTACACCCCAGTTCTTGTATGCATAAACAAGTCCTTTTTGAAGGTATACACAGATATGGAAAGGCAATCATGTTTGAGCAAATCTTGATTTGGAAAACCAGGAGCACACATTTACCTATGTCATGTTTAGTGAGCATGTACTCTGTGCTCATAAATGGTTTATGGTGCACTGTGCTAGGAATATCACCTAGATGGTGGAAGGGAATCCCTGTAATAAACTTCTAAAAAGGGTCACACTGACATGTCATCCCACAGTCAATATGTCACTGCAACATTTCCATCAAGAGGAAGCTCTTATTTCCCTGCTGCTTAGAATTGTTAAGGCCTCTGCAGCTGCACCCAACAATAGAAAAGGCAGAAGTGATACTGTGCCAACACAAGGAGCATCATAAAATGTCCTGTGAGGGAAAAAAATCATTCCCATAAAAGAAATACTAGGTTATACTCAAGTATTAAAATTTTTATTCTGGGGCCTCCCTGGTGGCGCAGTGGTTTAAGCAAGGTACTGTGAAGCAAACCGCAGCCACTGCAGCACAAGTTCAATCCCTGCTGCCGGCCAGGGAGGGGACCCACATGGTGCAGCAGACCTCTCCGGCCTCGCCCGCTGCTGCTCTCGGCAGTGTGTTTCAGTCGGTCTGCCTGTTCTGCTCCCCACTCTGTCTGGTGAATCCTCTCACCTCCCTGGACTCTGGGCTGTACCCCAGCTCTTGTGTGCATGAATAAATAAATCTTTAAAAAATAAATAAATTTTTTATTCTGGGGCCTTCCTGGTGGCACCTTCACCCCATTGCTTCTAGAAGACCTGGGGAACATTTACCTCAGGTTCACAAGACAAGAAAACTGAGGGTATGTACTGACAGGTTTATGTACTGACATGGAAGTAATGTTGATGTCTGTGTTTAGTGGTCACAGCTCAGTGCCAGGACTTTTACCCGTAAGAGAATGAAAAATGCAGGTTGTGTTTAAAGGAAAAAGAGTGAGTTGGGTAAAGACACTATCAGTCTCTAACACACAAAATTATAGCCCTGTGTGAGTTCCATGAGGTAAAAAGGGATGAGTCCTGCGATAACATTTAACATTTTCCTATATTATTGACATCAAAGTATATCTGGTGTGACTTCCCTGATATTTGAGAGGAAAGTTGTTAAGAAAAAGTTTCCCCACATTGTTTGCATTAATAGGATTTCACTCTTGGTGGACTCTTGATTTCTTAGTGAGGATAAACTTCAAAGATTTCCCACATTCTTTACATTCAGAGTTTTTCTTGTGTGGCATTTCTGCTGTATATTTAGGGTAATTTCAGGAGAAAGTTTTCTCACAATCTTTACATTCAAAAGGCTTTTCTATGTGTGTTCTCTGATGTACAGTAAGGTGTGACTTCCAGGACAATGTCTTGCTACATACTTTACACTGATAGGGCCTCTCTTCTGTGTGAACTCTCTGATGTCCAATGAGGTGTACCTTCCAGTAGAAAGTTTTGCTGTATTCTTTACATGGAAAAGGCTTTTCTCCTGTGTGAAGTCTGATGTCCTGAGAGGTCTGACTTTCAGTATAAAGTTTTCCCACATTCCTTATATTCATAAGGCTTCTCTCCAGTGTGCATTCTCTGATGTACAGAATGGTGTGCCTTCTGAAAGAAAGCTTCCTTACATTCTTCATATTCATAAGGTCTCTCTCTTGTGTGAATTCTCTGATGTACAATGAGTTCTGACTTCTGGTAGAATGTTTTCCCACACTCTGTACATTCGTAGGGTTTCTGTCCTGTGTGACTTTTCAGGTGCCTATTTAGGGGTGACTTCTGGTAGAAAGTTTGGGTACTTTTTTTTTTTTTTAAGATTTATTTATTTATGCATACAAGCACTGGGGTACAGGCCAGAGGTGTGGGGGGTGAGAGGATTCACTACAGAGAGCGGGGAGCAGAACAGGCAGATCAACGGAAGTACACTGCTGAGGGGAGCAGCGGGCACAGCAGGAGAGGTCTGCTGGGCCATGTGGGTCCCCTCCCTGGCCGGCAGCAGGGGTCGAACTCGTGCTGCAGTGACTGCGGTTTGCTTCATAGGTTGTTGCTTAACCCACTGCGCCACCAGGGAGGCCCAGTTTGGGTACTTTTTTGAATGCAAAAGGTTTCTCTCCCATATGAGTTCTCTGATGGCTAGTGTGACTTTCTTGTAACCCTTAACATTCCTTACATTGATACATTACATCTACATTCCTTACATTGATAGGGTTTCTCTCCTGTGTGAGTTCTCGGAGTACTGGGAGGTCTGATTTCCACTTGTAAGTTTTCGAACATTCCATACACTGATGGCGTTTTTATCCTGTGTGAGTACTCCCATGGTTAGTAAGGCCTGAATTCAACTTGACAAATTTTCTACGTTTACATTCATATGAGTTCAGTCCTGCATTCTTTGCTGTATAGTGGACCTTGACATAGAGAACAAAAATTGACTATTCTCCTTACATTCATATGCCTTCTGCCTTCTACGGGTTTGCTGATAACACTTGATGGTTGAATTCTCACAGGTTCCAAAAGATTTTCAAGGTTTTTCACCTGTTTCTATGGTTGGATGCTTAGTAGGAAAAGATATTTTGTAGAAAATTTTACCACATCTGTCATCTTCAAAATTTTCTACTACAGGAGTTGTCTGATGATGAGAGATGGGTAATGTCTTGTTGCAATTATTCCCACTTTAAATACCCTCATGGTGTTCATCCTCAAAACACTTACAAAGAATTGTGCTGGTTTATCATCTCCCTCCCATTTGTTGTGTCATGAATCTCCCCTATGTGAACTCTGTCTTTGGAACTGCAAACTGATTTATCGTAGGCTTTCCCATAGTCCTTGAATTTACAGGTATTCTCTCCAATTATTATTAAGTGTTCCTATTAAAGGCATTCCCTTGTTCAATATGCTGCTGGGAAATCTGGGTCATCTGATAGAGACTAGAATACTCAGGGTACTTAAGGGATATCCAGGTTACATCACGACTCCAAGGTTTCCTTCCATCACAAATTCTCAGCAGGTTCATCCATTCTTGTGGATGGTAAAGTCCTCGGGTATCACTTCTGAATAATTTCCAATTTTTATAATATGTTTCAAAGTATGGGTAGAGCTCAAATTAGATGTTTTTACTGTCATAGCTCCCATTAGTTGATGTTTGACTCCTGGTGAATACATTAAATAAATGCCTGAGCTTATTTTCCAGTTGGTTTCATCCACATTCTGAACACCTAAAAGGAGACAAACACAACCACATGTATTAACAACACTTCAACTTTTTGTTTACGTGGAATAAAAATACAGACAAAGAAGTTACCATTGACATCACTAGCACAAGATTTTTATTAAATCAATAAGCGGGTATTGTTATGGTAATATATACAAATTATCCCTAATAATTAACACAACAAATTATATTAAGGTATTTTTAATCAGAAGCAAAAAAAATTTTTTCTTTAAGTCTGTTTTCCATTTCTAATTCATGAGGAAATTTCAATCAATAAATTCCCCATTCTCGGGGCCTCCCTGGTGGCGCAGTGGGTTGAGCAAAGCACTATGAAGCAAACCGCAGCCACTGCAGCACGAGTGAGTTCGATCCCTGCTGCCGGCCAGGGAGGGGACCCACATGGCCCAGCAGACCTCTCCTGCTGTGCCCGCTGCTCTCCTCAGCAGTGTACTTCCATTGATCTGCCTGTTCTGCTCCCCGCTCTCTGTGGTGAATCCTCTCACTGCCCCCACAACTCTGGCTTGTACCACAGTGCTTGTATGCATAAATAAATAAATCCTTTAAAAAAAATTCCCCATTCTCTAGTTGTAGGTATAAGTTCAGAGCTTTGCACCTATCATTTCTTTACCCAATTCTTGTTTGCACTTTATTCTATAATAAGTTTTGCGTATCAGGCCTTGCTGGTGGTGCAAGGGGTTAAACACTGCACTGTGAAGCAATCTGCAGCATAAGTTCGACCCCTGCCAGGGAGCTGACCCATATAACATTAGCAGACCTCTTTTGCTTTGCTTGCTGCTCCCCTCAGCAGTGTATTTCAGTCAATCTGCCTGTTCTGCTCCCCACTGTCACCGGTGAATCATCAAACCCACTGCACCTCTGGTCTACAGCCCAGCTCTTGTATGTATAAATAAATAAATCTTTAAAAAACAATAAAATAAAATAAAGTATCTTGTGCTGAGTCACTTGTGATTGTTCTACTTATGAGAATGGCATCATTTTCTGGATATAAAGGATGTGGGGGAGATATTTTTATCATTTTAGTAACAATAATACTTAGGAATGATGATCCTGCATCTACTTTAGTGTAAGGCTATGCCTATCATTTTAAAGTTGTTTTCTAGATCTTTTTGAGATACATCCTCCATTGTGTAGTAAGCGCACCCTATTTGATAATTCATGCATCTGAACTATGTGTCGTCCTGCATGATAAACTCCCAGTTGACGCCCAGTTACACTGAATCTAAAGTACCATGTGGGGACTCCCAGTGGCTCAGTGGGTTAAGCAATGCACCATGAAGCAAACCATAGCCACTTCAGCATAAGTTCGATCCCTGCGGCCAGCCAGGGGGGTGACCCACATGGCACAGCAGACCTCTCCTGCCGTGCCTGCTGCTCCCCTCAGCAATGTGTTTCAGTCAATCTTCCTGTTCTGTTCCCCACTCTATCTCTGGTGAATCCTCTCATCCCTGCACCTCTGGCTTACACCCAAGCTCTTGTGTGCATAAATAAATAAATCTTTTTTAAAAAGAAGCTGTGAGGAAAGTTAAATGCATATAAACATGCCAGTCTAAAAAGAAGACATGACATATGATTCTAACTATATGACACTCTACAAAGACATAACTATGGAGATAGCAAAACAATTAAGATTGTAGCGTATATGAGGGAAGGATGAAAACAAGGTGCACAGGACTTGAGTGCAGTGAAACAACTTCAAACATAACAATGCACCCGTATCATTATGTGTTTTTCCAAATCGGTAAGAAATACAACGCCACCAGCAAACCCCATGCAAAGTGTAGACCTTGGAAGATAATGACATATCATTTTCAAGTCATGGATTCCAACGTACACGACAATCTGTTTGGGGCATGTAAGTAAAGGAGGCAACGCATGGTGAGGGCAGAGTGTATACTGGAAATCGCTGTATTCTGCTCGTTTGTGCTGTGAAACTAAAATGGCTAAAGGTATAAACTAGAATTTTCTGCACACAAGATATAAGCACATAAAAGATGCTCATTAGGTATTAGGGGAAAGCAAATGAGACAGGGTCTTAGACACATTAAGGATGGATATTCTTAAAACACAGCGAAAGAATCTTCACGTACCTTCTGGACAGTTACGGAAAGCAATCGATGGGGAGTTGAACCTATGTCGGAAAGGCTGGGGAGGAGGGCCAAACTGGAGGGAAACAGTCAAAGCACACAGAGCTGAACTCAGTCAGGGAGACCTGCAGACTGAAGAACAGAGCCCAATGTGGCTGAGCTCCCATCAGGCCAGCAGAAACACAAGAATTCAGAAGAAATCATCAGAGGGACTGTGACAGAAGCTAATGGACAATTTCTAGAAGATTACTGACGGCAGTTTCAAACATGACAGAAGTCTCAAGGAACCATTTTGGTCAGGCAAAGACTACATCTGACTATCACTTAGATTCTTGGTGAGTTTTACAAGAGATGAATTAACACTACATGGAGTGGGTGAAAAGTTCAAAGGGGTGCCTCCTGGGCGGTGCAAGGGGTTGAGCACCGCACTGTGAAGCATCCGCAGACACTTGCAGCACAAGCTCCATCTCCAGCCAGGAAGGGGACCCACAGGGCGCAGCAGACCTCTCCCGCCTCACCCGCCGCTCCCCACAGCAGTGTGTTTCAGTCCATCTGCCTGTTCTGTTCCCCACGGTCTCTGGTGAATCCTCTCACCCCCCACACACACCTCTGGCCTATACCCCAGTTCTTGAATGCATAAATAAATCAATCTTAAAGTTCAAAGGAGCAATGGAAACATCTGCTAGGAAAGGTAGTTTGAACAGTCAGCTGGGCAACCTGTACAGACCAGCTGAGAGAAATGCATGAAGACTGGGGGGGGGGGCCGCACTCAACTCAATCTCCACACCGGCGCGGTTTGATCCCTGCATGAGATGGGGCCTACCAAAAACTGTCTGGGGCCACACAATGTCAGCAACTCCAGAGAAATTTAACTAGATGAACTGGGCACTAGAGGACCATCACCACCACAGGAGTATTTAGCCCCAAGCGGAAAATGGGACTGTCTGTGTTGTCCTCTCTGCCCACCAGAGCTCTGTTTTGGACTTCTGTGCCTGCAAGGGTCCCTGCCCCGGGAGAACACCACCTGCTGTCTTCTAAGGTCCACTCTGGTCAGGTAACAAATGTGCCTCTTTCCCATGGCATCAGAATGACAAAGACCTTTGACCTTCGCTCTGTGCCACCCTAGGATCAACTGCCTCTGTGTAAAAAAAAGCCCTCAGATCACTTTTATTCCATCTTCCTCTATAGCAAAAATACCCAGACAAAATGATACATACTTCCTGGAGAGAGGTGGGACAGCCTCAGTAAAAGAAACTGCAAGCTGGGAGGATCTACCATGAAGCTCCGTGTCTCAATCTGCCTACCTCCCTATGATCCAACGCGTCTAGTGCCCTAGGTAGGCAAACAGTGTTAGATCCTGACTAATGACCCACTCACAATTCCCTGCAGGGAGAAAGCCCAGAGCCCACCCGCACAGCTGCCACCAGCCCTTCTGTGTGTGTCTTGGTGCAGCCCAACCCAGAACCAGCTATGAAGCTGCTCTCCTGCTCCCCACCTGGTGCACTTACCCTTACATGTCTCCTGTCAACCTCCACTACGTTCTCCCTTCCTGAAGAGTCCTCATGCACGAGTCTATCCAACAAAGCCTGGTGACTTCTTTCCCTAGAGGGCAAGGGACCACCTCTGTGGGTCTGGGCCTGGGACAGAGGGAGGTGCAGCCAACGTTTACATACCAGATTTGGTGACGCATAACTTTCGACGACTAGGAGGGAGACTATGTGAGGTACGCTCTCACAGCTCATGCCTCCACCCTAGACCACACCCTCCAGAAACCTCTAATAAGGAGTATTTCCTTGACCTAACCTACCTCTTCAGTTTTACCCAGGTCTCCAGAAATTTAGTCCTACCTTCCAGTACCACAGTCTCTGAGAGCGCCTGGAGGAGGCACTAGCACCCCAATCCAGCTGACTCTGGGCAGAAGCATCAACAATTACCTGGCCAGGCAAAGCTGGAGATCCTTCCTGTTGACCCTTGTGTCTGCCCTGAAGTGT
The DNA here is from genome assembly GCA_019455555.1 of Galemys pyrenaicus. Taxonomy (NCBI): domain Eukaryota; kingdom Metazoa; phylum Chordata; class Mammalia; order Eulipotyphla; family Talpidae; genus Galemys; species Galemys pyrenaicus. Next base: position 74,919 of record JAGFMF010011562.1, read on the forward strand.
GAGCCAGAGTTCAGGTCACTGGGCTCTCCTCAGGGAGGACTCATCCAGCACAGACCAAGGCCCAGAGCCCACATACCCTCACAAAGCTCAGGCCTGAAAACTTTCTGTACTCCTGCGCCGGGAGGAGGCACCACACCGGGCGGGAGGTTCTGACACCTCATAGCAAGGTCAGGTCCACATCCACGTCCCAGTGGTTTCTCCTGGGTCCAGCCACTTCACTGTAAGGTCTAGTACTGTGTCTTACAGGTGCCCGCCCATCACCCACCCACTGGGCACTTGCTCAGGTCACTTCCTGACAAAGCAGGAAGCTGAATGCAGACACCAGCCTCCCCTTCTCCTCTGCAGACCTACCCCACCTTGCTGGGTTCTCTGCCTTCTTGGCCTCTCAATCAGACTCCACCACTCAGCTCTAGAAGCTGCTGGAAGCACAATCAGGCACAATAATGTCCATGCTCGTCCGAGGAATTATAAGGGAAAGCATCCAGGCACCAGCCCTTCACTTGGGCTGACCTGCGCCCTCATGGAGGATGAGGATAGAAAAACTGGAAAGGAAGTGCCACAAGACCAGGAACCTGGCCCACAGTGCCAAGTGCTGGCATTGGGGGTGAAAGGGATTGACAGCCATTAACCCGACTATAGGAACTATGACCTTCAGGTGTGAATGGAAAGCACAAGGCCCAAGCAGGCGTCATAGGCCGGGGAGCAGCTCAGACCTGAGGCGAAGATGTGGAGATAGAGGGTCACTGTAGAAATTTGGCCCCTTCACATCCTGCGTTTTATTTAAAATCAACAGCAAAAATGCCAGTCCGGGAAGGAGAGAGCCCGCCCAAAGAGAAGACCGTCAGGGCAGTCTCTGCACTGGCACGGCTTCTGCCCTCCTGTGCTCGGCAGGTGCTTTTCCACCAGCTCTGCCCCCCTGCAGGGCAGCGGCCTCCTGCCGGCCCAGGACCTGCACCCGCCGGGCTTCTCTGCAGTGACCTCCCTCAGCAGAGGCCGCTCTCAAGACTGCCCGCCAGTGAGCACGCAGGCCTCTCTCAGCAAATCTGTCCCTTTCGGGGCAGCTCTTATTCCTTTGTCTTCCCCTAATATACCTGACCTTTTGGCTATAATCAATGTCTCCGCCTCATGGAGAAACTCACCCTGTGCCGCAGAAAGGGGAGCGCTGCCCACAACTTCCCAAAGCAGACCCAGGGACCCCACACTCCAAACCCCACCTCCAAATCGCCGCCACCACCCCCAACCCTCTCCCTGACTCGCCAGGGTCCAGGACACACACCTGCATCAGGCCGACATCCCAAGACCACAGGCTTTCTGCTCCCAAAACTATGACGAGGGCCTCCCTGGTGGCGCAGTGGGTTAAGCAACGCACTATGAAGCAAACCACAACCACTGCAGCGCGAGTTCGATCCCTGCTGCCGGCCAGGGAGGGGACCCACAGGGCGCAGCAGACCTCTCCTGCCTCCCCCGCTGCTCTCCTCAGCAGTGTGTTTCAGTCAGTCTGACTGTTCTGCTCCCCACTCTGTCTCTGGTGGATTCTCTCACCCCCCACACCTCTGGCCTGTACCCCAGCTCTTGTATGCACAAATAAATCTTTTAAAAAAAAAAACCTACGACGACCCCAAATGTCAGGGCTCCATCTTCGCCCCCACGCCCACACCCACGTCCTCACCCACCTTCCCGCCTCCGCCCGCTTCTGCGCCCTGCCCCCGCCCCCGCGCACCTCCACCACACGGCCCGGCCCCGCCTTGCCCAGCAGCGACCGAGGGACGCGGGCTCCGAACCACCGCGGAGCAGGTGGTGCAGGGCCGCACCCGAGAACCAGAACCCGGAAGACGCCTTCCCAGAAGCCCTTGCTGGAACGGCCGTGGAACGCGGACTACATTTCCCACAAGCCTCTGCGCCGCCGGCCGGGCGCCAGAGAGGACGTTGGACTCTCCCTGGTCGTGCGTTTCGTTTTCTGAAGCCTGGACGAGTTGGGGGCGCGGGACGTGGGAGGTGGCCTGATCCGTGGGGAGCTTGGAGATGACCAAACCTGCGCCCAGGGCAGCGGCAGAGACGAGGGCACGCAGGTGTTGTTCGGGGAACAGGCGGAGCCCCAGGCTTCTCCCTCTCCGCCCTCCTGCGCGTTGTTTCTGCAGTTGAGTCGTCGTGGAAATTCACTGAGGCGAACCCGCCGCCCGCTAGGCACAGGCAGTCTCCATGTGGACCAGACGTCCAGCGATCGCGAGACCCACTGCAGTGGATCGCCCGGCTCGCCTTCCCCTCCCCTGAGCGTGCAGCCCACGGGAAGGGAGGCCGGGGGTCATCGGTGTTGAATTAGGGACCCCATCGGCAGAAAACGGCACTCAAGATGAAACCGAGTTGGAACCTCAGACCAAGTTGTCAAGGTGGTGAGGTACTTTTGATGAGAAGAGACTTGTTCAGGGACCAGCCTCCAGACTTCTCGGAGGGTGGGAGAACCTCGGTTCGGATGTGGGGCTCGAATGTCAGCCCCAACCAGCTCCTGGGACTCGGTTCATTCTGTTTACCTTGTGAGATGCTAATTCCCGTGAGGACAGAAGCTCAAGCCTGACTTTCTTAAAAGGCCTACAGGGAGCTACTCTCAGATTCCCTTGATAACTTGGTAAATGGAAGCGACCAGCACACTTCCATCCTGCCAGGCCTTGCACAAATACCTCCATGTCGAGAGTTCGTTCCCCTTGTACAGAAACACGCAGGCACACTCTGCAACCACCACAGCCTTCTCGGCATCTTGCAGCGCTCCGCTCCCCAAAGAACACTGGCCTGGTCTCCATCCTCCACAGCCCGCCTTCCTTTTACTTCCAGCCTATTCGTGTCCTGTATTTAAAAGGCAACTCTCGATAACAGAGTTGAAACCTGCATGATCTTCTCACTTGATAATCTGTTTTGGAAAGAAGAGGTAGCAAAAAGACTTTTTTTTTTTTAAAAAAAGACACTTTTTATGGGTAATGTTTTATTTCTTCCTTTGAGTGCTGGTTACATTGTACTCACCTTTTGAAAATTGGGTTTGCCCTACACATGGGAAGTAAGATTTTGTATGTATTTTATGCTTTTAAGTTTATTTAAAAACTGTTCAACTGGCAAGGCATTTTGTCCACTGAAAATAAATACAGCGGTCATTATAAATGCCACCACACACCCCGTCAAAGTTAAAATCTTCAACCAGAAGTTACCTCCAGGTAAACAGGAATCAACGGAGCATATATCCTCTGGCTAAACCAGTTCCTCAGCAGGACTGTATTTGTCAAAAGCTTTGGAGATGGAGACTGGTAGCTGTTGATTACTGTCCTTCTCCAAGCTGTGCTGAACCCCGTATCCAAAGTATATGGCAAAACTTAGTCATGCAGGTAGCGCCTGATTCCTCATTATCTGACCCGATAAGTCTTCTCTGTATGTTTTAAGCTTAAGAGGTAGAGAAAACACTTTTCCTTGCCGACAGCAGCAATGTGTGAACGCCTTAACAATTTGAAGGCGCCACTCAGTCATTTCCTTCCCCCTGACAACCTCTGTGTTTTCATACGAAGTAGCATAAGACACATCTTATGAGCTAGTAATCTTTTATTACTTCCTTTGGCACGGGTTAGACTTTGGTAGTTTCTTTTTGAAAATCCATCCCACTGAACACTTTATTATTGCTGCACACTTCAGTATGTACTTTTCTGTATTATATTATGATTTCATTTTATTTATTGAAGATTTATTTTATTTACTTATGCATATGAGAACTGGGGTGCAGTCCTGTAATGTGGGGGTGAGAAGATTCACCAGAGACAGTGTAGGGAGCAGAACCCGCGGATCTACTGAAATATACTGCTGAGGGGAGCAGAACAGGCAGATTGAAGTATACCGCTGAGGGGAGCAGCAGATGAGACAGGAGAGATATGATGCACCATGTGGGTCACTCCCTGGCTAGGGATCGAACTCACGCTGAAGTGGCTGGCCACAGCTTGACAGCTCTGAGACTTTAACCCTTGCGCCACCAGGGGGCCCTATAAATATATTATGATTTTTTAAAACTTTCTTACAAATCATACAACATTCAAACCATTTCATCAGCTGGAAATAAATACAGAGCTCTGACAGTGTCCCACCTCCACACTCTGCAAAGGCTCAAACTCCACCTTGAACCAGAAGATGCCTCTGGAACACAGAGGCCTCGCACACAGCGTCGTCCTCTGCTTAGGCTACTCTGGCATCGGGGATGTTTTTGTCAACAGTTTGTGAGTTGGAGGCGGGTAGCTGTTGATCACTCGAGGCTGGCAGCTGTTGGTCATTCTTGTTCTCCAAGCTGTGTCGGATCCCATATCCAAAGTAGATGACAAACCCTACGGGAGATAAGATCAAGAATTGGAACAGTGGGCCCTGTATTAATAAATACCAAGGGGCCTCCACCCATGGGGAATGGTTGTAGTGATGGGACAGCATTGGGGTCCATCAGCCAGGAGGCCTCTTTCACATACAGTCACTTACCAATCCCCATCCAGACGCCATATTGGATCCAGGTGCCAGCAGTCATCTGCATCATCAGGTAAACATTCACAAAGATGCTCATCAGAGGGATGACAGGCAGAGCAGGGACCTGGGGGGGAAGCCATGCACATGAACACAGCTCTCAACGGAAGATGCCCTCCCCCTGGGGGAAGGAAGACCCCAGCTCTGTTCAGCACTGCCCACTCACACTGGGTATCCCATGAGGGATAAGAAGCAGGAGGTGGGCCTCCCCGGTGGCGCAGTGGGTTAAGCAACACACTATGAAGCAAACCGCAGCCACTGCAGCACGAGTTCGATCCCTGCTGCCGGCCAGGGAG